>PVLD010000074.1:0-361905 GCA_004027595.1 Dinomys branickii
CGGCCGGGGGAGAGCAGAGTTCCAAGAGCTGGTCCAGAACTGGAGAGGAGAGGGCGCAGCCAGGAAAAGAGGCAATGGTGGTTGGGAACTGTGGTCAAATCCAGTGTGAGGATGAGAGGTTGCAACAGCCAGGAGTCCCCACTCTGCAGCAACCTTCCTAATCAGCACCTGGAGGCAAGGTGGAGCCAGAGCAGCCAGTTCACATCCTACCACACCCAGCTCTAAGCCTGCCTCGAGGCTGTGGCCTCCTGCCTCTCCACTCTGTGGGCGGCTGCCAGTGGGGAGTGGTGGGGTGCATCGGCACCCACATCAGAGCCACAGCAACTCCCAGGGATCCAGCCAAGGAACAAAAAGGTCTTGTTTCATTAAAAATATCCCGATATAGTACAAGATTACCTTAAAAGGTAGTATTGTTGAAAAGTCCTATAGCATAGTACAGGGGCACATGTACCTGGAGCCCAACCTCACATATGCTTCCCTTCTAAAAGATACAGAGTCGGTGGGTATTCCTTCAGCAGTGAAAATATTTACTACATCTTTCCCTCAGGGTTCTAGAGACGAGAAATTCATTATTATTCCAAGAGACCTGGTCTATTTTTTTGTATTTTCAACCTACTAATTCTCCCTCTAACTTAGAAGGGTAAGGCTCACTGTTTATGTGTGTACATCCTACTCTTTACAACATACGAAGTTCTTCCATTTCTGTCACTGTTATTCCCCTGTGTGCTGTTATCCGTTATACTGGCCGACGTTTCTGTGTTTGCTAGATTTGCAGTGTTCAGTATAGTAGCCGCCAGCCTATGTGGTTGAAATAATTAGTGCTATGCACCTATTTGGTTGTACTTTGGTCTCCAGTTACATAATAAAACACTCACATAGGTGTTGCTCTGAAGGTATTTAAAATGGGATTAGCACCTACAAACAGATGCCTTTAAACCAAGATTATCCTCAATAATATGAAATTGATATGTTTATGTGAAAGATAAATGAAGAACTGAGCTTTCTCTGAAGAAGAAGAGATTCTGCTTGTGAAGTACAGCTTCACCTCCGCCCAAGACTTTCCAACATTCCATTCCCTGTGCACACTGGACTTACCCAGTCCGGTCGCCACCATCGTGGCAACTACTTCTTTCCAAAGTGTTGCTATATCTGTGATAGACAGAGACACAAGTTCACATTCTATAGGTCGTTCTCTTGTTAGAACCATACTTATTCAGTGGCTAATTTAGTATTAATTTTAATGAAGAACTAAAATTAAGTAAATTTCAAGCCAGTCACAGTGGCATATTTCAGCAGTTCAGCTGCCTGTTGCACTAGTGGCTACTCTACTGAGTAGCATCGACGTCCATCACAGCAGAAAGCTCTGTGCTTTTCTAATGCACAGTATGTTTCTAAATAAGCACTCAGTTCCCTTAATCATTTTTATTTAATATGCCGAAGCAATATCTAATCACATTACCTTACAGACATGGTAATGTGTAATATCCCTGTTAAAATACTATACGGACAATTAATCATCAACTTCAAATGAAACTAGATCTGTTTAGGTTGTAGAGGAATTATCCTTTAAATTAAATGTCATAGAAATAGTTTCCAAAGCTA
The DNA here is from genome assembly GCA_004027595.1 of Dinomys branickii. Taxonomy (NCBI): domain Eukaryota; kingdom Metazoa; phylum Chordata; class Mammalia; order Rodentia; family Dinomyidae; genus Dinomys; species Dinomys branickii. The sequence goes on from PVLD010000074.1 coordinate 1,603, forward strand.
CCTAAAATTGAGTATGTTCACATTTATTTGCCCACCTACTCTAAAACTTTTGTTTCACATTTCCCTCAGTTACCAGCAAAGAACTTCATTGCAAAAATAGAACTGATTAGCAGGGAGGAAGTGGAAGACAGAAAACCTAATCTGAACATCTGCAGTGTGAAGTCATATCCATTGGAAAAATCAAGAGTTATTAATAAATAGAAGACACTAGAACTAAAAATATAGGAGTGGCAAATGAGACAGAAAGAATGAAGAGAGACATTAAGAAGCACAGGATGGAAAACAGAGAATAAAAGCGGAGTGGAGTAAGAGATTTCTAAGGAGGTGAATGCTCTAGGAAAGTTCGAAAGAGAGCAGTGTAAGGGAAATGTGACTTTAAGGAGTGTTACTTTCAAAGGTTCATATCATTTAACATTGATCCAGGAATATACAAAAGGGCAAGGTTTACATTACTTAGAACTGTTCATTTTCCACCTTACGGTTGTACTTTTCAATGAAATGCTGCCCTGTATTTGAATTATAAAGATCTAGTGTTTGATCTGTACATATTATCCTGTTAGTATTTGTTTGTGATACATAACATCTGCATTTATTTGGGGAAATTAGTACATGTACATGCCCTATCTTCATCATTTTGAGTCACTTTCACCCTCTACCCGGCCTTTTCCCTTTTTCCGGGCCCCTTCCCAGCATCAAGTGCCTATTTCCTTGTTTCCTTCCATCTCTCCTTCATTTTGCATTTGAAATTATACTTTGGGTTTCTTATATAAGATAAAACATCCAATGTTTAATCTTTCTCATCTCATTTCACTTAACATTATAGTCTCAAGATACATACATTTTCCCATAAATGACTCATGTGTATCCTTTTTGCTAGCTGCAAAATACTTCATTGTGTATGTACACTATGTTGTTTTTATCCATCAATCTGTTGATAGATGTCTATGCTATTTCCATAATTTTGCTATTGCGAATTGTGCTAGCTGAAACAGATATGTATGTATCACTATAATCTGATGGCTTCAATCCTTTCTAGAAGATACTAAGGAGATGTACAGCTGCTTCAAATAGAATTTCTATTTTATTTTTTGGCAGAAATCTCCATGCTTATTTGCATGGTGGTTGTATGAGGTTACATTTTCACTAGTAAAGCACCCCGATGCTTGCCAGTGTTGACTTTTGACCTCTTGAAGATATAACCATTCTTTTTGGAGTGAGAAGGAATCTCAGTGTTGTTTTGATTTGCATTTTGCATTTCTCTAATGGCCAAAGATACTGAACATTTCTTCGTGGGCTTACTAACTACTGGTACTTCCACTTCTGAAAAGCATCTAAGCATTTCAATTGCCCATTTTTGTTAGGGTCTTTTGTAGAATTAAGAAACTTTGAGTGCTTTATGTGCTAGCTGGCATTTTTCTCATTCTGTAAGTGGTCTCTTCACTTTCTGGTTGACTGCTGTCTTTGCTGTGCAGAAACAATTTAATTTGGTATAATCCCATTTATTTTGGTTATTGGATTTTTTCTGGGCATCTGATGTTTTATTCAGAAGATCTTTTCCTGTGCCTATATATTCAAGTGCTTCACTTGTTTTGTCTACCAGCATGTTTAGTGTTTCTCCTTATAAATCTAGATCTTCAATCCATTTCAATTTGATTTTAGTGCTTTAGTCCTGGGTGAGAGATAGGGGTCTAGGTTCATTCTTCTGTACTCTTTCAATGAATAAACAGTTTCTCCAGCACCATCTGCTAAATGGCAGCTCTCTTTCCTCCAGCACTTCTGTAGAGCCCTTTTGTCAGGCTACACAGATGAAGGTGCATGGAGTTATTTCTTTATCTTCTATTTTATTTCGTTGATCTACATGTCTACATTTGTCCCAGTACCATGCAGTTTCTATTACTCTAGTTTTATAGTATAACTCAAAATCCAGGATCATGATGCCTCCTGCTTCAGTCTATGTGCTCAAGATTACTTTAACTTTTCTAGTTCTCTTCTGGTTTTATATAAATGTAAGGACATTGTGTAGTTCTGGGAAGAATGCTCTTGGCATTTTTGTTGAAATTTCTTAATTCTGTATTATCATTTTTGCAATGTCAATTTTGGTAATATTGCTTCTGCATGTGCGGGAATGGGTAATGTCTTTCCATTTTCTAACGTCCTCTTCAGTCTCTTTCTGGAGGGTGCTATAGTTTTCATTATGGTTATCTTCCACCTTCTTGGTTAGAAATTTACATTTTTTGAACTACCATAAATAGGATGATTTGTTATTGATTTCTTTCCCAATAAAAGTTGTATAGAAATGATATTGACTTTTGGTTTTGACTTTGTATCTGTCCAACTTGCTAAAGTTGTGATTTCTCTCTTAGAGTCTTCTGGTGGCATTGTTTGGATTCTTTATGTAAAGGATCATGACATCTACAAGTAGAGCTGTTTGATCTCTTTCTTTCCTCTTAATGTCTTTTTTATTTCTTTCTCTGTCTGGATTGTTCTTGCTAAAGTTTTGAGTACTATATTTAATAGGAGCACTAGAAGTGGATGCCCTTGTCTCATTCCTGGTTTTACAGAGAGCCTTCAGTCTCCCCACCACTTAGTATGATATTGACTGTAGGTTTCTCATAAATGGCTTTTATCAGTTTGAGGGTAGTTTCTTTGGCATCTATTTTTCTCAGGGTTTTTATTGGAATAAATGTTGGACTTTGTCAAACTCTATGTCCTTTGTGATTATCATGTGATTTTTATCCACACTTCTAATTGTCTAGTATACCTGTATAATTGAATAACCATTAGGGTGGCCTTAGATTATAGTTGAATTTATTGTTGTTTCTTTTCTCACTTATGTTGAGTTTATAGTCAACCAAACTGTTAAATTCTTCTAGCACAAAATGGAATGACATCTGGTCACTCAACTGAGGTTGATGATATATATGTAAAAACTACACTTGTTTAGTTTTGCTACTCTGAATTCTGTTTCACAGTACCAGAATTTCAAAATATTAGCACTTTCTGTGATAACCCATATTTTAACTCCCTCTCACTCTCAGAATGTCTTTATCTCCAACTTTAAAAAGACTATATGGGCAGGGAATGGAATAAGAAAATGACATCATGTGACATTAAGGTAGCATTGCAGGGGAATTTGGCATGGATCACTCTGTGTAATAATGCCATCAGTGCTTCCTTCAGGCTGGTCCCTTGGTTCCAGCATGCTTTTTCCAGCTTCACCATGAAACCACATGCACTTACGACCATAGCAAGGCTACAGATTAAATTATAGCTTCTGCTTTTTAGTTACATATAAGAGGGCAAGAGAAAAAAGTGTAAATGAGGACCAAAATGGATAACAAAGATTCTGGAATAGGAAAAAAATGTTCAAATGGGAAGGGGCGCTAGGGTGGGGAGGGGAAGAAGGAAGAAAGGGAAAATAGACAGCAAAAGTAACTTTCCATGGTCATCTTTTAAGATTTAGAGATTTTTCTAAAAGTCTCCAGCAAACCCTTATTTAATTTTTCTTGTACAAGAAATCAAACTCAGGACCTTGTGCTTGCCAGGCGGGTGTTTGTGCCAGAGTTGTACCCCTGGTCCTCGCCCTCTTCAATTTTGTTATTAATTTAAGAGTGATACAATTAACTGTGGTGACCATAGTTAATAATGTATGATACATTGCAAAATTATTAAAAGGTTAGATATTTAATACCTTCAGTAAAAAATGATCAGTCTGTGGTATAATGAATACCTTAATTATCTTGGCAGAATCATTCAAAAATATTTATATAGATAAAATACCAAACAGTTCCATATATTTACATAGCTATTATTTATGAGTTAAGCATAAATTACTAAAACTTTTCAGAAAAAACAGAAAGGAATAAAAAGAAATCTAACTGAAATTTCTGACAGCTACAGATGGACTACTCAATTTAGAGTTCTGGGAGCCTCAGCCAACTATTAGTTATGTGTCTCTGTGTAACCAGGTCAATGACAGGATGCAGTGCACCAGTGCATTTATTTTCCATTTGTTCTCGTAGAACCTCAAGTATTTCAACATTTCCATATTTACACAAATTGTCCAGCTGTACATCAATAATAATAAAATTATCCTACATGCCTCATGACCAAATATACTTCAAACTAAGTGAAGAACTTCCAACCTGAACTCTAAAATATTCAGAGCTCTGAAACTTAGGAAGCAAAACATGCTCAGGACCTTGTAGCCCTGCTTATAAGTGATAATGTTAACTTTTTAGAAGGTTTGCAGCCTGGTTGTTAAATACAACCATGATAAAAAGTTAAATAATATAAGCTTACAATTAAATGCCCTGTATTAAAGTCAAAGGTTAATAAATACTTGAATATTATTATTTCCTAAATATTTTATTACATTTTGCTATTTTTATGATTTTGCCCTGAGTTTTTCTATGTCTATTACATCTGCATAATGAAAGTACTTTATAATGGCTAATTACTGGGCATCGTTACCAACTCTATATTAACTAATATCACAGTGGTGCCCTGAACTGGGCCTCTGTGTATTTACTGTGAAAATTTACAAACTTACCAAGATGGCATTGAATTTGCAAAAGGTTTCAACTTCATTAATATAATTTATATAAGGGCAGTAAATAGCTCAGCAGTACAGCACATCATAGGAGTGACAATAGATTTACTGGGGCATAGTAGATTGAGAAGAAAGTGTCTATGAAATCATGGTTAAAGAGTAGCTGTGGACTGGTTTCAAATATAAAATTCTGATAGAAATATATTCTGTGAGAATCAGTGTCCACATAAAATATAGCATGAAGTGTATTTTATACTTTTATGAGTGGTAAATTATGCATTATGTGTCCTTTATAAGTAAAATTGAATATATAAACTGGCATACATACATCCATTCATACAGACATATAAACAGACTGGTAGATGATAGTACATAGACAGATACATACATACATACATACATATATAGATATAATTTTTTTCTTAAAACATTTGTGGACAGAAAGGGAAAGATGTTGGCCCTACCTCTCCAGCCCTACCTTTCTCTCTACCTTGTACCACTCTGAGCACCAGCGCCTCGAAGACTGCATATATACCTTTAACCATTATTAAATATCTGCTCCTTTACCCATACAAAAGCACAACTTCTGCAGCAAATACTACGAGCCAATGTTGTGTCAATTACATCTCATCTCTGTGGATTCAGTGCAGATTCTTAGAAAGCACAAGAAGTCACCTGGTCTAAATCCTTCACATCACAAATGATGACAGAAGATCCCAGAATTGAATGGCTTAGTTCCTGTGAGTGTGGGCAGACAATGTTTCCATCCAACATGGCACTTTCCAATAATCACCCCAGTCGCTTGGGGTGCCAACTCACTAAAAAAAAATTAAGAAAATCACACCATATCCCATGATTGTATTCAACAACTAAAGCAAGAAGCAATAGCTCCACATATTGCGGCTGGGTGACCTGTTTAGCTGAGAGTACATTTAGAGACAACTCTACTAACATCTTATTAGAAGTTAGGCAGCAAGTTGTTTCTTTAGGATCCTTGACACAGAGAGATTTAATTTTCAAATTATAAGAAATAATATCCACATAAAAGTTATTTGATTTAAGATAAATATCTCTTCCCAATCCAGTCTCAATATTAAAATCTCTTTCAATATTATAGTCCAACACTCAGAGTGATTTAACTTGTCTTACTGAAAACTTTTTTTCTTTGCTTTCATCTTGTAAGTGTCTGCACTTCTTTATAATATTGCAGGTAGACATCAATCCATAGATGCACAGTCATTCAGGTTTTTTCTGATAGGGAAGAAGTCTCTGTAGACTAGGCAATATAAATTGTGTGACACTGTACCTGAGATGTATGAATTTTGCTGGAATTTTTTAAAGCATCCAAACCATGAGGATAATTGATCTCAATGAAAAACAGACACATGGCTGCCTTGTCTCTTGGCTAGAACTGACTAATGAATGAACTACACATGTACAAAAATGAATAAGATATTTGATGATGTAAAGGAGTGTCCTGGCTTGCATGGCCCATTGCAGAAGTCTGACAAACACCTGGATTACTTAAACCTTACTAGGGGCTTCCATCTACCCAAAGAGCTCTTCTTATTCTAGGTGCAATTCTGTCACTCTTTCTTCACGTGAATTCTATCAATGTTACCAAAAGAGCTTTTCTGAGTGCTCTGTATCTGGTTTGAGGAAGATTATCACACAATCCTCCTAAAATACAAACCTCATCTAGTTATAATTTTCCACTTAATTTCTTTAGCCTATTTGGAGCTAAGAGTCTAGTCATTGCATTAACATGCAGGTAGCTGATTGCACTTCAGGCTTTCTTCTCTAATGATTTCAGGTAATATAGAGGTAGAGGAGAATATGATTAATGACAGAGAATCATTTCAACACTTCAGAGTTTATTAATCAAGTGTGTGATACACTGGGACTCTAACTGGAATGCCAAATTGCAGGTGCTCATGTGGCATTTTGCAATGAATCTTAACACATGTAAATCCCCCGTATGTGAAGATGTAATTATACAATGATGATAGAATGACTCAGGGTCAACTTAAGACTGCTCATTGGCTGTCAGGGTTTATTCCTAATTTACTTAGACTTTAATTTCCACTGGGGCACAAAGGAAGAGCTATTTCATGTTCAAGTTCCTGCAAAGCTTTTTGTTTTGTTCTTGCTTTTTGTCTTTAACCTAATTCATTAGGGATTGGAGGAGGCACTAAAACCAAACTCAAGGCAAAACAAGCACATGATGGCAATTGAAAAGGAGTGAAGAGGATATGAATATGATGGAAAACTTTGCTTCTTGCTGATAGAAGTGGCCTGGCAATGCTCTTCCTAGTAAGGGTAAGTTACAAATCAGTGACAGTACCATCCTTCATGCCCAAAACCTCCCCTAAAAATACTACCCTCTCAAGGGAGTTTCTCCATCAGCTTTCAAACCAAGTTAGTCTTTAGTTTATTTGATTTTTGTAAAGATCAGGGTACAGTAGCTCAAGTCCCTTTTATTTCGTGGCCCAGAAAAGCAATTGTGAGTATCTGCTGATTTTCCCAGTTGTAGGGGGTAAAATATCGTTTAGGAAAGTGTGTATCTTCGTGGATCTTACCTCACTCAACTGAGTCACTGCCAGCTTAACTTTTAGGGAGTTCAGGTTAAAGACTGCTCAAAATTTAAAGCAAAAATTATACACTAACACTGTCTTTGACTGATATATTTACAGATTCCTGGAGCCAGTAGAATCTTTTTTTGTTTCTTTTGTTTTGGGTATGTGTAGAAAATTTCTATGCAAAACTTTTGTCTAAAAGTAAAACTGAAGTTTTGCCCTAAGTTTAAGCCTGATGCTGGCAATAAATTATTCCTGCAACTCAGTTCCTTTTCAAAACTCATATTAGTGATGATAGAATTTGAAGTTTCAAAACTGAATAGTTTAAAAAAAAAACAGTTATCACATCAGTTTGCTACAACTAAAGACAAATTTAACTTCCTTGATGAGGAACAGTATTAAGAAATTGCTTGGCTCTCTCTCTCTCTCTCTCACTCTCTCGCTCTCTCTCTCTCTCTCGCTCTCTCTCTCTCGCTCTCTCTCTCTCTCGCTCTCTCTCTCTATCGCTCTCGCTCTCGCTCTCTCTTCCTCTCTCGCTCAGAAATAAACAAAAACCAAAAAAAAAAAAAAAAAGAAATTGCTTGCCTTTGTACCAGACTGATGGGTCTGATCTTCCATCATATGTAATGTTGGAAGCAAAACCGACAGAGGCCTGGCTTATGGGTTATTGATTGTCAAGGTTCCCGTTCCATCTGTAGATTCAGAATGTCCAAACAGGTGGCAGTAAAGGCAATGGAGTCATCCATTTGTTCAGTTAACCGTTTCTTCGCTGTTTAAACACTTGTCTAGGTGTCAACATTCTTTCTCTGTAGCAATCCTATTTCCTCGTAACCACAGAAAAAGAAAAGTGCCGGGCATTTTCAAAATATTTGCCACTCAGTTCTCGTGGAAATTTTAGGCATGGCCACAGTGAGACTGAGTGTTTTCCCAGAGTTTTTCCTCAATTCTTCTTGTAAACAGACACCTGGTGAGTTCACAAACTCTTTAGAATACCAAAATCCAAACTTTTTCTAACTTCCTAATTGTAAAAATTTAAGTGTGCCTATATTTGCTTTATGTAAGTCATAGAAAAGCTTCATTGAATATGTGCAATAAATTTAAGCTCTAAGGTAGACATGTAATGGAATGAGATTGGAGGTATATATAAGAAGAAGTTTCAGTGTTTCCGTCCTGTTTCAGACTGTTACAGTGGCCCATCCACCATAGACCTGGGCGGGTTATGCTGTATGTGGAGAACTCATGCCGGACCCTTTCAACACTGCAATTTGAAGCAGGGAGCAGAGCCAAAACGGGAATAAAACAAGGCCAGAGACAGCGAAACGTCCCTGTCCGTTCATGTTAGGGTGGTTAATTCCAGAGTCGGGCTGTCCTGTGCGGGCGCTTTATTTCCTGAGAATACCTTTCTTCCTCTATGCTCTCAGGTCCTCATCTGTATTTCTTCCTGCCTAAATGTCCAGAGCATAAAAGTCCTTTGTTTAGAAAATTGAGTTATGCTCAGCCTCCACAGCCCTGAGTCATGAAGCGGGGAGACTGTTCCCTCTCTGGTGGATTCAGCAATATAAATGCCCTTTACACTCGTATCACATTCCTGGAGGAGGCGGTGAAAAGGAAGGTGCGCAACATCTGCCCAGGTTTCCCACCCGGACATCAGGACCAGCTGTTATTACAGACAGCTGGAAGAAGCTGCCTCTGAAGAAGGAGCTGTGAGCAGTATTTCTACAACTCCTTAGAGACTACAGGGCAGTAGGCTGAAATAAGTTATTTTATGGCTAACTCATTCACTTTGAGAATTATTCAATGCCTTAATCTTTTCTCTCTCTTTGCCTCACTATTCCTAACATAACTAATATTCACTCCTTTCTGAAGGGACCAGACCCTGGGAAACAAAATTCAAGTCTATCCATGGGATTATCTCGTGTTATTACACATGTAGGATTTGAGACTTTCCAATACGCACAAAGCTCTATGCTCAATGGTTTGCCTTTTTAAAATCTATCTAACAGATACATGAGGTAGAATTGAGATCAAAGTATGTGATGATGCTTTAACTACTAAATATATTACACAAGTATACAACTGAAACAACGGCCATTCTCCTCTGTAAGATCTAAAAAAAATCTCTTTAACAGACACTAAACCTGGCGAGTTCTTCCAAATTGAAATTTCTTTATTATAGCAGAGACATCAGCAATCAAAGTTTGGGAATGAGAAGGGAACAGAATTGCTCTAGAGAAGAAAGTGGAGAACAAGTGCCTTTGCTACTGAGTGGAAAAGGCTAAGAAAGAGGCCGGGAGGAGAAGAGGTCCAGAGGCTGAAGCTCTCCAAGAAATGGCCATGAGGCTTCTTTTACAACCAAGGATTACTTTAAGGAATCTCCACTATTTTTAATAAGTACCCTTGACCCCCAAGTGTAATTGTCAACATAGTTTGAGGTAAAAAAATATATCACATGTGAATCTATTTTCTTGTGGGAATGAGAAGAGAGAGTACAAAGGTTTTAGGTTAAATTGGAGAGAATCAAGTATTAAATTAAAAGTGCAGGCATTGAAGAACCTGAAGAAAATCACTCAACTGACATTCAGAGGGATTAATATCCAGAGCCAGGAATGACATGAAAACAGAGATTGTGAATTTTTTCCAGAACTTCTCGTAGTGATATTAAGCTTTCAAAAAATTTGTGAGCTCGGACCTGGGGTTATAGCTCAGTGGCACAAACACCTACCTGGGAAGCACAAGGTCCTGAATTCGATTCCTCGTACCAAAAAAAAGAAAAAAAATTCTGAACTGAAGCTTGAGGCAATGAGGATGTTAAGTTATAAAAGTTCACCAAAGAAAACCCATGCCAACAGATTACTTGATTACAAATATTTACCAGGAGTGATCCAAATCAAGCAGACCATATTCTAGGTCATTTCCTCACATACAAGTGGTGTAAAAACAGTTTCAAATAACTACTCTGCATCTGCACAAACAGAAGCACTTCCATGTTAGCAGGGTGGGAATAATATGTGAAACCTGTGTTCTAAAAACACAGTATTATAATTTTTCATGGAACAAAAACAGATTTACCAAGTAAGTTATCAGATGTTCAGCATCTGCAGCCCACCAAGGAAAACAATAGTTTTTGTAAATGCTATGCCTAACTGAGAGAAAAAACATGGTAAGTGAAAGAAACATATTTTTTGAAAAAAAAACTGAAATTTTGCAATAGTCAAAATTATCCTTAGATACTAATAATAGCTTTAATAGACAGTGAAATAACTTTCAGTGGTGCTACTTAGGCAGACTTTGGAGAGTAGAGAGGTTGGCTTTGGGGTTTATCATCAACTGGAAGTCTTTAATCAGTCCTGGGAGTTCAACATATGAAAGTGACGACGTGGAGCTATTGGTTGGCGAGATCCCTGGATTCTGCTGGTTCATCTTCAGTCTTTCCACCCTTCTCTCTCTCGTGCGTCCACGCATCACAGCAGCCATCTGAGTCAAGAGACTCTGTGGTGAGGTTACTTTATGCTCAGTGCTGTTAATTTATACTTTTTAAGCCAGATTAACAAGCACCAGTGTTCTCCCCCTTTCTGCCTTGCTTTGCCTAAGCCGTGGCTCACATGATGCCGGTTCCCGCTTCCAGAAATAAACACTGTTAAGATCGTAATTTATTCAGGAAAACCTTATTTATTTTGTTCTATTTTAATCACATATTCCTCTGGCTATTCTCAGTTTCAAAGGAGTGAGGACGTGAGGGTGACTTGATTTAACCTCTAGTGTTTCACAGAAACATGATGAATCATATGCTTCAAATTTAAGGTTCTTTTTCATTTAAATGTGAACTTTAGATTGTTCCAAGTGTATCATTTCCTTTTACATAATTTGATTATATGATAATCCTGTGAAATTTTGTGGTATTTTTTCCAATCTACTGACAAAGATGAGTAATCCAGAAAACCTAACTAATCTAAAATATCATTAAATTAATAATTGTTCAAGGGTATTAACCCAGCTTACTCATTTAACTATTAATGCAATTGTATTCTGCAAAACTAAATGCATTCTAAAATTTGAATCTTCCTTGGGCTACTATACTCTGATTTTAACTGCCATTTCTCTTTATGGCAAGACATAAGAAAGAATTTCCAATTCAGCTTACAAAATGGAATGGACAACAATTCCAAGCAGCATAAACCATGAAGCCAGCCACTTTGAACTAACTGGACCAACAGTAGCTTGGGCCAGCCTCATTAGTACTCAAACCACCTGTCAATTCCAGAACTGGAGGCCAAGTCCGCCACAGAGCATACCTGTTCCTGTGCAGGAGCAGATGCAGGAGTGAGGCACGGCCGATGAAGCCACTGGTACTACAGCAGCACACGACATCAGCTCTGGATGGACCACTCCAATCTCACAACAGCCTCCCAGGGGAGGCAGGCCAGTGTGGGCACCAAAACCTTGGCACTAACCAGATGAAGGATGTCTCTAGAGAGATGTGTAAATTTTCTAGAGGAAGTCAGAGCCATTAGTGTACAGAAGGAGCTAAGAAAATGGAGGAAATAACATTTATGGGAACTCAGAAATCCCACTACAAGTTCTCTTATTTTGAGCCACAGTGACAAATTCAAACAAAATGAAGCTCAAATTGAAACTGTGCTGTTCACTCACATCCAGCTTCTAAGTTGTGTACAGTGGGAAGGTAGGTGAGCCTGCATTCATTTCTTCTCTTTTTGATATCCTCCTTTGCCAACAAATGTCACTACAACAACAAATGACCTCCTTCTTGCTTCCATTTTCAAAAGATTAAAGTCTACAAGAACATAAGGGAGCTCACAGTAGGAAAATAACCTTTTAAAACGGATGGATCATGATTACTCTTGACTGAAATTTACTCATGTTTCCTAGAATTTGTGTAACCACTAAGAATCTATTTGCTTTATCCCAAGGATCTGAAGTTTCTTATAAGAAGGTTGCTCTGAATGACTCTTATGCTGTACCTGGTGTTTGTATCATATTAATAAGCTCATCTCCAACACTAAAGTGGGTGGAGCATAGAGGTATATGTGTGTGTTTAAAAGAATATCTTTTCAAACAAAAAAAATGCAATGCAACTTTTTTACCATTTGAAGAGTTGAAAATGAAGGTACGTCCTAGCTTCAGCTCAATAGTTTTTAAACTGTTTCTCATGAACGTGGGTTTCCTTGAAAATGCCTTTGGGATTTCATCAGATGTGGAAAGAGAGGTTGAAAGGTCAGGAATTATCACCCACTTTCAAACAAATAAATTCTATTTTTCCTATCTATAGATATGAGTACTGAGAAAGATTTGAAGGGATATAAGAGTTTCAAACATTTTTAAAATTTCAAAAATATACTGAACCTCCTTGATAACTACACAAAGAACTAAGGGGAATGTAATTCACTTCCACTGTCATCGTTGCTCTGGTGCAGAACTATTACTAGCTCTAGAAATGTGATGGAGGGCCGGGGAGATAGCTCAGCAGTGCAGCACCTGCCTGGCAAGCACAAGGTCCTGAGTTCAATTCTGGTACCAAAAAAAAAAAATGTGATGGAAAATATAGTGTGCTCAAGTTTAAAAAATGTTGTAGGAATAAAGTCATTGCCCTGAATCCCTCTCAAAGAACTTGACTCTAGGTCTTACAGTGCATTGATCACAACCAATGCTCAGTCAGTTTATATCCTCTTCTGTGAGTGTCCTTAGTTCCAGTGTCATGGATGTGTGGATGCCTTGAATTGATCTACTTCTTTGATCGTAATGACTTTGGGGAAGGACCAGAAGTTGCATGGTTCCAAGCCTACTTTCCCACTGTAGATACCTCCCAAGCCTACTTTCCCATTGGCTGGCACTCAGTAGCAGCGTCTCCTGAGTTTGTAATCACTCCTTATGAAGATACCCACAAAAGAAGACTTCCAGCCCTGCTTCAAAAAGCAGCAGCAATGGAATAAGTGTATTTGAAGGAAGGGGCAGCATTTTGAGGGGGTTAAAGGTAATGTGTCTTACTGTAACATAAAAAAAAAAACATAACTTTCTTTGTATTTTTCTTGCAACTCATGTAATGAGTTCCAGTTCTAATAAAAACGTTTAAAGGGTTTTTATCATTATTTCAGCTTTGCCTATTGTATCCCCTTACCCCATGTTCCAACTGGGCGGGACTTGTTACTACCATGGCACGCTCCCACGCACCTCCTTCCCTTTCCTTGTCCTTATTCCTCAGCTCCTTAGGGACCCTTGGGCGCCTGTCTCAGGCACATATCAGTCTTCTTCATTTTTTCCCTGTTTGCATGTTATCTTCTGCACATTAACTGTCTGCATCCTGCAGCAAGCATCCCAAGCACCTGCTGAACTTTTGACACATAAGGTCTCCTCATAGTCTCTTTTACTAATCTTTTCTTTTCCTTTTCTCTATTCACTTTTGTTCTTGTTGTTCTTGCTATTTCTTTCATATCTAAGGAAAGAAGCAGCATATCCACTTTTCTCTATACCATCCAGTGCCTTGCACACATATAATCACTGCTCAGGCAGTTTAGATTGAAATTAAAATATATATAATACTGGCCTCAGTGGATCATTTGTTGGATTGAATTTGGCTTATCACCAAGAAAATTTAACATATCTATATTATACAGCCACTTACTGGCCTTCTTGATGGGATGCATATTCTTTCACTTTTCACTGGATTTACAATTCTACTCATGTAGGAACAAGAAATAATCATTATCTATTAATATAAACTCATCTCCTACTATTTTCAGGCACCTCACTATTCTGGACACACTGGTTTCATTGCTATTCTGTAGACACAAACTCACAACATTTATTTTTGCCTCAGGGCCTTTGCAATTTTCTTCTCTGTGTGACTTGCTTCTCACCCTCAGTTTGTCCAATTCACTGTTCATGCAGCACAGCCTCAAACAGGTTTTTCCTAACACTGTACTTTAAAGAGCACCTCTGTATTTTCCATTCCACTTTCCTGTTTTATTTAACTGAACATTCTTTTATATACTTCTAAGCTGGTTTATTGATCCATCTAGCTAAAATTTAAGTGTATGTAGGCAAGAATTTAACCTCGTTCACTGATATAACTCCATCACTGGAATAGTACCTCGCAGAGAATAAAGGCTCAATAGATATTTATTAAGTAAGTGGAGAATTAAGAAAATTAACCCAGGAAGTCCATTTGTGGGGCAGTGTGCTTTATTAGAAAGAATATTAAATGAGAAGATAGAAGATCTAAATTCCAATCCCTGTTCCATCCTTCACTAAAAGGTAAGTTGAGTTAGTTACCTAATGCTCTGATTTCAACAGATTTGGTTCTTTCTATTTTATGAAAATTGAAGTGATTCAACTAACAAGACTAAAGTTTACAACACAACTTTCTACGCTTCTTAAATGTCTGATTCTCCATTTATACCCATGTCACCTTCTTGCACAATGTAAGACTCGTAGGCTGCTGGTATACACTAGGGAAAATCAGCGCTCAGAAAGCATCGTGACATAGACTAGAAGTGACCAGAATTTACCCTGGAGCTGCTGATATGTGTGGAGCAGCTTAATGAAATGACAGCTCTTGTTTTGTAAAGCAGCTAATGTACTTGACAAGAATCATGGTTTTCATGAGAAAATGCTAGCAGCCCAAATAATGAGTCTTTAACTCACTCACCAGGACTGTCATATCTTCAAAACACATTTATTAGGAGCTGTATTGGTCCAAATGCTTAATAAATTTAATCATCTTTTAACTAAGTGCATTAGCAGTGCCCAGCTATGATCCTGTTGGGTTGTATTAGTTGTGCTTAAGCAATTAGAAACAGGGCAGTTGTTCAAGGAAGTAGGAAGGAATGAGGAGCTAGAACTAATTGGCTGACTTTTTGCACTGAAATGGGGCAAAAAACCTACTGTGATGCAAAGCCAATTACAAAATCCATTTAAGTGTAACAGATGAAGGTCTGAAAGACTAAACTATTAATTAAGGGCAAGCACATTAAAATAGAAAAGATGACCATTTAGCCTCAGTCCAACAGTGCATATCTCTTGCCAAGTAAATTGGAAGTAGAGTTTTGGGATGGAGACCTTGCTAGAACTCTGAAGACCTAAGAGAAGACTAGAGCCTGTGGCCTGAAGCCAGACAGCCCAGCTCTCAGTGACTTCTTTACTTTTTGACTGATGTTTGACATCAGGAGTCTCTTACTTTGCAACATTCTACTGAGATATAAAGGTCAAGGTCATGAAAACAACAGTTCTCAGGCAATGAAAAATACAGCAAAAACTGGAATCAAAACTCATAGCTAAAGCTGTACACTTTTAGCCTTGTTGGGCATTATGACTAGCCAGGGCCACTTCAAGACACAATTTCTAACTGGCTATCTCTGTTGTTTACCTTTCCTGGTAAGTGTCCGCTGTGATTCCAGCATATACTGCTTTGCTGCAGACATTCCACATCCTCTAAGGAGGTCAGGATTGCCTTCCTAGAGTCTTAGCCACCTTTTGGCAACAACTAAGCATTCTTTTTAACTTTGTCTAGTATAAGCTCACTATGTTACTTATTGGTGGCTTTCCAGTTGTTTAATGAGTTGTTCTTTGTTTTGTGATGGTAAAAGTTTTATCCTGCTAAGCTTTGCAGAACCACAGTAAACCTTAATACAAATAACATCAAACGTACTGAACTTTTAGAAAGAGGATTATTTGAAGATCATTTATTCCAGGGACTTTCTGTTGTGGGTGATGAACTTGTTGTAAAACAACCTGGTTACTGTGACCATTGAGACTCATTGATCTTTCCAATAACCCACAGGAATACCCCACCAAGACGTAGTACTAGAATATTAACTTCAAAGTGCTGGATTTTTGGACTTACTGGAAGGCTCCTCTTAAATGAGAAACCTAAGATATAAGCAATTTGTAGAGCAAAGGAAAACACAGACAACAGGAAATGGGAAGACGGATCTTTGGTAACAAGAAGGGGATTTTGAGATGAAAAGGGGGGAGGAAATTATGTACATGTATCTACTCCCCACAGTGAATGGAAAAATTATACACTATGAATAAATATTAATAAAGAGTAAATATTTTGTAAATGAATTTAAAAGACAATAATACCCCTATTTTAGAAAAATTATAAAAATGAAAGATATCATATGCACACTCAGCAAACGTTCTAACATGGAGTATGTAGTCAAAAGAGTAGGTATAATTTTTTAAATTTTTATTAAAGTTCAGGGAGTTTGCTTTCTTCATCCAGATGGTGAATTGCCAGGATTGCCAGTAAGCTGCAAGTGGCAGCCTTTTCCCAGTCACACATATTCACGACAAAATAATTCTAAACAGAGTTAGCAAATTTGGACCTTCCAGAAAAAAATAACAAATAACACTTTGATTAGCATTTGTCCCAAATTAGATGCTCTTTCTGTGACACACATACAAACCCACCCACACACACACACAAACACTGAAAGTGTATTTTAACACTAAGGTTATGTAAATCAGAAACAAAGAACAGTTCCTTCTCTCCAGCCACCTGCCAGAGTAACTTCGTCCCAGAGGACCCTCCCAAAGCTGAGCTCTCTCACTCTCTTGTGTCCAGTGGACAAATTTGCTATCATTGAGCATCTCACAGGGCCTCTGGACCTAGACCCTCAACACAATGGGGGGTTCTTTTCATGAACGCCAGACCTTAGGCTAATGATGAAAGGCAAGGTCAACTTTATTTGGTTTCTGTGATTTCATTCTGCACAACACAATACACAAGGCTCCATGTATTAATGATTTCACGAAAGGACTGAGATGACCTGGGTACCCTGTAACAGAATGCCAAAATTCAAGTGTGGGAGCCAACGATTGCTTTTCTCATATTTATTTCATTTTATTTTTAACTACTTATTCTCTTGCTCAGGGGAAGCACCTAAGAGGCTGGTCCCTTGGGTGACGTGCTCATGAGCACATTCATCTTTGTGACCTTGCTCCCTTTCCCAAGGATTTCCCTTGCTCTGTCAAAATTTCTTCCTCCTCTGAATTGTGTGAATTCATAAGCAACTTTTGAGACTTCTGTTCTTGATTTTGATGTTGGGTGCATTCTGCTAGTAGCATCCGGGCAAGTGAGTCAACGTTATGAACAGGAAGTCAGGCTCCGTCAGTTTTGCCCTAGTCGACCACTAGTCCTCAGACTCAGGGAAGCTCAGCAAAGGGCTTTGCTCTCTCCTGTTGCACAACACACCCCAGGCCTGATGAAGAGACCTTGATTCTGATCTTCCTTTGAGATGCACCTCTCATCATGTGTGCTACTGGCAACCACCCCATCCTCCTCTTTCCAAACATTTAATTTTGTAGAATAAATAGTAATTATTAGTGACATTGAAGCCCAAATACACGAAAGAGAAAAGAATGTAAGTCTGCTTCATGAGTTTCAAAATGACTCTGCACAATGGTGGTCCTATTTCATATCCTTCTCCACAAACAATTTTCCTGCGCTTTCACATTTTGCTCTTCGGGGACATTGTACATTACCTCTTTTCTTGGCACTGCTATGGGTCCGAAAGATCTAGTCCAGGAGCTGAGATTACTGCTTGGTAGCATTAGATGGGGTTCTCTGTTGGAGATTTTTGTGCTACTCCGTGTTTGTTTTGAAATTGGTTCCAGACCTGTTCTTTCTTAAGGTCGTCAGCTTCCTTTTAGAAACACAGCCACACTATGTATTTTTAAATTGGTGAAATAATAGGAATTTATATCATACACCAGATGGTTTGAAACATACACAGTGTGGACTGCATGCACCAAGCTAACTCCTATATGCACTACTTCATATACTAGTCCTTTCCTGTGGGGGATCTCTTAAAATCTACCCTTTTACTATCTTTCTAGTTTGACTTCTTGTAGCCTTTTCCTAGAAAATCGCCTTTTCCAGATCTAGTTTAAACAAGCTGATGACTAAATGGAGGTAAGTCAGTATATTCACATGTCATGACCCACCACCCACATATTAAGTACAGAGGACTTAATTCAAATTTCCAAAAGCAAAGCAGGAATAAAAAGCACACAACAAAAAAACCACTGAACTTCCAAGGATTTTTTTCTGTCATGTCCTTAAGTGAACATGATTTATAGTCTTAAATATTTTTTATTGTTAGCACAGCCACTGTAAAAGCTGTACACGCTTCCAGAGGAAACACTTTTGTTGTTGTAGTATTCTCTCGTAAAATCGGAGGTGCGCTTGGGAGCTCAGGACTTTAGTTGTAGGCACAGCTTGCACGTGTGTATCGCTGATGCCTAAATGAAAATGCCTTTTCCCTTTAAGGGTAACTGATGTGCCCATTGGAATAAGTTAAAGAAAAAATAAATAAAACAAATAGTCTGTTGCATAATGGGCCAAGATTTTAGTCAATGACTGAAAGGAATAAAGGGGTTTCCTGGGTTCTTTAAAATTGGTCCCATAATATCCAGCCTGGTACTCAAATGCCTTCTAAATCCCCTCTGAGTGCTTCCTAATCCCTGCTAAAATGGAGAAACCAATCCAGGAATTGTGCATCTTCCATCTACGCATTCGTCTGGCCCACAGCACTGGACATCCCGGGTGCCAGGTCAGAGATATCAGAGGACGGAGCCTGAGCAGGCAGTGAGGGGAGTGGAAGCAAACAGAGCCCAGCACTTACATTTTAGACACCAAGTACTGATGCCCGCAGTTAAGGAGACAAATGGTTGTATAAAGTGAGGAGGAGACTGCTTTCCAATTCCCTTAAATGTCCATTTCCACAACATATATAATTGAATTACGTATCTGATTGAATCAGAAAATGGAAAAATCTTCAGATAAACAGCTCCCTGTGCGGACTACTTTCACGTGAGCTCACTTGCTACCTCACCGCCAGCTTTAATGTGGCAATTAGTGCCAGCAAAACTCTATTTGCTTATAGACCTAATTAGAGATCAAGAGAGTGGCTCACTTTTGATAATTGCATAGCTGTGGCCCATCTATCAGCCATTGTTAAATTGTTGTTATATTAATGTAAAGCTTATAATCACTGCTGTTCCAAATTGAATAAAATGTTCTTGCCAATTCTCCAATGCAATTAATTTACATAAAAGCTTTTGGAACTAAAATTAAAATGATATACATCTTTGCAAAGGCTTCAGTTAAAATAAAGCTAAGTAATAAGGAGCTTGTACATCTTTTTTCCCCCTGTATTTTTATGTTTACTAGAGTTAATGGCCAAACAATCATTAAAATGTACCCAAAACTAATTAAAATTGTTGTGCTCACACCTCATTTACTATATACTCTAATTTATTATTCAAGGCATTAATATTTTAAACTCTCTGTTTCAGAGTCCACGGAGATTCCAAGCAGCAGAACAGGAGCTCAGCAACAGTTTCTTCCCTCCCAGGAATCTGCATGCAAATTACATTAATCTCACCAAGGCATTTGATATTGGTTTAGAAGATGTGATGACATAGGTAAGTTGGTCTGTTCTGTTCCTACTGTTTAAGCTAAACAAATAACATAAAGCAGAGTCACGCATCATTAGATCTGTGTAAGGTTGCAAACAAGGAACATTGTGTGATAGATGACATATTTATATGACTCAAAGACACAGGAACAAAAATTTATTATTTTCTGTGTTAGGCACCTCTCCATTAAAACCAGCAGAGCAGATGAGGATTCAGAGTTTCATCATAAATACACAATTGATGTGACCATGTATAATAGGCAATATTATTCAGCCCATGTGTCTAACATTAGAAATCATATTAGTGATATAATAGATTCCCTGTTATTTTATATTAGTCAGGTTATGTTACTCAATTATCAACAGTTTATTAAGAGACTACTTTGAGGCAGTGTCTCTTACATAATTTACCTAATTTAATCTATGCAACAATATTATTACTGTTGCCATTTTAATGTTTGACGAGGAATGGAGGCTTAGAAATATCAAGTGAATTCCTCAAATTCCCATTCTGCAGATGACAAAGCAGGAAATTAATCTGAGGTGTATGTTTTCATGATTGCTCTATTAGCCCCTGTTGATCTGCCTAAATGATTTTGATTCTTTTGGAGTGAAAACTAAGGATTTAATCTTCACAATCAACTACTCAATTTAACTTCTTAAATTTTATTTCTTAGTTCTTCCCTTTTTTGCCTTTATTTTCCACTGGCTCTAAACTGAAAACTTCACTAACTAGAACAAGACTAGAAACCTTCTAATGGAAACTGTCATGGGAAAACTTTGCCTACTGAGCACAGAATATTTAATAAACAAAGGCAAGTTTCACATTCAACAGGTTAAGGAATGCATTAGACTAACACAAAGCAAAGGAAAGTACTGGTTGGCACTATTGCTGATGTCTGATCATCTTCTGACTTTCCTACTACGTGTGCAGTGGGACCCAATCAACCCCTTTTAGGGCCTGTGTTCAATACCTGTAAGAGAAGATACTGCACAGGAAGTTCAGAAAGCATCTTATAGCTCTATTATCTCTGATTTTATGTGGAAGAATTTAAAGCTAGACAATGACCGTTACTTGCAGCTTATCAAATTGAAAATAGTATCATAATGTGGCCTGGAATTTGATTTAAAAGGAAGTTGAAATTCCTCTACTAATATGTCCAAATTTTTAAATAAAGAGGTGTTTTGTCAAAGAAACAGTGTGTGTGTATGTGTGTGCATACACTCATGAGTGTACAGTAGTGCAGTTCTGATATACTAGTTATAAATAGGCGTAGGAGCTAAGGCTATCGATTCTGGGAATTCAGTTCTCTCAACTCCCCCTTTTAGCTCTACAAAGAGAAACTGCAAGATCCCTGGTCTCTGAAGACCACAGCTTAAAATGTGTTTTGATGGAAAATTATTCCAGAGAGAGAAGAAATATATAAAGCAATAGAAACATGTTAAACTCTTTGAGGAGCTCTCTGTAAGTTAGCATTACATAAACGAATAGAATAATAAAAAAGAAAGAGAAATACAGATAAGTGGTATAATGCTGTAATAAGAGAGTCAAACCTAAAGTGTTTAAAGTCTTGAGAGAAAAAAAGAGTACAATTGGCTGTAGATGCGGAGCTCAGAGGGAGATGTGAATGCCAATGTAAAATGTGCAAGCTGTCTGAATGCTAAGGGTGCTCAGAAAGGAAACGGTTACTTTTGGTTGTGACCAATCTCTGATGGGCATCAAAATAAAGTCTAGCACTCCTTTGGTTGAAAAATATCATAAAGTTACAGTAGACAACATAATCTTTTTGAAGAGAAGGGGAGGGTGCAACAGATTTAACCTTACAGAGATTGAGAAAAAGTGTGAAAGATGTTCCAGGCAAAGGAAGAAGCTGCTCAATCAAAGAAAGGAAGAAAAATAACTCATTGTGCATCTGGGAAGAGCATATGTATTTCTGCTTGAAAGTGTGAACAGTAGAAAGTACATACAGCCATTCACCTCTCACTATTGAATACCTACTAGGTGATATGTGTTTTTCTATGGGGCTGGGCTAGTAGTGCATGAAGGAGACAGAAGTATTTGCCATCAGTCCATTGGATTAACAAAGGTCACACAAGATTAATAGTTAAAATATACCTCACAACAGAAAATGACACGAGAGAAAATAACACAAAACATAAAATCACAGAATTTTACAGTGAGGCGTTGAATGGAGACCTCCTTGAGAAGGTGACTTTTGATTCACAGCTTGAATGAATCATGTGGATGTGAGAGTGAAAAACATTTTTATCAGAAATAAACAACACACTAAAGCCAAAAGAAGCACCAAAGAGGGAGCATGTCCAGAATAAGAGAATAACACGGATGGACAGGTAATGAAGGAAAATGTACTAAGAGATGAACATGGAAAGTTAACCAGTCACCAGTTCATTTAGGGCCCTATACAAAGTAGCAACTGCATTGAATGTTAGTCTGTGATAATTAGGAAACGATTAGAAGGTTTGGACATAAAAGGATCTTGATTTAATTTTTATTTCCAATTATCAACCTATATTGTGAATATAAGAGAGCAGAAACGAAAAGCAGAAGCCATGAGAGAAGAACACACATAAGTCAAGATGATCATGAGAGGCTTGGCACATATAGTGTAACATGTGAAAGAAATAAGTATCAGATAGAGATTTTAAGCTTCTTGCCCTCAGAAACTGAAAGAATGAAGAATGACTGATGTGGAAAGATCGCAAAAGACATTTTCTTTGTTTAATTTGGCTTTGCTTTGCAGTAGAAAGTGAACAACTCAATTAATGCATATTAATTTTAATATGCAACCCAGCTAGTCAACTGGATGTCTTAATGGGGCAGTGAGAGGTGTTGGGCTGAAGTGTAGGGAAGAAATGTAGGTATGAGATGGAAATATAATATGAATTGTATATAAAGCGATGAGACTGAAATAACCTAGTAGTGTTGGTTCAAGATCAACCCACTGGAGATGCAACATTTGGGGACTGAATGTAACAAGAGTCTTCCGTGAAAATAACCTAACAAAGACAAGCCAGAAGAAGGGGAGAAAAAAATCAGAGTATAGAAACTAAGAGGGAAACAAAGGGTTTTAAGAATGCAAAGGTAATCAGCTATCAAAACTACTTTGATAGACCAAGTTAAATGAACATTGAAAACTGACATGGCACACAGTAACACAAAGTTATGACCTTGAGGACTGCAAGCTTAGCTAAGGCAAAACTTGATTGGAATGTGCTCACCGTGTGACAGGAGAATGAAGACAATCAGTGCGCTTGTACACTGACTCAAGACATTTTGCTCTAGGGGGAAGAAAATAAATGGGGCAGCTGCTGCAGAAGAAAGTTGGTTCTGGGCATGACTTTTCCTTTCTTTTATATTTTGTAATAAAAATATGTTTTTATGGTGATAAGAATCATTCAGTGAAAGTAAGATTGGAAAGAGATTAAGTTTTCAACTGATCAATTTAGGTCTTATCTCATAGGGAATGAGGAAACACTGAAGAAGATTATAATTGAACTTCAGAAGGATTAATATGAATCAACTGATTGAAAGAAAAAATCCCAAGTAAATACTTGTTTGAAAGTGCAGTGGAGAGATACTAAACTCCAGAGAGGCCTAAACTAGAATCAAAGAGAAGAGAATATGAAAGGGAAGGTGATTCGAATGTTACCAAAGCAGAATCAAATACACACAACCAAAAATAATATGGTTGAGGTGAAGGAGAGAGGGGAGGTCCAAGTGAAGCATAAGCTTCTCAATATGGAGGACTAGGAGAACCATGATGGTGCTCTCGGAAGCAGAAAGTCAGCAAGGGATAGTGTGCTGCACGCTGTCTGGCTGAGATGGGCAGATGTGACAGAGGCTGCAGAACTTCTAAGTGGAACATCCAGCAGGCACTGGAGAATAAGCATCGTGTCTACCATCAACTTAAGAAGACCAGGGCAGCTCACAATGTTTGTAAATCATAAAAGAGTTAATAAATGAAATTAAACTAAGCACATAGCAAATTCTTTGGGTTCATTTCCTTTTATTGTGATTTGGAAGGCAATAAAAGATGAAGGTGAGCACACATTTACACAAAAATTCTTTAATCCCTTTTGACAAGCTATGCTTTCATTTGAGAAGTAAGACATTACTTCTTGTAAGTCATTTAAGAGAAAAGTAGCACACGCTAATCAAAAACATGAAAATTTGTATTTTGATATGTTCATTTCAACAGATAGTTTGTTTCATGGTATCTGAAACATGAGGATGAAGACATTGTTAAAAATGGAATAGTAACAATTGGGTTTTTTTTCTGGAATTCTCTTTTTAATTTTAGTTTATTGGGCCATGTGTGCGGACCATGTTTACATCCTTGAGTTGGTCTAGGCACATTACATACCAGATTTCCTTCCTCATCCCTATCCATCCCCTCCCTCTTCCACCTCTTGATCCCCTCATTCTTGAAACAGTAACAACCATGATACCTTGGGAATTCACAAATAATAGTAATAATCTCAGACATTCACCCTTTATATATATTTAGGGTCAACTGCTTTCAATGCAGCCCCTCACCCATGGCTGGCCTACGTTCCTCATTACCTTTTCTGCCCAGACTGAGGTGTCAGTTCTTCCTTCTGTAATCCCTCAATTGCTAACATGTTCCACACCCTCTCTTCAGCTTCACACTTAGCTCTTCAGCCCTCTCCCAGCACTAAGAATGTTTCTTTCTTTGCACAAAGTGGTTCTTCACTTTGTCTCTCCCAGTGCTAAAAATTATTTCCATTGCTTGATTCCAGAGTAACCTATGAGGCATCTTTCAGCAATGACACAAGCTTCTAATGTATTTGTCAGAAATCTTAATAGCCTTAAGATGCAAAATCAAATGAGTTATGCCCTTCATATCTTAAGACATGGCAGAAACAAAGGAAAAAAAAACCCAGTAGGAACAGGAGGAAAGAGGCGAAAAGAAAAAATATTTATTTATTTATTTTTGCGGTACTGGGGATCGAAATCAGGACCCTGCGCTTGCTAGGCAAGCGCTTATTCCACTGAGCTATATCCCCAGCCCCGAAAAGAAAAAATAAGCACACAAAGAAGCAGAAAGATGGGAGGGAGAATAAATTTATTCTGGCCCAAATAATTGTACTATAGATCAAAATGTTCCAAATGCCAATTCGAGTGGTGCCAATTCATAATTAATTTTCTAAATTTGTGGCATGAGACAAAAAGGTCAATGCAGTGCATTTCTCCAAATAAAGTTTGAAACATGTAACTGCCATGTATTCTGAGAATGTCCTCTTCTTTTCTGTGTGAATATGTGCTACAGAAATTATGGAACTGATGATAACAGCTGTTTAATTTTAATTCCTGGCAAACATAAAAATAGACAACTATGCATAGGTTTATGTATATAAGTGTGTGTGTTTATATTTACTCTGAGAGAGAAATAAAATTGGTAATTAGTGTCAGAAATTAAAGTACTTCTCTACCCACATATCTCAAATATTAAGACTGGTACAGGCAAAGCCAGGGAGATAGCTCAGTGGCACATTGCCTGCCTGGCAAGTACAAAGTCCTGAGTTCAATTCTAGGTACCAAAAAAAGGAAGAAAAGAAAAAAAAAAAAAAAAAGGATTTGTACAGGTATCTTTGATTATAGCTTTTTTTTTTTTTTGCGGTACTGGGGATCAAACTCAGGACCCTGCGCTTGCTAGGCAGGCGCTTATTCCACTGAGCTATATCCCCAGCCCCTGTACAGGTATCTTTGAGTAACTCATACTTCAATAGGTTTTTTTTATTTATATGTCTGAATGAGATAGAAATAAAGTAACAATTTAAAATAGGATTGGACAGTATTAATGCCCGAGCCACTCTAATATCTATGAATTTAAATATTGGCCTGACCAACAGTCCATAGAATAATGGTTTCATAGGAGTTTATCCAGTTCATGCATTTCTCTCTTTTTTAAAGTTTCTTCTCATGTACCTGTTCACATTTGAATATGTCTTTGTTTTGTTCACCTTGTATTTGAGCATTTCCTATGTCAGAAATGGTTTTCTCTGGGCTGTCTTAATTCTCTGAGCTGGAACTTCTCAGGCACTGAATTTTGTTTGGCAAAAGTGACTGACCAGTTAACACATCACCAGAGCTAACATTGATTCATTTTCCTCTTCTGGGTGTAAATCATTATTCCAGCGGCATTTGATATCTTCTCCCTGTCTTGTAATAGCCTTATTCAAGAAGACAGTAGCTTTAGCCCCATAGTTTAAGGACAAATTCACTTTTCTTCTAGGTCAATCTTCTTTAGCCAAATAAACACAAATGGAAAGGAAATATGTTCACCTCTTTAACATACTCACTTTTGACCTTTCGTGCTTTTCCAAGAAGTCAACATTTGCAAAGGCAAGAGCACAAAAGGTAAAAATAAAGGAGAAAAGGCACATACAATGTAGCATTTTTATTCTGCCAGAGAACAGTATTTACCCACAGCCACAGCTGACCTTTCTCGGGAAGGATATCTTGAGACAGGTGGTGTTCTCCTTAATCATGAATTATCATTCTGTTCCTGGCTCCTGGGCCTGTTCTCCTCAAAAAGCTTGTCTATGCAAGAAAGCACAGCATTAAGAGATAATGTGCGGGAACACAGGGTCATGCCAAATTCTCTTAGAATCACTGCATGCGAGTGCTGAAAAAGCATTTAGAGGTTACCGAGTGCGATTCTCCGTATTTCACAAAATTATTCACTCCAATAACAACAATTACCATAGAACATTTATTTGTGTGTGGGGAAGACATTGTGGAAAAAGATGTCGTGTGTGTGTGTGTGTGTGTGTGTGTGTGTGTGTGTGTGTGTTTGAGTTGAGAAGCTATATCTTAGTCAAAGCTATGCTATAATGGTTGTGATATTTGGTACTGTAACTCTAGCATTACCCCACTCTCAACCTTATGCCCTTAAACACATACTTATTGTGGTCCTCAGCTTCAAAGGTATTAATAAGCAATCCCTTCTCACTCCTACTGAAATACTATCCCTTTGTATTTAGCGTTCCGACAAAAGTAATGTGATCTTCATGCATCTGACCCTCAAAACAAATCATAAGCTGGAGAAGAGCTGAATCCATGCTACATTAATTCTTGTATCCAGACCTGCTGGTGGATAAGGATCCAGTGAACACTCCACATACTAAGATACCATCAAACGTGTGGCTTCCTCTTGGCTGTAGGCGTAACCATAACCTACAGCAATGGAATGCTTCGAGAGCAGCAGTAGGCATGAAGAAAATACATAGTTGTTGAGGACAATTGTGTTATACTTAATGATTTTATGGTATCAAGATTTGGAGACTGATGGAAGGGCTGGAACTGGATCATTATACATTGATAGAAGATAGTGTTTAAAATCCATACTTGGCTCATAACTTTAATCAACTGGTAGCATGAGCAATAATTTACACTTCTCAGGACATATAGGAAAGTAAATAATGCTTGAGGCACTGTTACATTTGGATCACAAATTATGATCCTTTTTCTATACTGTTTATGAAATTGATAGATAAAAGGCTTTTTATAATCATTATTATAAACATATATAAAGTTTTATATGGATGCACCTAAGAAATGTTAAAGTGTAGCAGAACCAGCTAAAGATAATTAGAAATGGTCTAGAACAGACACATGGATCATTTTAACATATCGAAGTTTCATTTAACTTTAAGACACTATTTTGCATCAGAAAGAGTTTTATAAAAGCATAATAAATCATTTTATTGTCTGTAAATGAGACAATTACAGCTTAGAGAATTCGTCAAGGCTTTCATCCACAAATCAAAGTAGTTTGAGGCAGCACAAATTGGTAATAAAAAACAGAATAACTTACAAAGATGGAAAAATACAAAGTTTGGAAAGTTTTATTTTTTTACAGAAAACATGCAAATTAGAAATGAAACTTTCCAGATATGTTTTATATTCAAAACTTAAACCCCCTCTATTTTACTAGTTAAGCAGAAACAATTTGTAGTTAAAATTTTTATGTTTTGTACAATCTGGGATTTATTTGTCCATTTTTTTCTTTCTAATAGACTCTTTTGATTTTAATGCCCAACATTCCCTATTAAATCTTATGTGCTTCAGATATAAGTCACTTTGTAATTCTTGTGTCAAAAATGTTCTTATAAGCAAATATGTACAATTAGATGGAAATCTAGGCCTCGTCAGAACCCTTCCTCTTCCTTGTGGGGTACAGAGAGGGAGCAGCTTCTCTGAGGAGCCTACATAGCCAATTTCATGTAGCAATGTGAAGAACGACGTAGAGGAAGGTTAATGAGAATGGTATCAACTCCAGGGAACAGAACAAAAAATGTACAAAGAAAAACTGTCTGATCAAGTTTGTGAAGAAGTTATATCAAGCTCTGCCTAAATAGACTGAACACTTCATTTTTAAGCATGTGAACTCATAAATACTTTCTGTTTAAATATGATTGTGACTTATGTTATGGCCTAGGTCTAAAATGTTCCCCAACCATGTTTTCAGAAGCTGCAATTTTAGAGTGATTGTACCACGGGAGTGCATGAGTGGCCGAACGTTCGGTTAGGAGGGATCTTGGTGAGAGGTGGGTCACTGCAAGGGTAAGACCAAAGGGTATGTTATGGTCCCTGGTTCCTCATGTCTCTCTATGATTCCTACCTGCCACAGGGTGAGCAACATTCCTCTGCCTTGCCTTTCTGTGATGTGGTTTCCATCTTGAAGCCAGCCAACCATGGACTGCATCTTCGGAAAACCATGAGCCAAAGTAAATCTTTCCTCCTTTGATATGCAGGTGTTGAGTATTTTTCACTAGAGATGAAAAAGAATTTCCTGATTCCAAAGTATCACTGCTAATACTTTAAGTCACCAAAGTATTTAGTAAGTCTAGAACTAAGTTTATTGTGGAAAGAAATAGCAGATCCCTACAGAATAACCCAGACTAAATGAATCAACAAAAATAGAATTTTAAATTTGAATCACAATTAATAATTTTCCAATCATAGATTGTTAAAAGTAATAACACTTAATGAACAATGTTCTATTTTTTTCAATCTCACTATGTTGCCCAGGCTGGAATCAAATTCAAGATCCTCCAGCCTCAGAGTCCCCTATAGCTAGAATTATAGGCATACATCACTATGCCTAACTTAATGAAACATTTTCTGATGCATATGAATTGAATATGAAGTCTGGTGAATATTAATAACTCTAGCATGAAGAAAAAGGATTTTGAAAGTCAAAGAGATTTAAGAAATTCCAGGTGAGTACGCACTGCCTGCTTCCAGTATGTTCTACCTCCTAAAATAAATATTGGTTGACAAGTAGCCACTGCCATAAGTTTCTCGGTGCCCTCCGCTCAAGCCTTCTTCTCACAACCAGTGCCTCTGGTGATCTCCACCCATTAGGCCATCAATCTCTCGCATTTATTGTGTAAAGAATTAAAACCTACCACAGGGGCCTTAAAAGATTATATGTCCTCTCTTATGATTATTTGATACAAGTGTACATCCCGTTTTTAATATTTTTAAGGTTCCCTCAGATGATAAACACTTCTCAAAAATATTATGAGGGTAAAAGGAAACTGCGTTTATGACACTAATGAAAATCTACAAAATGTTGCATATAAAGATGGTGCCATTGGTTCTGATCTCCCCACTGAACTGTCTTCCCAGGACACAGTTTGGGAATCCCAAAGGGTGTTCTTGTGTTAACTCTGTATAGTTAGACTGGTTAGGTCACTTTTACAAATCATCACAAGTTACAATGAAGTTTAAATCAACTCAAAACCAAAATACTAAGTCTCTATGAGAAATGTGATAATTATATACCGCAAACATGTAAAAAATATACGAAAATGGGTGCTGAAGATGGAAGGAGAGGCTGAGAGAGGAGAGAAAGGGATAAAAAGTTTAAGACAGATCATGCTCATGTACCAATTCCCAAAATGAATGTAATCATTATGTACTACAAATGTACTAATAGAAATACCATTCTACAATTTTTGTCAATATCAACCATCTATCCTCTATCATCTGTTCAGTTTAATTTTATGCCAACATACTAAGCAATATTAATAGCAGCTCTGTGATAGTCTAGTAAATGCTCAGCTGGAAGAGAGGGTGAGAGCAGTGTGACTTCATGTCAGAAATAATGGGAGTCCAATTGTCCTTTTTATATACTCACTTGTTTTCCTTTGGATATATATTGAGTAATGGGATAGTTATCTTATATAGTACTTCTGCTTTTATGTTTACAGCAACATCAAGACTATTTTTCATTATGGCCTTGCTAATATATTACACACCAAAGAACATAGGTATTTTCCTTTCTCCACATCTTTACCAGAAATAGTATTTTTCTTGTTATATTAGAGTGTTTCTTACTGAGGTAACATGATGTCTCAGCTGGTTTTGATGTGCACTACTGTGGTGAGTAGTGATGTTAAGTATTGTTTCATGTATATATTGGCAACTTCTATTTTTCTTTGGAGAAATATTTTTCAAATAATTTCTCATTTTTTGAAAACCTGTTTTTTGTGCTGTTGGTTAATGCCAAGGCACTTCTGAGAAATGGAAAAGCAGAGACAAGGGAACACAAGGCACCCTTCTCACAGACCACTCCAAAGTTTGAAGCGCCGTAATGGAATTCAGCGAATTTGGTTTCGGGAGTGCCTCTTTGCCTCAGGAATCACAATGCAAAGTAAGTTATATTTTTGGCCATTTTCATGAAAGAGGAAAATAAATAATTTCTAAAAATAAGAAGATTCTATATTGTTATACAATATAGATGCAAAATGCTCCCAAAAAGTCACATGTGCTTGGAAAGTGATTGGATCATATGGCTGCTACCCACCAGTGGATTTATTTTTTGATAAGTTCAGTTCCTGAACATGCTGTTCAGAGATAGAGCCTAGTTTAAGGTGAGTTTGGGAGGACATGATCTTGTAATGTTTTCTCATCCTGGCTTGTTCTCTCTGTTTCCTAGTCATGGGCTGTAGAGCTTTCCTGTACTATTCATCCCACCATGCTGCTTCGACGTCAGAGCCAGCTGACTACGGACTAAAACCATGGGCCAAAACAAAGCCCCCTTTTTTAAGTTACGTGTGCTAAGTATTTTGTCCAAGGAGTTGGAAAGAAACTAATGGAGGTGTTTTCATCAGAAAAGTGAGGCTGCTGTTCTAAATATATTTGACTATGTGGCTCAGAAGCCTTCAGAACTAGTTTGCAAAAGGAATTTGGAGACGCTTGGAGACATAGGCTGAAAACACTTTAGAATGTAATGAGTGGTGCTTCATGTGCAATGCTGGTTGGAGCTCAAAAGAATAGAATGCTGTTAGCAGTGTGAAAAGTAAAGGCCAGGCTCAGAGACTACTAATTCGGGGCAAGGACTTAATTGGCTATTGACCTAGAAACCATGTCTGTTGTATTCTGGCAGGAAAAAAATCATTTTTCCTTTGTTATGAGATTTTGCAGGATACTGAGATTAAGTTAGGTATACTGATGGATATGGTGTAGGAAATCTCAAAGCACCCCACCATTCAGGCTGTGGCATGGATACCGCTAGATGCTTCTAACCAGATCTACAGTGAAAATCAGAAACAAAGGCCAGAACCTAATTATTTGAAAAATTTGACGTTGCCAAAAAGTATTTAAAAAATGAGAATCATGGAGAGCAAGGTTGCTGAAAGATCACCATTACAAAGAAGCCAAATATATTTATATCAGGACAGTATTAAAGACAGTTTGAGAAAAATTTTGGACTCAGTAAGACACCCATTACAAGCTCAATACTATTAATGCTTTCATTTGAGAAGGGAACCCATAAGCCCCCTGCTTTACAGGGAGGGGCCTATGTAATTGGTTCTGGGATTCATTTCACTGAACTCAGCAATCCAGGTCTGAAGAGGCCACTGCATCTGTGGTTCAAGTGGCCCCAGCTACTGCTAACACAGTGCTAGTCATGTGAAGCTGGTTTTTTAGGCAATATTATGGTTTATTTCAGGATGCCCCATTAAAGCTTCATGCCCCATATGTGCAGCTTGTGAGAAGTGATCAGCTCAAGGGGACTTGGTACTCATCAATGGATTAGTTCTCACTAATGAGTTTTTAGCCAAATGAGGTGTTACTAGGAGGTGGATCACTTGGCGAATGACTTGGAACAGTGTATCTTCTTAGTCTCCCTCTGCTTCCCGCCACCATTCAGTGAGAATACTTTTCCTCTGCATGCAACCCTAATATAGAGCCAGTTAGGCTGAAACCTCTACAAACGAGGAGCCAACATAAGTCCTTCCTCCTTTAAATTCTCAACATATGTTATTGAGTCTCAGCAACAAGAAAGTAACTAAAACAGACATGCAAAATGCAAAAGTTGAGGGGCCAGAGAACAACTGCAATTTCAGAAGAAAGCTAGGGACACAAAATAGCACACTCTAGAGAGAGCATCGTGTGAATTTATGAATTTGAAGCCAAATATGCAAAGGAGACCCCAGAAGTTAGAGATGGCAACAACACAGAAAATATGCTGAGGAGAGCCACAGGCAGTGAGTAGAACCACTGCAGAAGGTATGTGAGCCGCAACTGACAATGGTGTAGGAGAGAAGGAACACAAGGCCTACCGAATGCACAATTCACTGAAACCTGTCTGAGGTTCTGGATGTAGAGCTGCAGGGGTTTATGTTTGCCCCCCACTGGTTCTCAGTCTTGCTTTGGTCTGATTTCTGCTATGCCCCTATTCCTCCACTTTTGGAAGTGAACACTAAACTCATGCCATTATACGGTGGAAGTATTTAACTCTTCTTTATATAGCAATTCACAGCTAAAAGTTTGCTTTGAATCTCAGAAGACACTTTTGCCATGGATTTTTCAGCAGTACCAGAGCCCTTAAGATTTGGTGATTTTTTGAGGTACACTAAATGCATTTTGCATAATGCAATGGGAATGAGTCTTTCGAAGGCCAATGAGAGAATGTTATAGCTTAGACATAAAATGTCTCCCCAAAGGCTCACATTTTGGAAGTTGGTATAACCGAGCATGACACTCATCAGTTGGTGAATTCACAGTTGAGCATAGTAGCTGAATGTGCCATCAGGCGGTGGGGCCTGACTGCAGGTGAGTTCCTGAGACTGTGACCGGGTAGTGCGTTCTTGTCCTCAGCACCTCTCTCCTTGCTCCGCCTCCTGGCTGCAGTGGATTGAAGAGCTTGCTTCTGCCGTGGCTCCCCACTATGGTATTTCTGTCTTGCATCACGCCAACCATGGACTGAATCTGTGAGTCAAACTAGCTTTCCCCTCTCCTACTTTAAGTGATGAGTTTTGGCTGTTTTGTCTCATCAACAGGAAAATATATAACTATAGCCTCATTGTTTTTCTTTTCATAAGGTCCAAATTTTGTCATGGTTGCTTGTATTTCTAATTCTTTCTCATTTTTACACGTTTAATCACTTGACATCTTTGCCTCACTAAGAATAAAATGTAGAAAAATATAGTGATTGAGAAAATGCACATTCCTTGTAACTAAGAAAATAGGTCACTTAAAATATAACTCAGTGGAGTGGGGCACTTTGTATTTCAGCTGTAATATGTCTACTTGCCATCCATCTATAATCATTAAAGTTTATTTATATTAACTATCTTTGGCCTAAAATTAATTATTATTCCACTTATGAAGGAAGATAACATAAACATTTTGCGAACTATGTTTTTTGTCATAATTTTAAAGGTATTAGTGTGAGTAGCTTTGCTTCGAAAAGTGATACGAAAACACAAAGGAGATTGAAATGATTGTGAGGAATAGAGAACAGAATTGAATTTGCATTAAGATACTTCACTAAGTGTAGCTTTCCCAGACTTCTGCATTACATGTCTTTGTTTATCCATAATAAAATGTAATGGCTGAAGCTATACCATTAATGCCACTAGCTCAATAGTAGATGATGTTATAGTATTTCTATGTATGTACAATTCTTTTGATTGCATTTATTGAATTAGTTGCTTCAGCATTGTGTGGACAAAAGCTTTATGGCACAGAAATGTAGACATAATTTTCATCTTACGTTACTGGTGTTTGATGTCAAGTGGCAAAGGAAAAATGTAAAAACGTATAGCATACATATCTGATTATCATCCCATCAACAGCAAAACTGTTTATTCCCACCTAACAGAAAATGAAGAGATTGCAACTGGCAACCCGCACATATCTATTTGTAGCATCCAGAGAACTGCCCTGAAGTCCACACGCACAGTTCATAGTTGTTTGGAGAAATGATTAGTAGAGTAAACAGGCTATATACTGCTGAAAGCATAATCCATTATCAGCTAAGGCTCTTTTAAAATACAAAACTTGAAAACATCAGAACAACCTTCTTAAAAAGAAAACCAGTATTACTACATAATGTAGTCAACAGGTGACCACAACACAATAATGTCTAGTCAGAGAGAATCATCTCTTCCATTCTTAGAGTCATTTGGAATAGATGCAAGAGAAAAACCTATTCCTGATGTTTGTAAATGACACCCCAACATTTGCAAATATCATGCTGCTAAATGCATGCTAAGCTTCTTTAAAGGCCAATGTGTTTGAAAACTCACTTTCTTCCTGACTATGACTTCACAGTAGGGTGTGCAATTTTTGTGTACAACACAGGATTCATGGGAACTGTAATTTAGAAAATTTTCAAAATAGGACACATATTACCTTTCTCAGATAATTTCTTTTTAAATAGCAAATCCCATTTTAAAGTAATTTATCCAGGCTTCCTTTTCTTCCTCTGTAAATGAAAGTTAGAATAAAGCTCATTATCTCCCCATCCAGCTCCATCCTATCAATATTCCCACCCGCCACAGTCACTTTTCACACCACCCTGCATGAACCAGAGGGACAGCCGTTAAAGCACTGCAAACATTAGGAGCCAGGACTGCTCAACCCACAGCTGAACTTAATAAAACTGTTAATGTCAGAGCCTGCCGGCTAGCTTCCCAGGGATGCCACTTGCTCAAAATCCTTCCATTCCAGCCATGCGCATGGCATTTCATCCCTCCCCCCATGTAGAACCAAGCCATCTGCTATGAGGCACAGATATACCACATGCCAGGTGACATTTTCCTTTAAATTCTCCCTTTTTTTTCAAATTTCCTTGGAAGTGTACTCAACAAGCAGAGCAAGAAGAGATTTGAGCTCTTCTCAGGCCTCTTTTCTCTAATTTCTTGATATTTATTTTATTCTGGCTCTGTATTTAAATGGTTGGTGAGTAATTTACGGGTAGGAATCCTTCAAAATGAGTTTGTAGATTAGTAATAAAGCTCTGAGTCCTGGCACGCTAATAAACCAAGGGGTAACTGTGGAGTTGAATAAAAAAAAAAGGGGGGAGGAGGAAAGTCATTAAATCAATAATACTGAGGTCTGATGGAACCGTGTGAAGTCAATAACATCATAAACTTTTATACTGTCTCAGCACGGGAACACACTATTATCTCTGGCACGTTATGACAAAAGCATTTAGATCTGCTACATTTGATATAATAGAAAGGGAGACAGGCAGAATTGGGAGATCCTTCATATCTGTTTCCAGTTTGGACAGACCTTGCACTCCGTGGAAGGGTCAAAAGAAAATTCAGAAGAGTCTTTTTACTCCTAGTCCAATTCAAATTATGGCTGTAAATCTATTCTTCCCTTCAGAGTATCTGTAAAATATTAAGTTGTGGATTTGGAGTATTTGTATAATAAAACTTAGAAGTAAACTGCAAGATCCTTATGCATGGTCACAGCAGTCCCTCTGTGAGATTTCCCATGTGTGCAGCAGTATATTTAGATAAGGACTGGGATCTGTGTTAAGAGCTAGGTCAACTATACTGCAACCAATTATACATCGCCAATGCCTTATTGATTATTATTTTGTCTAATTATGTGTCAGTTGTGGAACACTTGACAATTTTTGAGTGAAGTATACGCAGTTAAGAAGGCACTCAAGCCTAAATATCATAAAAATTTATTTTCTCCATTTATAATTACGCTGTCAATTATTTAACCATATACAAATTGTTTCACAGTTTACTACTCCTGCAATTGACTAATACACAATAGATTTATATTTAAGAGATGCTTAATTACCTTCTTCCATGTGCTTGTTCTTCTAAATAGTAATTCCCCCCTTGACTTCATACATTGAAATATCTATCCACCTTACACTAAAACTCCCCCAAATCATCAATAATCTCCCTCTGACTAAACTCCATAATGTCCACTTTAGCTAACAAATTGATTCCTTGAGAACATTAATCTCATCATGTCAATTCTCACTGAAGCCTGTACTTTCCTGACCTCCCTCTCTCAATTCTGACAAAATACATGAATGCTGATATCTTAAAATTCTTGCCTCAGCCTTATGTACCCCTCTTTCTTCTCACACCAGACTAATGCTCCACTCAGCACTACCCACATGAACCTTTCCTCGTTTCTTCATACGTTAATGACTCCTCTTAATGTTGCCCAAATCTACCTTCTGTGAATGCTCTTTCTTTTAGTTTCCAACATGATACTGTCAGAGCTCATGTTCTTCATTGCAGAGCTCCCTGAATATCAAATGTATACTAATGCTTTGATTATGGGGAACAATTCTTTTGAACTAACTTGCAAATTTCTTAATGACACGAGAGACATGTGTTTCTCTGACCTCCATATCTACAACATGTAGTATTCTCCTTGGCAGATAATAAAAATCCAGACCATGAATGAAGAATCACTTCTGCCACAGTTGTTCTGAATTCTGTTTCTGCTGACTCCTAAATACAAATGTTTACATAAAGACTGTATATCAGGGTTCACAAAATTAACCACTAATTTATTTATAAATTGTGTGTGCCTTTTCTTTAAAAAAGTTGCACAGTACAGTTACAATCTCTGTTCTGAAATGATTTGCTCTGATGTGATTACAGTAGACAGAAGAGTATTAAAATTATAGATCAATTAATCAGTAAAATGAAAACATATAAGACATTGGGACTAGAAACAAGTAAATACTACAGGTGGTCAGTAAAGACATCTGTGGGAAGAGAATCCCCAGGAGCCTAGAAAGGAAAGAAATGAGCTGTATGGACAGTAAAGGAGAACAACCAAACAGAGACAATTCTTATGGGGCTGGGGATATAGCTCAGTGGAATAAGCGCTTGCCTAGCAAGCACAGGGTCCTGAGTTCGATCCCCAGTACCGCAAAAAAAAAAAAAAAAAAAAAAAAATTCTTATGAAAAGAGTGATGAAAGAACGGACCATTTAACTGATTTATTCTAGAAAGAAAAGGAAGCACAGCGAGTATGAGATCAAAGACAGCGCGGCTCTGCAGCCCAACATAAGGAGCTCAGGTTTCATTGTAAACACCACAATACTCTGATGTTTTCAATGGACAGTGCCAGACTTTATTTGTGAGCAAGATGCCTTTTGTTTCTTTACAGAGAATAGATTAACGTGGGGAAGAGTAGAAAAGGACCAAACCAACTAGGAGGCTGTCTTTAAAAATTTTATTGGTACATGTTTGCATTTCCTGTACAATCATCTTGGGGAATTCATCACATGTATGTATTACAGCTTGTTTCTTTCTTTCTTCTGTTTTTACTCCTGTTCCCTTTTCCTCCTTCTCCCTCCTTACTCCTCTAGCTCCCCTATCCATTTTTCATTCACGTTAATATTACTTGTCTTAGCGCATGGTATGGCATATCATGTTTACATTAATTGGGGTTGTTAGGTTCCTGAACATGGCATACCTTTATTCGTCTTATTGTGGAAATACCACAGCATGGAAAAGGAAGAGGTAGTGGAGGTGAACTGAAGTATATTTTGAAGAATTTGTAATCATTAGGTTATCGAGGAACACAAGACAAATAAGGATGACTTGAGGTATCCAGCAGAAGCACTTTTGTAGATGACAGTGGCATTCACTGAGACAGAAAATTTGGTGAAAGGAGAAGGAAACACAAGAGAACCAAAAGAGTGGACATTTTAGTCTCAGTCTCTTTTGCTTGAGATATTTTGTCTGTCTTTCCATAGAAATCTCTACAAATCTGCATATATTTATTATCTAACTAATATGACAGATATTTATTTACCCTGTATTTATTGTTGAAAAAGCTACTACAACCTACAGAGCCCCAGCCTTATGTGAACTCTGGATTTAGATTAATAACTTTCATCTCATAAGGTCAGCGTCTGCCACAGGTCTACAAACATCCACAGGAAACAACATTCACAATCACAGCTCCACAGCAGTAGAGTGTCACAGGGAAGGCCAGCAGAGTAAATGACAGGAGGTGTCCTCTACTAATTAAAAAAAATAAAGTCCGTTTAGCAGTGGAGCTGAGAAGTGAGCTCCAGCTGCTCAAAACTGCTAGCATCAGAAGAGTCCAAACTGTTCTATGTGATGAGAAAAGGCTGCGATAGCATCAAGTCAATATAATTCAATTAAGGGAAATGGACTCCAACAGGGAATCAGCACATGAAGATCACTGTTGCAAATTTTTAACAGATATCAGTGACAAATCCAGAAGTCTAAAGATGCAGTACCCCCATAATAATGTCAGGAACAACTCTCTGAAAAGTGAAAAATAAAGGTATCATCCTCTCTCTAGAGGTGTCATCTGAAACATGACTGAGAGGACACACGGGACACCTGGAAAGGATTCTACCTGCCCTTCAGGAATGCTGTCTCACTCCCACCTGTGCTGAGGCCACCAGTAATGCGCCAAATCCTAGTCTTCACATAATAGATTTTAGACGGCATTTACCTCATCAAAACCTACAGTCCTTAACTTAATTTTTCATTTTTAAAAAAGGCAAAGAAACTAAAACTCTCTTCTTTGGAAAATGCAGGTACAACCATATACATTCTTTTACCCTCTCATGTTTCTGATAAAAGGGTCATATTCTGGGAAATCTAAGCTTACACAATTTTACCATTGCACAAGCTTTCACAGGGTGAACTTCCACAGATAAATATGGCTACAGCGTCACCAGATGATTTAATCCTATGGGACTACTACCATTCCTGTACTCCACCTTTGACTGACATGTCCTTAGGCAGAACAGGATGGTCACATAGCATCACAGTTCACAGTATGCTCCCTGCTCCACTATAGACTCAGGAATAGAAAGTTAGTTGCTTAGCAAGTCATGTTACTGTAAATGAAAATGATCAGTAATAAACACCTGGGTATTCTTTTTAACAGTCTGCTATTGATTTTTGGCCTACTTCACACACATTGGTCAGGAGAATTCAGAAACTCGTCAAAGGCTCTAGGAAATGTTGATATCACTCCATGGAGGGAGATGGATCCCTTCCTTAGTCACTCTCTGGATTATAGCTACCTAGGAAAACCCAAGTGCATCGGAACTGGATTTTACAGAAGTGGAAATAAACATACTTGTGTTAAGTTGCTGAAATTATAAGGTCATTGGCTACAAGTGTACACTAAGAGGAGTGATGAAGATAGATATGCATGATCATCTGACAGAATAAGTTTGAAACCTATTTTCTGACTCTAAAACACTCAAGTGTAAATGAAACACATCCAACTGCCTGCCTAGTGCTCACCGCTCATACTTTCAATAGATACAGTAATTGATTAGTAGGTTGAAAACTGTCATTTTTAAAGGAAAGATAAGAAAGGCCAGGCTCAGGGAATTTAGGAGCAGAATAAAATAGCGCATATTTGGGCAACGTGTTGCCAGAGCAGAACAGAATAGGAATAGTGCTTCCCTACCCCTTGATTTAGTCACAGGATGCTTTGCTATCACATCCTTCCCATCACCTGGAAAAAACTGAACAAAACAACCTGAAAGCTTGAAAAAATTATAATCATTTCTACAGAATGGGTCTCTGAACCTTTAGGATAAAAAGAGCTTTCTATGGGAATTAAGATAATTACTGAGGGAAGATTGACAGAAATTGTTTCACCAGCATGAGTGAAATCTGGAGCTGTGTTAATGAGAACTGGGACATGGGAAGACAGAGAAGGCGATCTTGAAGGGATGTGAGAGAAATAAGTGGCTATCACTTCAGATGGAATGTTATTAGGTCCTGCATTCTTCCAGGCATTAAAAAAGTTAAGTACAAAAGGAAGTTGCTTGAATGAAAAGAAAGAGGAAAAGAAAATAAAGGATCTGGGATTGAACTCTACTCTGTATCCTGGGAAACAGAAAATGAACAGATGGTCATAAAAATGCAGAGATTTACAAATACAGGGGAAAGAATTTTATGAATATAAAAGTGTATCAAGTTGCCTCTTCATAGTGAGAGATGTTAAAACAGAATGGCACAAGGAAAGCAGCTGGCAGTGTAAGGAATAATAGATAACCTCTGTGTTAATAGCTTACATCTAGTTCCAGGTGGTGACATGACTTTTGACTTTCTTATTAGATCTGTGGAACATATTCTTAGGATGAGTTCTTTGCAGGGGAATGGTACAATGACATTACAGGATCTTCGCTGTGAAGGTGAAGCAATTTGTACCAACAATAACCCCCTTTCTTAGCGTGGAGATGGATAGACGTATGAGAGGACAAGGTCAAGATGCTTGCTGCACTCTATGCTTCAGAGGAGGCCCGCAGAGCGAACTCATGCCATTGGCAATTGCTTATTACTTCTTTTTTCAAAGTAGAATGCTTTTGTGAAATTATAGGGGTCAAAATCCAAGTTACTAGGAGGATAAGGCAAGAGGATCAAGTTCAAGAGCAGACTGGGCAACTTAGTGAGACCAAGTGTCAACAAATAAATAAAAGAGCGTGGGAGGTAGCCTTGTGGTTCAGTGCTGTGTAGCGTGCATCTCCTCTAGCTGCGATCCCCAAACTCAGGATTTAGGGGGAAACATAGGTGTCATTTCTGTCCATTTGACTTACAGATTCAATATAATTCCAATCAAAATAAATATTCTTTTGGCTTATTTTGAGAAACTAAGTTTAAAGTATAGATGGAAATCCCTTCTAGCTACTCTCCGGAATATAAAATGAGCCCTCAGAAATTTAAAAAATAAACATAAAGTGCAATAAAATAAGCAAGAGTCTCGGCCAAGTCTTCACTAACGTGGATGTCCACCTTTGCATTACTTATGTGAACTGATGAACTGTATCGGGAATCACACTTCGCCAGTGGGAAGCAAAGTGAGAGAGGGCTGTAAACTAATATGAAGAAGTTCTGAGGCTATAAAGCGCTGAGCCTCTTACACACTGATGGTGGAAGTGGGATTTATACCATCTAAGGAAAATATTCAGCAATATGCATTAAATTTAAAAATATATCCATTCCATGATCAGAAATTCAGATATCCTGGTTTGCATAAGGTTGAGCTAATTTATATGCGCTACTCTAGCACAGGGAACATTTGTGGCCCCTTTCAGCCTCAACCTGCATTGTCTTTCTTGATAACTCTTATTCTACCAGTCCCTTAAATTTCTCACAATCGGGTATGAGTCCAACAGAAATGTCTGTGCATATTATACGAAGATGATGGGGAAGGTCAACCGCTGTGCAGTTCCTAAAAGACAGGACAAAGGTAGAGGAGAACGCTGAGGGGTAGAGCGCACGCTAAGCAGTGACTGGTAAGGTCCTAGCGTCAACCCACAGTGCTGTGAAAATAAACAGACAACACCAGAAACCGCCTAATGAAGTACAGTGAAGAAATAATTCGTGGTACATTAATCCCAAAGAATGTGATGCCGCAGTAAAATTGACCAATGACATCCCCACCCTCAATATAGCTGTACAGGAATAATTTTATAGCCATAATTCAATGACTTCAACATTTCAATTTGATTCACTCTTCTGTATGATTATTACTTTAATTTTAAAACTTAAACTTACTATGCAGGCTACATGGATGCATTTTACTTTTAAAAAGCCACAGCCATTCTAGATACCAAGCAGAAAAATATCTTAAAAACTTACTGAAAATTCTCTCTATTTGAAATACCCTGGTTCTCCATTTGTGATCATTAAATGCAATGTACTGTGTTTATTAAAATATAGTAAAATTATTACAAAGTTTATTATATTTATTAAATAAATTCTGCAGGGGAGAAATGTTTCACCAACAGAACTAAGTCTAACCCAGTGGCTTTGAAAATTGGGGGTTCTATATTGAGAGATACTATGAAGCATTCTAACTCAACAGAAACAAAATGTTGTAATCAAATAATGACGTCTGTCATGGGAATTAGAGAGAAGGAAGATAATTGTCCTGTTTTGATTTTCCCAGAGAGAAAAACCACTATGTAATTTCCCAGTGTTCAATAAAGTGGAAAACTGTATATAAAATTAGAAAACTCATTTGACTTGTGGAGGCAAAACAAGAGATTTACATGCAACTCTACTGACTTCTGGGTGCGAGACTCAGAATAAAATCTGAAGCACTGAGCCGGAGGGAAAAAATAATGACCAAATATTGCACCAAGCTATTGCTGCTTAAGTGTCACAGGAAGGCTTGTAGTGAATGATTTGACCTGTGCCTCTCTGGAAGTTCCAGAGTGAGACTATGTTTATATGAACTGTAGGTAGCTCAAGGCTCCTATACCCTCATAGATTTGGATAACAGTCATCAGAGGTGGAAGAAAGAACGGGGGAGGGGATATTGAAAAAGGAGTAAAGATGTGCTATGCACGTGTACCAACTCCCCATGATCTATATAATCATCAGACTGCAAGCAACACTAGTAAAGAGATAAATTAAAAACTAGTGATCAACTATGGACTTCAACCCTTGGCATATAGATGACTAGGTGTTCTGTGAAATTATTCCACTTTAGAAAAATAAATACATCCTTCATTTAACAAATCTTTGAAGTAATGTTTTACTAAGTAGTGGAGTTTTCTCCAAAGACATTCCTTACTTTCTAAAATATGATCAGACTGCAGCAGCGGGGAACTGTAGATGGAACGGCTAGAAATCTAGCAAGCCCATCTTACTTTGAAGATAGATGCGGACAGTACAGCTCCATGATATAAGGCTCCGACCCTCATGCAAACCAAATAACCTGAACATGACTCAGATGGGATGACTGACCCTTAAACTGGGTAGCACTCACCCCCAACTTGGGGCACCCTTAATGTTAGCACTGCCCCATGAATCAACCCAGCAGCTCATCCTTAATCCCAGCATTACCCTCTTTAGATTCAGCCACCTCCAAAAAGTCAACTTATGACTGCATGAGGTTTTGGGAGGACATCTAGACACAGCCATAACATCAAAAGAGCTATATGGCCTCGTAATCCAATCATCATTCCAAAGCCCTGTCTAAAGGTCCATAAGGCCCTGGGCAGATATCTAGATATAAACCATAACACAGATCTTCCAAAAGAAATGAGCATTAGTATAACAGCAGAAATCAAATCAAGCACAATAGAACTTGTTAAAAAATGGCATAAAGTGTTGGAACAGTCATAAACTAATTTTCAATCTAGGAAATGAAAAATGAAAGGAAAATTCTAATCACATCTTCTTCAGTGTCACCTACCCAAGTGTCCATCAACACCTGAAAGCAGTAGAACTGGAACACTGATACTGAAACCACCAAAATTCTGGTGCTTTTTGCCTGACCACAGGAAACACCTAAATAGCAAATAAATCATCTTTATTTCACTCATCCCTGTTAATTGAATATGTCTAATTTTTTTGGCCCCTTTGTCAAAGATTAGGTGGTTGAGTGTGTTTGTGGTTGTGGCTATTTCTTCCAGTCTGTTCCATTGATCCTCTGGTCTGTTTTTCAGCCAGTATCATGTTGATTTTATTACAGTAGCTCTGTAGTATAATTTCAGGTCAGGGATTGTGATTCCATCTGGTCAGATTGTTTCCTTTGGATCTACTTTCCTTCCAATTTCCTTCATATCAAGAGGATGGGAAAATCCTTATTAGTTACACCCAAAGCCATACCACAATGCCTAAGTGGAAGAGACCATGATAAGAAGGGTTTTATTTTTCTAGCATCTATAATCAAGAAAAATAAAAGAACTAATAGTAGATATGATAGATTGTGTGCAATAACAAAGCTATCATATTTCAATCAAAACTTTCCCAGCCTCTTGATATGAAGGAAATTGGAAGGAAAGTAGATCCAAAGAAAACAATCTGACCAGGTGGAATCACAATCCCTGACCTGAAATTATAGTATAAAGCTACTGTAGTAACATCAACATGATACTGGCTGAAAAACAGACCAGAGGATCAATGGAACAGACTGGAAGAAACAGCCACAACTGCAAACACATTCAGCAACCTAATCTTTGACAAAGGGGCCAAACAAACTCACTGAAAGAAAGATAGCCTTTTTGATACATAGTGCTGGAAAAATTGGCTTGCCGCTTGCCAAAGACTGAAAATAGATCCAAGTCTATCACCATGCACCAAACTCAAGTCAAAATGGATCACAGATCTCAATATTAAAAGAGAAACACTAAATCTATTGGAAGAGAAAGTGGGTAAAAACT
Organism: Dinomys branickii; assembly: GCA_004027595.1. Lineage (NCBI taxonomy): Eukaryota > Metazoa > Chordata > Mammalia > Rodentia > Dinomyidae > Dinomys > Dinomys branickii. Next base: position 45,637 of record PVLD010000074.1, read on the forward strand.
CTGAAGACATAGGGGTAGGCAGAGAGTTCATAAACAAAAAACAAACTGCATGTGAAATACTTCAAAGAATCAACAAGTGGGATCTCATCCTACTGAAAAGTTTCTACACATCTAAAGAAATCACCAACAGAGTAAAAAGAAAATCCACAAATTGGGAAAAAATCAGCTCCCTGTGCATGAAACAGAAGTCATATCTCTTATTGGAAAGCATCTTACAGATCTTTACAATCACAATGAGGAGAACTTTTCATTTTTTAAGTATACACTCACTGCAAGTATGAGGCATGATCAAAAATATAGTGAAAATGAAATGAAAGTTTATTATAGTAAAAGACAAATTGTCATTAATCACTCTCAGAATGCTCCCCTTTGAACACACTTATCCCATTATCCTTGTCACTTTTCTAAGAAGTTCTAGAAGTCCTCTTCCTTGGGTGTCTTCACTGTGCTATGGTGAATACCTCAAGGTCCTGAATCAATTCAAAACCTTTTACAGACATTCTGCTTTGGGAAAGTCAGAAGTTGTGTGAGTGCTGACCTGCGGTATCTTTGTTAGGCTCTCCAGGTGATTCTAACATGCAGCTATTGTTGAGAAACCTTTCCATAATGGTAATATAACACAATATGTGAAGAGTACCTTTCCTGAGACTGGAGAATAAGAAATGCCTCCCGATTTTCATTCCTTTGCTAAGTACCAACAATCTTGCTTAGTTTATCTCTAAGTCTCAGGATTTCAGACAGATCATCTTGCAGATAAGGATTATTGTAACACTGGTTTTTTCTTGGTCATGTAGAAATAGTAACTAATGAGTCCCTCTACCCCCTCAGCAATCAGTTTCTAAGATTTCTAAAATATTTATAAAGCATATATTATTTCTTAGTATTAGCCATAATATAATATTTGCCCTAAAGGAAATTATATTCTAAAATGGATAAATTTAAGAATAGGTTCCAAAACTCCAGGAATGTATTTTCATTATTTATAAGATTTGCAAAGTTTTATTTCTTTCCAAATTTCTTAAGGCAAGTTAGTCTCTCACTAGGTGCAAAGAAGGACAAATCATCCCGGCTTCATTTAGGGTCCACCTGCATTTCTTCTGTCTTTCTCTTTCTTTGCTTGTTTTTTTTTTTTTTTTTTTTAATACCTGGATTACCTAAATAGCTTTCACCTGAGTTTAGGAAGCAGAACCCTGATCAATGGCTGAAATTTCATAGCTATGAAATCGCCCAGCATTAGAAATGATTCAGACTCAAGCCTGACTTCTGGTTAGGTGACACAAGGACAGCTCCTTGGAATCCTTATCTGCACTGGTATTGCCCACAGCACATTTATCTGTCTCCCTGTAGAGTCTGGCCCTGGGATAGAAAATATCTCTCATGTGGTTTGTAATCTTGAAGCACAATAAGCATCGTCACTCTTCTTTCCCTATATGGTGGAAATTAAAACACCTGAAAGACCTTTCTCTGCCTCACTTTCATCAGAAGTTTGTTTCAATTATTTAGCTGAACACTCCTTGTTCAACCAAAGTGTAAAGTCTTTGAGGAGGGCATCATGTGTCTCCTAATTGCCCCTATCACTCTTGATGCCTCACATTTTATGAGCTATGTGCAAGCTTATCATAATTTAGTTGAGTATCTATTTAAACTTGGGAGAAATTTACTCACAATGAATTAACATACTTCAACTCATTACCAGAACATGCATTGAATAGTGTTCTACTATCTCATAATAGCCCTCAGTCTCTAGCAATTCCTGAGCCATATATAAAGCTTTGTAGGGTTCTTATTAGAATATTTACTTTAAAAAGGGGCAGTCTAACCCACATGATGATGCATGCTTTAAGGAAACTAATGGCTTTAATACATTCAGAAATTGTCCCCAACTTCAATTCTGTATAGGCCTGTCTTAAAGAATGAAGAAGGCAGGAACAGAAGAGCATAGAATTTCCTCTGATAAGAAGAGTTACACAAAGGCATGAATTTGTAAATCTCACTGCAGGAGGGGAGAGGCTTCCTGGGATAGGTCAGGATCATTAACACTTACAAATTTGGCAAGACCTGAAAATGTGAACTCTATTCTACAGCATGAACAGACCAATAAAGCATTTTAACCTTGAGGCTCTGGTGACTACAATTACATTTTAGAAGAACAGCTTTTAGGAGTGTAAGTTTGGAAGGAACAAACAAATGTGGACCAAAAGAAACTATTATAAACCTTACCTAAATTATATCTTACAATTCCTCATAATGAAAGCGAGTCCCTTTTTGCAAAACAAGCCACATTTCTTGGTTTCTTTTAAATACATTCATTAAGACTCCTCTAACAAAGTTGAATAACAGTCGTAGTAGAAACTACCTTCTTCCAAATTTCACATTCCACTTCTTTCCAGTACCTCACTGAAATCTAGGAGACAGATGCATACTGGGTATTTTGGATTTGGAAGTATTGTAGTGTAAGTAGTAGTTGGATAAAACAATAAAATAGCTCATGTAGGACGTCTGCATAGTGGGTCCTGTAACTACTACTTATGGTAGGACCAAACGGTCCTCTTGTTCATGTCAACCTTTACATTACTGTCACTTTCAGTACACTTCATCCTCTCCTGACTCACTCTAGCTGCAAGTTTTTCTAAAGCAAAGCCCACGTCACACTTATGTTGACTGATTCATCCATTTATGTAACGAATATGTGCACACCCACTGTGGGTTTTCTAAATAAAGGGAAAAGCCAAAAGCTCTGCCTTCAAAGAAGTCATAGTCCATAAGGAAAACACTTAAAAATGGGAAATTTAAAAGGAGTTTAATCTTCAAAATCAAAGTAGGCCTAGGGTTCTGTGGCAGCAAAGTAGAAATGTTGAAACTACACTGTCATTGTGAGAGTGGAATTCCATAGCAAGAGATCTATGAGCTTCTTTTAGAAAGATAAGAAGGAAAAAAAAAAATAGAAAGATAAGAAGGAAACAGATGAAAATGGTATCCAGGTTTCTCTTTGTGCACAGAAGGCTGTATTCGAATGCAAGAAAGCACAATGTATTTAAGAAACTTTAAGAAGCTGACAGATTAGGTGAGGATAAATGAAATGAGATGTGGAAGAAATCAGGTGACAGATCATGGATGAAAGCATTTGGATTTTATCCTGAAAGAAATGAGAAACCATAGAAAGGCATATAACAGAGGGACTTGAGCAGACTTACCATTTGGAAAACCGCTCTTGCACTAATGGGTAGATAAATATTAGATCAGCCTGGGACCAAGTGTGTCAGTCAGGGGATCATTGAATAATTTAGGAAGAACCCGATCATACTGACTATTGTTCCAAATGAATTGCATAACCTAACATTCAGAACATCTCCCTCTTCTGTCCAATTCTCTCTTTTTTTTTTTTTTTTTGCGGTACTGGGGATCGAATGCAGGACCCTTTTTCCAAAAGACTATGCTTCCATCAAAGAACCTCTGGTTATTCTAGAAGCCCCAGTCTCCCTGTGTCCTAAATCCAAATCTTTATTCAGACTATCTTGTATGGTGGAAGTAACTATATTAGCAGGTAATGAATGTTTATTACAAATTGAAAGGAATAAAACATTGGTTTTCTGAAGAATTTTATAGGCAAGATCACATTTTGAATGACTTGTGTCTAAATCTTTCTGGAATCCAAAAGCTAAAACCATCTGAGACTTTAACCTCTACGATTCACCTTTAAAAATTGGTCTCACTGTGCTAGCAATGCTTCAGTCACTGCTGGACAGACACATTTCTTTGCATTGTATAATTGATGGAGGTGTCAAAAATGATGCCAATTCTGGTTAAATGCTGTAAATAAATTAATAAACTGGAACTACATTCCTGATTCCTGTGTAACAAATTTCCCCGATTGAAACCAGATTCTTCTATCAGCTTTGGGTTTTATACAAACATCATTTTAAAATTTCTTTTTAGGGATTAATATTACTTAGGAAACTGCAGAAATTAATACATTGCTTTAACTCTTTAAACTGTTGTTTGAGACACAAGAAGATTAAAAACAGCTTTATAATATGGGTTTAAATTCAAAGAATCTTAAAAGAATGGTTTAGATGTATGTCTTAAGCCAAAATGTAAAAAAGCAAAAAAAGAAAAGTAAATAAGTGAACAAAACTTTTCAAGAGCAAGCTTCAGTTTTACATGATGTGAAAATTATACTGCAGCTAATAAAATGAGTGCATCATAGACCCACATAATATTGTATAAATCACGAATTATACAACAGACAAAAATGGGAATCTGTGTAGAAATCAAACCTATATGGAAATAAATAAAACATACAGGCAAAGTAGCAATCATGTTGGTTCTGTTAATAAAATGAGCATGCACAGGGGGTGTCTCATAAAATGAAGCAATACGTTAATTTATAACTATTATTTTAAGACTCGAATATCACTATGAAATAGTTGGTAATTAACAAGAAACTGGTGCTTCAAGTTCTCTGGAAGATAAATCACTGGGTTATAAAATTCCCATGCACGTAAAGGGAGTGTCTTAGAAGGAAAGGATAAATAAAATACAACAGGCATTTTCTGGATTGCACGCAATTAATCTTTTTTGAGTTTCCTTTTATCAGACTTCTTGATAACTGAAAGAAGTGTAGTGTTTTGCTCTGATTTTATACATGTGTCTCCACTTACATTATGGGATATAGGGAATGGGAGAATAAATTGGAAATTTTATAAAAACTTTTTAATCTTGAGAGATTAGACAAAACCCATTTCCTCTTATTTTCCATCCCTATTGAATGTCCATTCATGAGGAAACTTACTTTATGATAACTAAATTTGGTAGAGTTGCATCTCCTTTCTTGTCTTTCAGATTCTTTAGCGATAATATGAAGAATTTACTTTGTATAAAACCACATACCTTGCTGGTTAATGCAATACCCTTCATTTCTTCCCACCTCCTGCCATCTCTTCATAGCCCATCCCAAAGCAAAGTTCAGCTTTAGGATTGAATATTAAAAATAATTTATTGAAAGTATTTTTAACTGGAAGCGTTTAGCTGCAATCAGGAGAAGACAGAAGTTATGAAATTCCTGGTGCTATATTCACAAGTCTATCCCTGATGGGCCATATAGCTCAGCCAAATCTTGTCTCCATGATTTCCCTGGTGGTGAGAGTATTTCAAAGCCTTCTCAGAGAATCAATGCACCACTTACATGACTTACTTTTCACCTTTATTAATCTGTCCCACCAGTAAGGGAAGAGTTGGGCAGAAGGAACTTATTATATTTATTTGTTGAAATGAAGTTATTCATTCAGACTTTTAAAGGGGTGACATTTTGAAAACCAGAGTATCTTTTCCCAGAGCTGAGCTGGTCAGATTTCAACTTTTGCAGGTTACTAACACCTACCTAAGAAAAGCAGGGGAGGCATTTTATGCCAGGAGCTTATTGCAAATATAGTTTATTCTCTCAAATCTCAGCACTTAGACTTAAGATCCTCTTGACTCAGATAAAAACGACATGTGTCAATTTGGAAGAAGGAGCTTCCAATTTTCCATGTGTTTAATTAGTGAAAACCAGAATAGAATATTAGTGCTGTACCACTGTCTAATAGAATATTACTTTACATGTATCTTATATCTTTTCACAGTACTCATCAAACAACACAAAGAATTATTTGAAAATTCTCAAAAGCATCTATTCATAATATTCAGAGCAAAGATTTTAACAGCTACCTAGCTATAATCTCAACCCATACAAATTCCAGAGAATATACTTAAGCACTCTAGAAATACCTCTGGCACTTTCAGAATGGCTAGAATTAAGATATTTCCTTAAATATTAATATTGCCTTCATACCCAATCCACCTACCTTATACTTTATCCTCACACTGAAATTAGCAGGCACAGTTTATTTAAATAAGACTTGTGTTTATTAAGAAGATATTTTATTCAATTATAGTACCCTAAAGCATGAGTCTATAATTCAATACAAATTACATAATGTCATTTACAAAATAAAGATCTCATAAGAGGAGTCCATACCTTTCTACAACTCACTAAAACACATCTAGGACTACTGGCTATACCTGGAATTACTCCCATTCATCCTCAGATTTTCATTTCTTTTATCCTTTCTTGTATTCTTCCATTTTCAGCCATGATAATTTCCTTTCTGACTATAAAATTTTCTTTGGTATTTTTAGTGTGTTTTGCCAACAATGCACTTTCTAAGATATATTTTAATTATTTTCTAAGATATATTTTAATTAGTTAATTTTATTTCATATTCCTACTTTTAACATTTTATTAGGCAAAGACACATAGGTTAGTGGTGTTTTTTAAGGCTATAACACTATTCCCTTCCTGCATGCATATTTTGTAGAGAAGTTGGTTGTCAGTATTTCACTGATCCCCTATTCTTCCGACTACAATTTTGTGAACATTGTTCTTCTGTTTTATTCTGATATACCTGTATATAATTTTCTTTGTGGTACCTGGCTTGAGCTGTTATTGCTTTTATAGCCTATGTTCAGAAGTTTTTCATCAGTTTCAAGAAAGTGTAGTCTACTATTTCTTCAAATGTCATTTATGTTTTATTATTTCTCATTGTGATATATGAATTGAAGATAAATGTAATGTGTCTCCTGTGTAATATAATTCTTTACATTTTGGTGTTTTGCTCTTCTGAAGGTGGCAAATTCTCTGCTGCATCATAGACATTATCAGCTCTGTTATTCCATTTTACTAATTCTCTCTTTCACTCTACCAAATCTGCTAAGGTCATTCCTTTGAATTCATAATTATAAGGAGACATAATGATTACATTTTTTCTTACAAGTTCTATCTCTTAGTAAATCACCACATTACCATATTTTTTCAATGTATTTATCACAATTAAATGTCTGATGACTCTAAAAACTGATACATTCATATATGTCTCTATTTTTTACTTTTCCCTGATGTTATGATGTAAATATAGAATAACCCCCAAAATGATTTGTGTGTTCAGAGGTGGAGCTTTTGGAAGATGACTCACTGTGAGATGTTATATTCTTCAGAAGTGGACCCTCTGATGAATACAAAAAAGAATGTTCTGTTAGGAAGTAGCATCTGGTTGGAAGAAGAAGGTCACCAGGGTGTTGGTCTGGAAGAATAGATATCCTTCCTGGTTCATTACTTTGCTCTCCTTGCTTCCAGGCCTGCATTAGGTAAGCAGCTTGCATCACCAGCTCTTCCACCATGCACTTTCTGCCTTGGAGACAGCCACCTAAAGATTGTCACCATGAACAACCAAAGCATCACCTCCTTTAAGTTATATATGTTGAGTATTTTGTTCCAGGTACCAAAAAAAACAGATTAAGACAATTGATAAACCTAAAACTTCTTTTTAAATTGTTGGGTACTTTGTAGAAGATTTTGCAGAGAATATAGAAAACAGAATCTCCTCCAGCCAGGTTCTATCCTGTCTACAGCTATGCAGTTAATGTGGAAGGTAAGAACCTCCATTCTGTCTGTGTCTAAGTGATCAGAAGCAAGTTTTCCGATATATAAACACGTTTCTTTATCTGGATCACTATGCTCCAAAACTTTCATTTTCCTTCAGGTTTCTGAGACCCTGAATAAATACATTTCCTCAATTCTACTTAATTTCTTAGAATCTCACACTATGAAGCTTAAGATTCTGGCACAATTATTGACATTTTGGCAGTTTAAAGAAAATGTTGTTCTTTAATATTGTGTCCATGCCCTAATTTCTTATTACTTCAGAGACATTTGTAAGTGAGTCAAATACCAGAGATTCTTCTATAATTATATAAAATTCCTAAATTTCTAGTGTTAGTCTCTCTCTCTGTCTCTCTTAAATTTATTTATTTGTTTATTTTCATTCATTCATTCATTCATTTTGTCCTTTTGAGGCAGGTCACGCTAGTTTTGAACTCACTTTGGAGACCAGGCTGGCCTCAAATTTACAACAATCCTCCTGCCTCAGCCTTTGAAATGCTGGGATTACAGTATGCTCCCATTCCCTGCTCTCTTACACTTTATACTTGAGTACAATGGACTATATTAACCCAAATATTCTATATAAATTTATCATAGGCAAAATAAAACTCAAAATTTTCTCCAGATGATGTCCTTGTATCTACACTCTAGTAGATACAAGTTTTAAAAAAGTAATAAACCTCCATTTATCTACATCAATAATTCTACATGTTATTACGTACACATATCATATTCCATTTCAAATATATTTTTCTAAATGAGAATTTTACTTAATTCTGTTCTACTCTTTCTAGAATTACTATTCCAAGGCCCAGGTCTAAACAGATCACCTTCCCACTCACCAACATTCTCTGACCTCCATTTCTACAAAAGATGAAATTTAAATTATCAAGTCCTATAGCTTAGTTAAATGTCACTCAAAGCCAAAGTGTTGAAGTCTTTGCCCCAAGACTGTGGCACTCTTTGAAGGTGGTGGAACTTTTAAGAGACCTAGTGAAAGAAAATTATCTCAGTGGGGGCATGCCCTTGAGGAGTTGTTACACTACATATTCCCATCTCTCTCTTCATTTCACAGCCTTTGTGAGGTGAACAGACCTCCTACACCATGGGCTTCTTCCATGATGAACAGTGCAGCCACATTCTCAAAGCAACAGGTATTTTCTCAGTTATTTTGGCAAAAAGCTGACTCAGCTACTAAGCATTCGTCATTTATAAGTTCTTTCATATTTTCTCATTGTTTCCACTTTTGTTGTATTCCCTGCCTCTTGTTTATTTCATTCGTACCAAACCTACTCAAGCCATCTACAGACTTACTTCTCCATTTTTTTCTTACTCTATTCTAGCCACCTAGCAAGATGCCCATCCTTCCAACTTGGAAAACTCTGTCAAGGCCCATTGTAAACACTTATCTTTCTATGATGCCTCTTTTTGTTGCCATTCGTATCAAAATCACCAATGATTTTGTGTGAATTTAGAAAATACCTCTATTTTGAACTTGGAGCCTCATGTTGTAATCACGTTTCTCTTTCGTTCACCTATAAATTTCTTCTTAATAGTAATGATTTCTTAAGGTTAATATTTCAAGAATTCATCACAATATTGGAAAATATGTCATACATTTACTATATGATAGAATGAAACTGACTGAAAGGTTGACATATAAAAGAAGTTTTCCTATTGTCCTACTGGAGAGTTGAAATATCACCAAGCCATTAACTCAGGATCAATTCCTAGTCAATGAAATATTTCATTTTTCCAAAAGACTTATAGTACATTATGGAAGACAAAAATTTCCAATTTGAACCTAACTTTTGCTAGCTAGCTTTTCTCAAACTTTTACTTCAGTTTCACAGGTAGCACCATTTAATCTTATTTGTCTTAAAATTTTTCTTAGACATAAAGAGAAGTGAAAGAAAACAAATTTACTGATGAGCAAAATAATCCCTATAACCAAAAGTACAGTAAGTCCTCGATTTATGAACATTAAAGTTTAAAACTTTGACACATATGAAGGATTTCACATTGCACAAAAGTGGTTCATGTGTCTGTTGGACTTTGTCACTGTTCTGCTGGTGTATGGCTATGGTACAGGGTAATATTGTTCAGTCTCTTTGTGTGTGTTTATTTATGCTTTACATTTTATATTCATGTCATAGATGTACGAAACTCACTTTGTCAAGACTTAATGAACAAATTTGACTCACAGACCTTCCCCTGGAATGGAACTAATTTGTGAAGTAAAGGATGTACTATAACCTCAAAATTCCTGCTGTACATATTGAGTTATTTTCAAATTAAATTTTAACTGATATATAAAAGCATAAACTTGGACATCTTTATATTATATTGTTTTCTCTTTATTCAGATAGAACATATCTATCTCCTCAAATATTTATCCTTTCTTTATGGTGAAGAAACTTAATTTTTTCTTCTAAACTTTTAAAATAAACATCAGTTCATCACTTTTTATAGTCATCCTACAAGTCTTGTTCCAAATACACTTGAGGAATATATTTGAGTGACCTTACAAGAAGGTAAAGTGTTGAAGTTACTTAGGAGCTTATAAATTATTTTGAGGAAATTAAATTATGTAAGTTATTTAAAAAGTGTATAAGTCCAGTCCTGTCTCACTAGTGGTAAGATTAATGATGCTTTCCATTTCTGCATCAACAAGATAGACACCATCCCTAAATGTGCAGCTGAAGGAGAATTTCTACAAATTACTATCTTTCTAAGATCAAAATGTGAAAACCTGTGAAAAGCATAGTTCTCTTCTTCTTTATGAGCATAGAACTGTGTTTGAAAAGAAGGCTTTGGATTGTAAGCACAAAGATCTTATTGTCATTAAAGTTACCTATTTTCTCTCCCAACATTGTCTTGTCTTCTATTTTTTCTTGACATACAGTTTTTTCTGATAAACTCTTTCCCTAAAGGTATGCTTTTACAGTAGACCCTTGACTTATACACTCAACTCATTTCCAAGGGCTAACTCAAGTTGGTTGTAAATCAAGACTATTTTTCGCATAAGAAATAATGGGAATACCCATAATGCATTCTGAACTTCCAAAAATACACCTGAACTAACATTTTCATAACAAAAAGGGTTGTATAAAGTGCATAATTCACCAGAAACACCAATAAATTTCCTAGTGTATTCACCAAAGTTATAAAATGTGTCTAGTTTACCAGAAACAACAATGTCATACTATATTCACCAGTCAAGTTGACTGACATGTTTGGCTTTCAGAAAGAGAAAATGAAATGGAAGATGGTGTTGCTTATAAGGAGAATCCCCTTCCATAAGAACGTCAGGAATCTGGCTCTCTAGTGTCCTTTCTTTCCTTGGGAGAATCTGTAGCCCACTAGGACCTGCTTACGGCTCATTAGGCCTCAACCTTTTCAGAGCTAAACGCTGGTCTAAAGATATCTGTTTATGTCTTTTCTTTAACACTGTTCTACAGTATTACATCCCATTGCTATTAAGCAAGTAAATGCATTTTTTTCATTTGAAGTGCAAAATTGAGTCATAGCAACAAAACGTTTTCATTCTATCTCTTGGATAACGAAATTTCAAGTACAATATTGATTTCTATGCAGATTTCAGTAAAGTCACAGAAACAACAACCACCCACTGATAGACTATTCTTTCACCTTCACCTTTTGGAAACAGTGCAAGTATAAATTTTGGAAATCCATTCATCCTTTGGTTTCTTACCAAAGCAGGAAAAGTTCAAAACTAGTAAGTATTATACCACTTTGGATCCAATAATAATACTATAAAATGTGATTCATTTATCTGTACTGTAATGCTGTCATACTGATCATTTTGGTAACATTTTATCTTTTGCAAAAGCATTTAATGATATTTTTGCTTCATAGAAATAGAATGACATAGCCATGGTGGTATAAGTGTATGAGGTGATCATCACATTGGCCATAGAACAGATGTTAAAATGAAAGCCCTCCATAAAACCATACATTCCAAGAGCAGAGCATGGATGACTCTCATTTGCAAATTCATTGAAAACAAGAATGGAAAAACAATTAAAATAAAACACAAAGTATTCTTCTGTTTTTCCAAAACAACTTGGTGGTCCTTAAAGTAGCCATACAGAAAACCAGGAAAAATTGAACCCATTTCCTTTGGGTTGTTTAATATTAAGTGTAGGTTGAAACAAAAACTTCACTAGAATGAAATTACTCTTTCCTGTATTGGAAATAAGATTTTTTCAGAACTCAAAAAAAAAAAAAAAAAACAAAACATGTCACTCTCTGTGAGATGGTAGTGCCTGTGTGAAGAGTGAGTCTGTGCTTCCTTCATTCTGTCTGTGGGATGGAAGAACTCAATACCCAGTTGTCACAGAGAGAGATTAACCAGACAAAAAAATCAGCAAAGCTATAACAGAACTGAACCAAACCTGTGAACAAATGGACTTAGTAGATGTTTTTAGACTGGTCCACCCAATATCATCAGAATACAGATTCTTCTCAGCTATACATGGAACATTCTCTAAGATAAACCATATACTAGCCCACAGAACATGCTTAATTAAATGCAAAGGAATTGAAATTATCCCATGCATAATATCTGGCCACAGTGCAATGAAGTTAGAAATAAATGACAAAAAAAACCCGTAAAAATTCCATAAATACATGGAAATTAAACAATTCCCTCCTAAACAACCAATTGGTCACAGATTAAATAAAGGAAGAAATTAAACAATATTTCAACTAAATGAGAATGCAGATACAACATACAGAAACCTATGGGACACAACAAAAGAAGTCCTAAGGGGGAAATTTATAGCAATGAATTCTCACATCAGTAAAACAGAATAAGGATGAATAAACAATCTAATGTTATACGTCAAGTTTCTAGAAATAAAAGAGCAAGATAAAGCCCATAGCAAGGAGGAAATTATAAAGAGCAGAAATTAACACAATGGAAACCAAGAAAACAATATAAACAATGAATTGAAGAGATAGTTCTTTGAGAAAATAAATACAATTGATAAACCCTTGGACAACCGTGTCAAAAACTAAATAAAAGACTCAAATTCATGCACTGAGGAATGATAAGGGTGAAGTCATTATAGTTCCTGTGCAAATTCAGATCATCTATACTTACTTAGAAGATCTTTACTCTCCTAGAATGGAAAACATAGAAGAAATGGACAGATTCCTAGATACATATGAATTACCAAAGCTGAATCAAGAAGATATGAAAATTCTGAATAACTCAATATCAGTAAATGAGATTGAAAGTGTAATTGAAAACTTACCAACAAAGAATAGTTCAGGTCCTGTTGGATTCAGCACTGAATTGTACAAGAAATTCAGAGATCTAATGCCAATAATCTTCACATTCTCTAATAAAATTAAAAGGAAAGCAATATTCCCTACCTCTTTCCTGGAGGCAAATATTATCCTGATACCAAAACCAGAGAAAGGTATAACCAAAAATGAGACCTACAAGCCATTCTCCTGAATGATGCAAAAATGCTCCATAAGATATTAGCAAACAGAATTAAGCAAATCATCAGAAGATTATACACCATAACCAGGTGGGATTTTTTTCCAGGAATGCAGGAATGGTTCAAAATATGCCAATCAATAAATATAATACACCATATCAACAGAATCAGAGACTAAAATCACATGATAATCTCAATAGATGGAGAAAAAGCTTTAGGTAAAGTCCAGCACTCATTCACAATTAAAAACTCTACAGAAAACTGCAATAGATGGTCTTTATCTCAATCTGATAAAAGCCATCTGTGACAAACCAATGATCAACAACATGCTAAATGGAGAAAAACTGAAATATTTCACCTAAAATCAGGAACAAGACAAGGATGTCCACTATCACCACTACTTTTCAACATTGTTCTGGAAACATTAGCCAGAAGAATTAGACTAAAGATAGAATTAAAAGAATAAGGATAGGGAAGAAGTTAAATTATCATTATTCACAGATGACATAATATTCTACATAGAAGACCCCAAAAACTCCACCAAAAGACTCCTGGTTAATAACCAAATTGAGTTGCATGGCTGGATACAAAGTCAATACTCAAAAATCAATAGCATTTTGAACACAAGCAACAAACATATTGAGAGAGAAATTAGAGAAAGCACACCCTTCACAATAGCATCCAAATAATGACATACTTAGGAATTGGTGTGTTGAAAATCACAGTACTCTGAAAAATGAGATTAATGAGGCTATCAGAAAATGGAAAGATATCTCTTGCTCATGAATAGGATGAACCAACATAGTGAAATTGGCCATACTTCCAAAATTGTTACACAGATTTGGTGCAATTCCAACCAAAATACCATTAGCTTACCTCATAGAAGTAGAGGAAATACTCCTAAAATTCATCTGTAACAAAAAGAGACCTAGAATAGAAAAGGCAAAAAAAAAAAAAAAAAAAAAAAAAAAAAAAAAAAAAAAAAAAAAAAAAAAAAAAAAAAAAAAAAAAGGAGGGGCTGGGGATATAGCTCAGTGGAATAAGCGCTTGCCTAGCAAGTGCAGGGTCCTGAGTTCGATCCCCAGTACCGCCAAAAAAAAAAAAAATAGAAAAGGCAATCCTGGGCAACAAACACTCCTAGGAGGCATTACAATCCCTGACTTGAATTTATATAACAAAGCGACTCTGACTAAATCAGCATGGTACTGGCTAAAAAAATAAGCCTGAAGCCCAGTGGACCAGATTAGAAGATGTGCACACAACTACAAACACACTCAGCCACCTTATCTTTAACAAAGGGGCCAAACATGTTCACAGAAGAAAAATAGCCTCTTTAATAAACGGTGCTGATAAAACCCTCCACATGCCAAAGACTAAAACTAGACCCAGGTCTATTACCATGCACTAAAGTTAAACTGGATCAAATTTTAAATATTAAAGCAGAAACACTAAATCTACTGGAAGAGAAAATAGATCAAAATCTTGAAGACGTAAGAGTAGGCAGAGCCTTCAGGAACAAAACCCAAATTTCATGGGGAAACACTTCAAATAATCAACAACTGGGACCTCATCCTATTAAAAAGCTTCTGTACTTCAAAAGAAATCATCAAGAGTGAAAACACAACCCACAGAAGTTGGAAAACATTTTATCTACCTGTCCCTCCGACAAAGGACTTATATCTAGAACATATAAAGAACTAAAAAAACTCAGACTCCCCCATATTCAAAGACCCAGTTCAAAAACGGGTATCTGAGATGAATATACATTTCTCAGGTAAAAATACAAGCGGCAAATAAATATGTGAAAAAATGTCCATTGGTTATCCAAGACATGCAAATTAAAACAACACTGAGATTTCATGTCATCCAGTAAACACGGCTACCGTCAAGAAATCAACCAACAAATCCTGGAGGGGCTGTGGGGAGAAAGGAACTCTTCTCCACTGTTGTTAGCAATGTAGAATGGTGCAATCACTTTGGAAATCAGTCTGGAGATTCCTCAAGAAATTAGGATTTAAGGTCCCATTGAACCCAGATATTCCCCTTCTGGGTATTTTCCCAGGAGAATTAAAAACTTCATACCACAATGACATTTGTGCACCCATGTTTATAGCAGCACAAGTTGTCATAGCAAAATTTTGGAAATAACACAAATGCCTCTCAACTAAGGAGTGGATAAGAAAAGTGTGGTATTTTCATAAAATGGAATATTACTCAGCTCTAAAGAGAGATAAACTTGGGGCTTTTATAGGTAAATGGATGCAACTAGAGACCATACTCATAAGTGAAATAAATCATGTATCAACACTGTATGGTCTCCCTAGTGTAAGAACTTGAAAAAGTAAATAATACTGAAAGGAACAGTAGATAGTGTGAAAGCAAAAGAAACTGCTTAATAGGAAAGAACAACTGGGATGAGGGAAAGAAGATAAAAAGAAAGAAGGGAAATATATATATATATAATACACACACACACACACACACATACCACACACACAAGATAGCTAAGATAATAGTGCTACTAATTTCTATTGGTTTATTGAAAGGAACAGTTATGGTTTAATTGTTTAATCAACCTTGCAAACCTAATCTGGTAATCTGAGCAACTACTTTGAATATAATAATAAGTAATACAACAAACCTTGTTGATTTCCTATCATCTTGTTTTGAAATTATGTATCTTTTTTATAGTTTTGTGCTGTTTTGTTTTTGTCATTGCTTTTGTTATTTTGTTTTTGTTCTTTTCTGTTTAAAATATTTTTAAAAATGTCACTAGGAAAGGCCATCCCAGTTCAAGGGGACTTTCTCAATTTCCTTACTAAAATTCTAACTTATTTAGAAACCAACTTTGATTTCACAAGTTGAAATTACTTCTCTAATTATTTTTAAAAAGAATTTTATCTGACAAAGAAAAGTTTAACTATGATGACACCCAATATGTTTTATAACAATGATGTTTTAGACACAGCTGCCCTCTGGTAATTTTAAAAATGCAAATACTTGATTGGTGAGTAGCTGGTCTACTGAAATATGCCCATTAACAGTTTGAACATTCTTAGTTTTGGGTAGGTGCAAACTAATTTCTACAGACTGAAAAGTCTGCTTTTGCCAGTGGGGAAAATGCCAGTGATTTTGTGCTGGAATTTTTTGCTGAAAAGATATTGGCCTTGTGGATGTCATCATGAAAGGATTCTAGGAATGACTATGAGGTGGCCAAGCTACAAGTCAAAGTGCACTGTATATGTGACTGTTCTAAGTTTTGCAACTGTTTAAAAGAAATAAAGTTCTTCATGTAATTCTAGAAGAATTACTTGGAAAAGAACTAGGAAAAACTCAAATATTCATAGCACATAAAAAACAGGTGGTTTAAAAGTACATATAAATGGCATCTTTTAATTATGTCTTGAGTTTATGCTTTCTCTTTAAAATATTTTCCATATATAAACCTTAATAAAATGGTTGGTATAGCATACAAATTTATATAGCCATATGCAGTATGTTTTATTTAAAGTTAAAAATATTCCATTCTGCCTGAAGAAAAAATATTAAATGTTTTTTACATTTGTCCAATACATTATTTAACCAGTCCTACTAGTAGTTTCTTCACTACTGTTACTACTAATTGTCATTGTAAACTAGAACTTTTGGCTTAAATGAAAACATTTATGTATCATATAATAAATTTTTATTTTTTTAAGAGTAAAAGAAAACATATTAACAAGCAGACATCCATTCATATAATAAATTATACAGCATAATATGAGTGTTATACTAATATCTATTTCAAGTAAGCCTGTGTAAAGGTCATAACATGTATGTGTATAATTATTTATCATATATTATATTGCTTGTTCTAAATTGACTCTAAAATGTTGGTCATTTTTTTCCATAAAGAAACAGAAACTAAGTTTAAAAGGAAAAGAAGGTGAATAAACACCCTCAAATACCAGCAACTTAGAAAAGCAAATGTTGCTTTCACCTATGCCATGGCCTGTGTTTCTGCTGTTCTTTGCTTCATCCAGAAAATTCATCAAAAGGTACAGCCCATGTTTGAGGCAAACTGCTCTTACTGTGACAGAGACAATAAGCCTTTTCTCAGATGTGGCACACACTCATTCGGAGGAGTTTTTTTGGCCAAATGAGACACATTGCAGTTGATTGGGGATGTACAAGATTCAGGAGATAGTACTTGAGGAAAACCATACCATTTCCTAATCTTTCTTGCTCATAAGTATTTGCCTCCCTTCCTTCCAGTTTCAGCCTGCATTTGAATCTTTCCCAAAGAAAATATCATCTACCTCAGATTCATTGATGGAATGTGGCTGATTGCCTTTATTCTGAAGCTGAGTCCAAAGAATTGCCCAGCGGGGCAAGCTGCTTTTGGAAGAGGGCAAAAGGAATGTGAGGCCATGCTATGGCTTCTCAGTTTCTGCTCACAGTGAGTGTGTAATTCTGCTCACTTTAGGGACTTCCACAAGTCACTACCAGCCCACCTGATTTTAGTGGGTGAGTTGAAGCCATTTTCTTCCTAAGCGAGGTGAGGGATTCTTGAAAACTATAGTTGATCTCAGAAGGGGAGAGTGAATCTTCATGTCAGAGAGGATCTGAAGTAAAGAGTGGGAGATAGGAAATAGTGTGATCCTCAGAGCCAGAGCTTTGGTTTCACGTGGAGAGATGATCCATAATTGGGGAGAGCAAACTTCCTCACACAACAGTTGAGAATTACTGTGTGTTGCTCAACGTGGAGTTTCTGTCAAAGCATCCTAGACAGTATAACAATGGATATGCTGCTAATCAATACTGTTTGTGTGCTGTCTATAATTTACAAGCTATTTTCCTTCCTAAGGATTAAATAGGAAATCACAACTATTTCTCAGTTATTCTTTCAAGGTTACTTACAATACTATGTAGTGATTGTTGAGACAGTTCTTGACAAAAATGTATAGAACTCTAACAGAATACTTAAGAAATATAGAGATCATGTATTTAAGGTCCACTGTGTCACTAATAATAAAGACGGTGCTAAGAGGTTTTCCATTAATAATATAAATTACTTGAATTAATCAGGAATGCTATGTTACCCTTAATATTAAATATTTTCCAAAACTCTTTACCATATAATAAGATCTCAGATAAGGCTTGAAATCAGTGTCTGAAGCAAGCTTTGAAACAGGAATTAGAAGATTACGAGATGCTACCTAAGGAAAATGTGTAAAAATCAATAGTTTTGCCCATTCATACAGTCAAAAGGTATAATAGGAAAATAATATTTCATTTGCAAAAGCATTACAGACCATATGGAGAGACTGAACATTAACTGTATTGCAAATTGAATTGAATTTCAGCCTTGGTCTGTCATTTACTGTGCACCTTACCGAATTGTTCAGTTTCCTGAGTTTCAATTTCTCTCACTTGTGAAACATAGGTAACAATACCACTTACCAGATAAGATTTTTTCAGAGATTAAATAACTAAGACTTTTAAAGGACTTTCAATATAATGTGGAACAACTCTGAGGAATTCGCAGTCTCACTAGTTCATCCCCCAAGGACTTTATGAGGTGATGATACCATTAACCCTGCTTTTAAGATCAATAATGGGAAACTGCTAAGCGCAAAGGATCTTGCAAAGCACCCCTTGGCTCTGAGTCCAAGGTATTTTACTTCAGAGCTCACACTCTTAGCAACCACACACCGTTCATGGGTGTTTGTTAACGGGCTACTAAGTGTTTGGGATACACCAACCTATGGCCTCAACAAAGTTACAGTTTAACCAGTAGAAGACAGACAATATGAACATAAATACTACATAGGTTATATATTGTGCTTCAAGTTAAAGTTGCAAAAATATTGTAATGGGATCAGAATAAAGAAGTGCTAAGAGATACGGAATAATCCTCAGTGAGATGATAAGGCATGAGCAAAGACGTGAAGATATGAGGGAGTTTGCAAAGCAGATGTCTGAGAAAAGTAGCATGGGCAGAAGGGGTAACAAGGGCCTGTCTTCAGATAGAGTCTCCTGTGAAGCAGAAACAAGGATACAGGCAGCCATGGCGTACGGAGCAAAGGGAGTGCAGTGGGGGATGAAGACAGAAGGACAGAACAGTTAGATCATGCAGGACCCTTTCGGAGCCATAGTGATGCCAGTTTTCATGTGGCCCTTCCTGACACTTCTTTGTAGTTTATCTTCCACCCTAAGGAAAATGAAAGTGATTTCAGTGTTTTGGAAAGAAATGACAAATCTAACATGCTCAGAACTTCATTCTAGTTCCTATGTTGAGAGTAGATTATACAGAAGAAAGAACAGAGGCAAAAAGATCTGCTTGGAATATGCCAGTGTCCAGAACGGACATTACTGTAGTGAATACAAATCAACTGAGGGAGAGGTGGGAACATGCAGTTATATTGTCAGTGCAAAAGAGAGAACCGTTAGATAGACTGAATCCAAAATATGAGAGCAATGTAGGCATCAAAGGTAACACATTTACCTGAGTTAATTGGTGCAGCTGGAAGATGACGTTATCATAAACTTCAGCAGGAAAGCTACAGGAGGGACATGTTGGGTACAAAAGAATCAAGGGTGAATTTCAGACATATTGAATGCGAGATTTTTCTTTGTAGTTTACATGGAGATGTGGAATTGGTAGTTGGATATATAAATGGAGAGTTTAGGAGAAAAGCCTGTGCTAGAAATACATATATATCCAAGGCAGAATGCAAGTATAAGTAGATATAATGATGAAGGACTGAACAATGGAAGGTTGAGACATTAAGAAGTTACAAGAAAGAGAAGCATCCAACAAAGAAGACTAAGAAGAAAGTGACGAAGTCACAGAAAAGCCCAAAGAGTGTGCATATCCTGCAGCCAGGAGAAGAGAGTGCATGAAAGACACAGACAGCAAGTGTGCTAAATGCTATGGAATGAAATTAGGTGATATTTGATCAATAACCATAGAAATATATGGTCATTTTGCTTCCAGTTATAGTGTGAGTGGCACGGAAGAAGACAAAGCATAACTAAGGTGGTTTTAAAATGGAGGTGAATTTATGCTATGTAAATTATATCAGGAAGAATCAAAGGAGAGGACTGGGGTAGGGAGAGAATGGTAGAAGGATGGAAATTAGAGAGAGAATTTCAATGAGGGAGTTCTTCTACAAACGTGAACAAATGAATAGCGTGAAAGTTGGAAAGAAAGTAAAACCAGATTGTCACTTCTTTCTTTCTCTCTTCTTAGGCAGAAGTCTATCTTGTATTGATAAGTATGAGAGCAAAAGTTTGAACATGTAAGAAAAAGTGAGGAGCGTGGTAATAAAAATATTCTCATGTAGACAGAAACCTGGGTTATAATAAGCAGGTATTGATGCTGACTTTAGTCAGAGCTGTGTCTAGGTGTGTTAGCAGTGGGTTTTCTCATCACTGGACAGAACAGAAGGCAGGCTACAGGCACAGATAGATACATGCAGATGGGTAGATGTGACAGTGGGACTCCACTGGTGTTTATTTCAATTCCTTAGTGAAGAGACAAGGTAATTAATTAGCTGAAACTGAGGAGAGCAGAGGAGCTGCTGGGAGATTTGAAAAGATAGTAGAAGTGGTGAAATAGTCACATAAAATGGTATAAAAGCAAAAGGAGTAGGAATTATGTTTGACAATCTGGCATCACCCACATCCAATAGAGGTCTGCACATCATGCTTTGTATGGATGGATATGCAACGCTCTAATTAAGCAGAGTGTGTGGCAAAGGTAACTGTGCAGTGGATGTTATCTATCTCTGTTATTATTCATTTAGTCACTCAGTATGTATTACTGCATGCCTTTTGTGTAGTAGGCACAATTATAAAGGCTGGGGGTACAGCATGAAAAAATATATATCTGCTTTTAACAGGTTTGTGGTCTTGAGGAAGGATTTAAAAATAAAAGAGTAGAAAAACCAAGCATATATCAGTTCAGGTAATAAGCACAATGAAGAAAACATTAGCACATGAAATGCTGGCAAATGGTGTCCCAAAGAAAGAACAAAAGAAGTCAAAGTCGCTGAATCAGGAATGACTGGGTTGTGATCAGAAGAACAAAACAGGTAGGTGTAGCTGGGCCTAAGGAAAAGGGGTCCTGCAGAAGGAGTTGGACTATTTCTTTACTGTGACAGGAAGCCCCTAGAGGGTGGGTTGTATGCTCCAGCTCTTTTCAAATTGCTATTTGGGAAGTGGATAAGGAAGTTGCAAAATGGACTACACAGAGGCCATGGGGAATCTAAACAATGACATAGGTAAGAAATGAAGGCTGTTAAGAAAAGGGTTATAATCGTGGTTACAGTGATAGAGGTACGTGTTGGGATCTCAGGCATATTTTGGATGTTGTGTTAATAGACTGGATGGAAATAAGAAGAGAGCATATATGAGAAAAGCATAATACTTAGGATAATCAACATTAGTAAGACGTCATTATGATTGTATGTGGATGCCTCTCCAAAGCCTCATATGCTTGTAGGTGGGTAGTTTCAAAGATGGTTGGATTAGGGTGTGTGAATGTGGATCATGGGTGTGGTGCTGAAACTAAGGGTGCCCCACACTTGGTGTAGGTGGCACCATTAAGTAGGCTTGCAGCCTGAGGTAACAGAAGGGAAGGCAGGCTGCTACTGCTTTGCCAATCATTGTTTTGCTGCCTTCTGCCTGTCCTGCCACACCATGGTTAGTTTCTCCTCTGTGATGCCTCTGGGCCATGGACTAAAACCTCTAAAAGCTGTCAGCTGTACAGAACATTTTCTCTTTAAACTTTTCAAGTCAGGATTTTGTCTCAGCAATGATAAAAGTGAGTAAGGCAGAATTTGATCCAATTAACTATGGTAAGGAAAGAAAGAAATCAGCAGGTTTGGGAATGAATTGAGACTAAGTGCAATCTATCACCTTTATAGACATATGAGTTTGCAGATGGCTGTTAATATACTTCTAAGTAGAAATGCTGAAAAAGAAGACTAGATATTCAGTTGGAAAGGCAAACTAAAGATTAACTTGTTTTAGTTCAGGATTAGGAATTGCTAAATATATAGATTTAGGAATAGTTTCCAGGTTTATCGAATAAAAAAGACAGATGTCCTATTCAATTAGAGAGTCAAATAAACTGAAATGTTAATAGAAGTTTCTCATGTAATATTTGGATCACACTTACGTTAAAAATTATTGTTCATCTGAAATTTAAATTTACGTAGGCCTCCTGTATTTAGTCTGGTAATTTATTTTAGTTTCATTTCTGAGGCAATACCTGTAAATTGCCTATGGTGGCCTGCTTTGTTGTTAGTATTTACAACCCTTAGGAAATGACTACTTATCCAAGGTATCTTCAGGTGTAGCTGGCTTTTAGGTTTTGAGTCTATTGAAAGATCCTACCTCTTCAATTTGTTGCAGATGAGAAGTTGCTGGCTATTTGGCTCAGCCCCTGGTTCTTTGGAACTGTGCCACAGTATTTTCTATGACTTTTAGTCAATCTTAGTCTTGGAATACCAGGAAGAACAGCTGTTTAGAAATTTTGTGTCATTTTTAGCTATTGTGGTACCATCAGCAATGACAGTAGAATCAAACACAGCCTAGAAAATGACAAACTGAGCTACCCATTAATTTGCCACTTTTAACTTTATGAACTAGATTTGTGGTTAAATAACAAAATTCAAAATAAAAAATAAAAGCAGTATATAAGTCCTTAACATTTAATTTTGTCTTCAGGGTTTAAAATTTAAAATGGGTTAGAGTGAAAAATTGAAGTAGAAGAAGAGGAAGAGATTAGAAGTAAGGCTGGAGGACAAAAGGAATCATGCTAACTTTGAAAAACTGGTGCAGAAGACTGAGGAAAATACAAAAAGAAGAAAAACAAGGAGTAGCACAGAACCACAACCAGAAAGAGACTAGACACCACATGCACACTCATATACATACAAGATCAAACAAAGGAGAAAACAAACAAAAAACCCCACAATAACAAAAACGAAAGCCAATAAAGAGAGAAAAAAAGGAAAAAGAAAAAAGTCCACTTTCAGGTATGTCTTTGCTGTCACTGGTACACAACATGCAGAGACAGAATTCCAATCTTGCCAACCTATCCTGGCAAGTTAGCAGTAGCTTTTGTTGCCACAGCAGTGGATAAACTCAGCAAGCCTGCAACTTCTGGCTAAGACCAGACTCTTTAGCACACCTTCCACAGGCCTAAGTCCAGCTGGAAGCTACTAGCTCCCAGCCAATCACCATCTCAGACAGAACAACTGAGCCCTCAGCTCTCATTACCAGCTAGTGCAGTCCTTTACCTCAACTGCTCCCCTCCACTGCTTCATCTCTCTGTGGAGGCCTCCGGGGTCATCAGCAGCCAACATGTGTCCACAGGTTTGAATCACTCCTCTCATGCAGAGAGTTCTATCCCAGGGAGAAAGTGCCTTCAGCTACTTTGATCTTCTTTGAATTTTCTCCCTTCATTCTCTCTGTGTGCATCAGCTTGTGCTTCATTCCTGGGTTCAGGAGACAGGACCACTTACCCCCTTCTTGTCTTCCTCATGTTGCTATATTCCAGAGAATGGCAACTCTCAAAGAGGCTCTTTCTCTGCTGCTTACCATATACTCTGCCATCTTGATGCTCCTAATCTGGTAATCTCATTGTATCAGTCAGGGTTTACTAGAGAAATAGATATGACAGAAGATATACAAATGTACAAGAAATTACAAATTTGGATTACAATGGTCAGCTACAGGGTAAGATGAGGAAGCATCCAGAAAGTGTCTGAACACTGGGGATCGATGAGCCCAAGCCTGGGGCCTGGAGCTCACTACAGTGTCCGTGCAAGTCCATATCAAAGAGCTGATGTGTCTGTGATAAAATGCAGATGAATCTACAATGAAGACCAGAGAGTCAACACCACAAGGCTGAAGAATCCCAGGGGGAAGCCAATCTTTACCGGAAGCCAGGAGATGGCCAAGCTGAAGGTGAAGACTGGAGGTCCTCCAAAGAACCAGCAGCCGGCCCTTCCTCAATTCTTTTCTATGCAGTCTACCCTCTCTGAGGGTGTTGGGGGCAGTCTTCTACACCCACACCCTCTGTACGCATTTTTCTTACACAGGTTTAGGATGAATACAAAGGAATTACCCTGACTCCCTTCTGAGTCACATAGTTAACCTTCTAAACTTCTCAAATTAACACAATAAACAACATTCCAGAAGGGTAAGGGCAGGTCCTTTTTACCCCAAGATGCACAACTGCTGAGTCACTTAGGCAAACCTCTAGACTCCCCAAGTTGACACAATGTATCAACCATAACAATTATCTAAACTACTAATAAGTATTTGCCTAATATTATCATAAAGTAGTATCTTGGTACACAAATGCTTCTGCTAGTGAACAATTTGGTTTGCAAACAGAAGTTTTCAGCAAAATTTTGCTTCTGTTGGCAAACTCCACATCAGATGAGGAACAGAAGTGCAGCCTTCTGGCCCCCCCACAACCAGGAATGCAGCCAGGAATCTTCCCCAGAATCATGGAAGAAATTGTCTGTGAACTGAGGTACCATTGTAGTTCTTTTTTATTATTTGTAAATAATAAGGTTTCTTAAATAATGTTCATAAGAAATATATGGTCTCATGTATAGACTTTTT
The DNA here is from genome assembly GCA_004027595.1 of Dinomys branickii. Taxonomy (NCBI): domain Eukaryota; kingdom Metazoa; phylum Chordata; class Mammalia; order Rodentia; family Dinomyidae; genus Dinomys; species Dinomys branickii. The sequence goes on from PVLD010000074.1 coordinate 70,216, forward strand.
AATAAAAATTGCTGATAATTTAAAAGCACAAAAGAGGATTGAAAGAAATTTTGAAAATAATGTGTTCTAGCCCATTTAATTATTAAAAGTAATCAGAAATTATTATTTGCTGCTATGAAGGAATTTATGACATGAAAATATCTACTGTGAGTATAATCCAATTCAGCATTCTTAAAGAACAATTGGATAATATGAATCAAAATCCATTAAGAGATATCTGAGATTCTGGCATGGTCTGCCTCAAACCAAAATTGTCTCTGACATAAAAAGACTTCACTTGTCACCATTATTCTGTGTTACTGTGTAAATATCACTGGAAAGGCAGTGCATAAGTTGATACCAGTCATAAATATAGGTGATCTCAAATGTACCAAAGCTCCACAGAAGAACTTCCAATTTTATACTAGTATGAAAGAAATCTGCATTTAGTGGAAACCCTGTTTTGAACATGAAATTTTGATGTTTTCCCAGGCTAGAATCTGTGTTGTGGTACTGGGAGGGCACTGAGCTATAGTTCGCAGCCAACTGCAAAGCCAGAACAAGCACTACATATTCTGTAATGCAGTATGGTTCTGTGATATGATGCTAATTAGAATTTTCTACTGAAAGAGTTTTCAACTTACAGTAGGGTTATTTGGATTTAACCTCATCATTAGCCAGAAACATCACTACTTGTTTATTTTGGAACTGATCAGAAGAGAACTAGTTTGAAGCAATATCCCAAAGGTCAAATGTATGAAGAGCTTAGAAAGATGCCTTTTCTGAAGGGAAGGGAAGCAGGAGATGGAGGGTTGTGAGGGGAAAAAGGCTTGAAAAAAGACAATTGAAGAAAAATGGAAATAGAGGTTTTGAAAATGGGAAGGGGAACAAGAGCTGAGGGGAGCAGGGAGCAAAGAGGGCTGAGAGGGAAAAGGGCAAGAAAAAAACAGGGTGTGTTATGCGCATGCGCCACCCCCCCCCCCGTGATAAATGTAATCATCATGTACTGCAGACATGTACTAACAAAAATGCATAAAACAATTAGACTTGTGTAGAAAGCAGCTAAGTATAGGACAATAAAGCAATAATAGGGAGAAAACATTCTGAAACTTCATGGCACCACAGCTTTTCTTTTGGTTCATCCTACTTTAAAGCAAACTATAAAAAATATATTGTGAAGAAAGAGGGCATGAGTAAGAAAAGGCATCGAGTCCAATCAAAAGGTCAGCAAGATGATTTAGAAAAGCTTTGCTGTCTCTGGTCCCTCTGGATTATGTGCGCCTGATCTCAGTACTACCTACGTAATAGTGAAACACAGGTGATGCTGGCATTAAGTAGAAAGCACCAGCAGGTTCAACCATGAAGGGGCTCAGAAAAGCACCCCACCAGGACCTCGTGTTCTTACATTTATTAATATGATAAACAACTTTATGCCATCAGTTCCTTCTTTTTTCTTCGCACTCCACAATACTTCCAGTTCTTCCTAATTGCCTCTGTACAATACATCTTCCTAGTGATAACAGCATTAACTCAGGCTCACTTTTATCATGGGCCAAATTTTCATCATGGTACCATATGGAATTAATTAAAATGTAACCAAGAAAAGCTGCTAGGGATGACAGAGACAGAGTTTGATTCTAAAAACCAAGGGGAATCACGAATGGCAGACAGGAAGCCTGTGCCAGAGTACCGCCTGGTACTTCCAATGCCATTTGCAAAAGAGGGCATGGTGGGTTAAGGGCAAGAGACAGAGAATACAGAGGAAACTTGACTAAGAAATTGAGATAACAGTTTTGAAAACAAGCTCGGGCTGTTTAAGTTGGGAGCATCATTTGGTGTAATTGCATATGTTCAGCATTTAACATCTCTAGAGAGATTTAAGTTGAGTTGTGACTTCTCACATTTAATGAAGCGAAACTCTCTCAGGCCACTGCAAGACATATCTAAGGATGAAAACCAGTAATTTACAGCTTTAGTGACCTTATTACAGTGTACTTCGTGCTTCGCTGCTCTTCTCTCTTATCTGGGCCATTATCAAAGGCTCCTGTGGAATGCTGTCCATTAGCTACAGGCAGACCAAGGGGCTTTGTCTTCAAGGGCTGTGGGGGGTGCAAGAGAGATATTGAATATTTTATCTTAACTCCTAAGAAAAATCAAAATAGCAAAGTACTCTTGGAAACACTAATATGCATGTGAATGGTGGTGATGAGGCGAAGTCTCCAATGACAAACAAGATTTGGTGCAAAGGCTCTGAAAAGATGTGCTAATTACACTGGGAGCCCAAATAACAATGAATATTTTCCACTCACTGATGAATAGCTCCTGATTTGGAGATGTGTAACCTACATCTGTGCTATGGAGATGGAAATAACAACGGGACAGAAAACACCACCGTATCAGCCAGATGCCAGGGGCTCAAGAGGAAGGATGAGGAGCTTGGGATCTCTCACATGGACGGGGCTTATTGCCTGTCATTAACCCCAAAGAAGGCCACTTTGGCACGTGTGCCTGCCTGCCCTAAGTCACTTAACAAATACATAGATGTCCCACCATGTGTATCATGTCCCCAGCAAGATTCTAGGTCAGGCACCAGCAAACAACGGAGAGTAAGTATTTCAGGCTTTTAGGGCTGTGTGTGGTCTCTACCACCTATTCTCCTTGAAGGTCTTCTATCAACCCTTTAAAAAGACGACAATAAATCTTTCTGAGCATGGGATCGTGCAAAAGTCCTTACTCATAAGCTAGAATTTGCAAACCCTTGTTCTAGGCCGTTGAACAAAACCACATAACCAAAAACCAAACAACAAGAAATGCTCATATCCTCACAAAGCTTTAGGGGAGAAATGAAGCATAAAACACATCATTGGAATAATCAAAAAGATATTAAAAAGTGATTAATGGTATGACAAAAGAGAAAAACAAAGATCTTAGAATGGTGGGAGGATTACACTAAAACATTTCAGAGAAAAATACACATTTCAGAGAAAAATAATTTGAGATTTCATGATTTGAGATCATAATGTGGGAAGCACCTTTTAGATCTGAATTTCAGTATTTCAACAATGCAGTGTGTTTCATGGAAATCTTAGATATTTCATAGCCAACACACTTCAGCTTAAATAATATCTTTGCCACTTAAAAGTTGTATGGCCAAGAAAGTGGCCTAATCCTCCTGGACCTTCGGGTTCCCATTTTGAAAATGAAAGTCCTCATCCATGTCCTGCAAGTTTGCTGTGAAGTCCAAGTGAGTGAATGTACATGGCAGTGCTTTGTAAATGGTAAAAAGCAAAAGACAGATATTTCTGATTATATCCACATTAGAGCTGCAGTTACTACAAAAAGTTGTGTGTGTGTGTGTGTGTGTATGTGTGTGAGATGTATGAAAATGGATGGTTAGCTTGACACAAATGATACATCTTGGCATTTCTGTGCCAAAAAAGAATAACCTGTCTATGGAGAGACCTCCCATGTTAAATGACTTAAGAGGCACTATCCAAAGTCTCATGTAGCATAAAGTTTTCTTTTATAAGTGCTATTAAAGTGCCCATAATTCTAAGTGCTAGTCTTACTCTTAACTGAACTAAGGCTTGAAGTATCATGAAATCTCACACAAATATGAACAAATTGGTCTCTGATGGCTAATATCTGTGTATTATAATCTATTGTCAAGCAACAATCAAGTTCTTAACTAAGTAAGGGCAGGGCCCCAGATGAAGAGATATCTAAATCAAGAAAAACTAGGTTAGAAGGCAGATGCTCAGAAACATCTGGCACAGATGGATTCTTGGGTCTGTGAATTACTAGGGCAGGAATCTAGGCAGCCTGGGTAAAGCAGAAATTCCCTGGCTCTCCTTGAGTAACTATTAAGGATGGAAGATGAAAACCAAAAGGAAGGCAGATAGAACCCAAATATAAGTGTCCTTTTCATGTTTTTCACAAAAAACAAATCTTTGGAAGCTAGCAGGAAATTAATGCCAATCATAGCCCCAAAATGTATGCCTCCTATGCCATAATTCTGAATAACCTCCCAAAAGAATTTTAAAAATCCTTTATGTTTACATTCCTAAAATAAAAAATCCTACAAGCATCACAGTCTTAAAAGATCCAAATTCTGAATCTTGACATCCTGAGAGTCCAATCCTCATAACAAAAATTCTTATACAAAAACTGATTTGGGGCTGGGGATATAGCTCAGTGGAATAAGTGCTTGTCTGGCAAGCACAAGGTCCTGAGTTCAATCCCTAGTACTGCAAAAAAAAAAAAAAAAAAAAAACTGATTTATTTCACTTACAGGTATGGTCCCTAGTTGCATCCACTTACCTATAAAATATTTGAGTTTATCTTTCTTTACAGGCAAATAGTAGTCCATTGTTTAAAAATACCACATAGTTTTTATCCATTCCTCAGTGGATGGGCATCTGGGTTGTTTCCAAGATTAACTATGACAAATTGTGCTGCTACAAACATGGGTGCACATACATAGCTATGGTACTATGTTTTGGTATGTAAGAGAGGTAGGAAGCAAATGATAAGAGAGGCCATGCATCTCACCTATAAAGAAGGACAAGTTTAAAACATTTGTAGGAAAATGGATGCACCTGGGAAATATGCTATTGAGTAAACTCAATCAGACCCAAGCTTTGATTCTGTCTGGCATCTCTCATTTAAGTAAGGTAAAGTAAAGCTCAGAGAAAAATGAAGGAAGGAGAAGAGGCAAGGCCGTGGACCCCTGCAGATAGGAAAGCGTCCAAGGGACCAAGTGTGAGTGGCAAGGGGGAGGGGGTGGGAAAACAGAGCGCAGATGTGACATGTATGGGACCCTAGAGGCTTCCGTGAATGTGGACATTCTATGCCATAAATGTGAACTAAGATGAACAATGTCCACAAGAATGAAATGTGGGGAAGGGGAATGAAAGGAGAGAGGGAGGAGGAGGGGAGGGGACTAGGAAAAAGCAACAAGCAGTACATGTGTAGGTACCAACTCCCCTAGATGACTGCAAATTGCATGTACTGAAAATATGTAATAATAAATTTTAAAAATGAAAACAAGCCAGTGACTGGGAAAGGAAATAATATATTTCTGGCTGTACACAAAATTTCTAGTTGTCAGGTGGAACAATTGCCTAAAGGCCTGGTAAAGCATTATTTGGGGTGTGTCTGTAAGGTGTTTTCTGAGCGGCTAGGGTGTGAGTGTGCGTGGAGGAGGTGGGGAGGATGCACCCTCAGTGTGGCCAGGGGCCGGTGAGAACAATGCAGAATGCAGACAGATGGTTGTCTGGGACAGTTTGCTTTCAGAGCAAGCGGTACCACAAAATTCATAAGTGGTGAGTACACCAGGGTCAGACGTGACACCGTGATAGGAGGGCATGTTAGAAGGAACAGCTCCTTAGGTGGCAGAAAAGAGCATATCTGACCCCATCACTGGCCCATTCAACAAAGATCTTTTGCTTTATAGCTACTCAAGAGAGCTCTTTCCTGTAAAAACACATAGGTGCATGCATATACACAGTGAACAAAGAGTATCTTTCACCTGAAAGCTATCCTTTTCAGAAACAATGACAGATAAGGTTTACTTGCAGACTTTCCATGACAACCTGTTACAAAGCTCTTCCCTTTAACTAAGCCTGAGGCCAGTTCACTTCTAAAGATCTTATTTTTCCTGTATAATGAAAGAACCACTGCCACACTCTGGCAAGCTCTACCAAAATATTTCAAAAAATAAATAAATAAGTAAAACTTCATTTAATGGGCATTTGCCGATGTTTCCTTCTTACCATCGCTGATGAGTATATTAACAGGTAAGCTGAAGCTGTCGCCATTTAACCAGCTGATCCATTGTCTCTGGTGACTCACGCCACATGCACAGTGTCTGTCACAGCTGGTGAACTGACTTTTCAGGCAGGGGAGGGTGAAAAATGGGGAGCCTAAGCCTCATCTTTGCGTTGGTCAGTGCGCTGTGACTCAGGGTCACAGGCTACACACATAATTTTTGAAATCACTGGTACTTACAGAAAGGAGCTATTCCTGGCCACTTTTTAATGCTCATACATTGTGTAAAACATAGAAAGACCTCAGTAAATATTTATTAGTTAAATATTGAACACTTTCTTTTCCCCTGATATAGAATCTCAATGTCAGTAAGGTTAAGTGATTTGGTATCCGATGAAAATATAGATCTAATATTTCTATCACATCCAACCTGTACCATAGATTCTGTATTGTGACAAGATTTCAATTTACAAAGCAAAATGGATCTTTTAAATACATTGACTTGTCATGTTTTAGGTATCAGAGGTGTAAAATTGCCAAGAGAATTTGAATAAAATGATCAGCAGTACTACTTAGTACTGATACACTTTCAATCAGAATGAAAAATCTGACAGGCATTTGGCCTGTGCAGTTGATCATGGCTTTTCACATTTAAAATAACAAAAATAACTCATGCATTCTATTTTCTGTGTTCAGAGATCTTCCTTGGGTTTGATAGCTAAATAAGATTTGTGTAAGTTTCTCAGTTGTCATAAATAACAAAGACCTCAGGTGGACACGCACTTTAAAGGTTAGGTGTACAAAGTTACTTGTTTACCTGATGTAAAATTTTTGCATGGGCCAGAAGAGCCGGATTTCTTGTTTAACTTTCCTGCTAAGTAACAAGTCAGAGGTCTTAGCCATTTAAACACTTACCTTTACTTTTCTTTAACATGAATATATAGGCCTGTGCTGCCAGCTATAAAAAATCATGGGTATGAAATTGTTTCCAAAGTGTAACTACCACATTAGCTTAGGTGTTATAAAAAAGTGCACCTCTTTAGCAAAGAGCTGGGTAAAGGGATGAATTTTGTTACAAATGTCATATATCACGTTTATCAATTTTGCCTGCTAAAAATGCACAGAAGCTAGCAAGAGGACAAGGTCAGCAGCCGAAAAATGGTCCATGTTGTAGTCATCAGCATTAACATAGGATGAACCCTGGATAAACAGTGATGGGGGAAATGAGTAATGTTGATTGATTTCCAATTTTACAAAGAACAAAAATATTTGATTACTATTATATTTGATAGCCTTTCACAAAAGATACAATGAAACACTGATTATTCTTTACCTAATAAAGCTCAATCTCAGCACTGGCAGCTGGAGGAGGAAGGGGAGAATTTCATTAACAAACATGTGTTAAGGGACCATTGTGCTGGTGACTCCTTAGACGGGAAATGACACATTGTATAACACGCCCCAAATAATCTGAAAAGAATCTGATTGAGAAAATGAAAGACATTAGATTTTTAAAGAGTTTCTTAGTCTATATACAAAAAATATTCTGTCTTCCTCTTCCACCAGGATTCACTTTCTCGTGTAAAGATGCCAATATGTTCCACTCAGTTTGGGATTCAGTATGGGACCTCTGTCTCCCTTGGCCTTTCCCATGGTCATATCATGCAGTCTAGTTGACTGTAGCTCCTAATTATATCTTAAATGTGGACTTCTGTTTGTGTACAAGGCCTGAGGGAAGATCTTCATTGTTTACAATAGCCTCCAGCTTGTTCTGCCTTTTATTAATCTGTGTAGATTTTTTTCAACAATTTGTAATGGAATTGATTTTCTAGCATAATTTGATCAGGTCAGTTCCCTGCTTAGAGCTATAAATTGCTTCTCCTCACCTGAAGGGACAGATAAAAATAATTGCTTGATATATAAGGCTTTGCTTCATGAGGTTTTCTGTTGTTTCTCTACCTGTATCACCACTCATTGGCTTGGTCCTTTCTCCAGTGATCCATAAAAGCAGGGCCTCTAGTAAAACCTAGGCTAGGGTTTAGCAGGCTCTTCCCTAGTGTACATGTTTGTAAACCCAAACTCAAATTTATAGTCAGCATATATTATACAATTTTCAGCATCAAAATGTATATACTGTGATTTTTTTACTTTACTTTTTAAAATGTCCATATTTCTGTATATACACACATACATATATAGTATATATATGTTATACATTTATACTATCATATTGTATTAGGTACATATATATAAATATATGCATATGGTAGGTATGCTTTATAATTTCTTTATATATTTCCAATTTAATGGTTTTACTTATTGTGTTTTTATATATGGTAAATGTTTTTGTCCTTATCTGATATGATGAAATCAATAATGGTCATCTTTTCAATAAAAGTTGAGTCCATTCCTCACTTTACATGTGAGAAGCTAACACTAGACTTCAGGAAAAGGCAAGTAATCTAGAATGTCAGAATTTTCCTAGAAAGCTCAGAAACCTTTGGTCAGAGGGTAACCAAACATCCTAAAATCCAAGAACATCAAAACACCTAATTAAAAAACCAGAACACTACTTTAGCAGCTGCTCCCTGACCATGTCATTTTAAAATGAGTGTGGTGCCCACCTTTCTTGTGGAGGATGTACTTGCACTCTTCTTGGCTCATAGCTAGCACTGTAGATCTTTGGTTAAAGTGAAGGAGCTTTATATTAAAAGAGGGATGGGAAACTCAGTGAATTCAAGGACAAATTAATTTTATGCATAAAAAGGAGTGGCAAGCTGTAAATCTCACATTTTTACTTGAAATTCCCCAATTTGAAAATATGATTACTAGTTCCTCTTTAAATCCAATGTGCAATAAAATTTTATTCTCTGTTCTGTAGTTTCTCTAATGTAAAATAAGAGCAAAAACCAGGGACGGCAATACAAGGGACAGATGAACATGGCACGGTTTCTCCCCCCCAATAGCATATCAAATTTACATCACCAAGTCAAGAAAACTTGGTTACTTTGTTCTTTAAAGGGACCTTGGACTAAATCCTCTTGTCTCAGAAAATTGTCTCCCACTTAACTGATAGGTTGATGCATGCACAGTACAATGATTATAGAAAGAACACCAACTAGCAAAGACAACGGAATCACACAGCCGCGCACTCAAGGGGTACGTTAGTTGTACGGGCCTGACCTTGTGCATCACATTCTCTCTCCATCTTTTTCTCTCTCTCTCTGATTCTTTCTCTTTCCTCCCTCTGTCAATAAACATAAAACATTTAATAAAATCACTGATTAAAGTATATATTTCTCTTAAAAAGTAGGGTCATCCTATGATTTATACAAGAACTATTAAATATCAACATTCCTAAGTTCCCGTTTTAATATTTGAGCAATAAAAACGAGAAGACAATCTTCACAGTTTTAGTGACTTAAAATGTAGGAAATTTATCATTTATTTCAAGTTATTTCTGGTCCTTAAGTTTAGTCATGAGGCCATGGGAAGACTGTCAAATTTAGTTCAACGTGACAAATATTCTTTATCTAAAGGTTATTAAATACCATAGCAGCTTGTCACTGCCTGAAGAGACCTTTAAAATTGGTGGACAATTTTGTCATGTAGGGATTAGCTGTTGACTGACTAGGACAAGGACAAGGGCTGTCTAGTTACCCTCCTATAATTTCTTCCTCTGCTGATTTGGATTGACTACCCATAATCTTGGATGAAATCCACCAGTGCTTCTGTGGCTTTACCTTTCTTTTAAGCAGCAGAGTGTGGAGAATACTGTGCTCCAACTTCTAGTCATAGGAACTGCAAAAGGAAAGGTGAGAGTTGAATGGCTTTATGAGTGGCCAGAGCACTCTGCAGGTGGCTACTTTGACAACTCAGTATCATGCAATCTAATTTCATTGTTGGCATTAAATCATAGAATCCTGACTCTTATTTAAAATTTAGCCTGCAGCACTTGAACAGTTTCCCAGTCATAGGTAAATCCTCTTCTGTTCACTTTTAAAATACCAGAGTAATTTTTAAAAATTTACATGTTGATGTGATATGTTGACTACTTAGTAGTATTATACATATGCATTCAGGATCACAATATACACTTGTATAAGATACAAAATTGATATACCCAGTGATATAATGAAATGTAAATAAAATCATCTGTTAAGAGGGAAAGAGCTGGCTTACTACTATCTGCTAAATAAGAACTATACCTCAGAGTTCTCCATTCATATAGCATGGAAGGAAAACATCAAAAGAATATGATATGCATCAGAGAAGCTGAAAAACAATAGGGTATTAAAACTCATTGGAAAGTTGAGGATGCAAATATATTCCAAGTACTTAAATTCCAAAAAGTGACAAGCTCTGCTTAGAAAAAAAGAGACCATTCACAGCTACCTTCATGCCTGCAGAAACAAAAAAACAAAGGTGACCACTGAAGGAGGAAGAGAGACTGTATAAAAATAAAAAGAGAGACTGAGTAGGGTGATAGAGTAAAATACTGAGGAGTGCTGACAGAGTAAGTCTTTATCTGGGCATCGAACTGATTTGGGCTTTCAGTTATTGGATGGGAGAGAAACGGCAAAGGCTGGGGAATGGCAGCACACCTGAGTGGGTCCAGTGGAGGTGCTTCAGCGTGCTTTGGAGGCTGGAACTGGTCAGTGTCTTTGTCCCTGGAACACAATACTCAGCCCCAATAATTTAAAGGAAGAGGGCTTCATTTGCAACGAGTTCTAGGGTTTTTCTAGCCCACTTTTCCAAATCTTTCTAAATTCCTCCTATAAACCAGTTCCAAATGCTACTGAACCTTGTTGACAAGTACAGTCATAGCAAAAACCCTACCTCTTGGGTACACATTTTATCCACTGGTCAATTTTCCCACTGTGAGGATAGTGTATCCAATACTCGCAACCTAAAGGAAAAGTTTGATTTAGTTCATGGTTTCAGAGGTTTAAGTCCATAGTCAGGTGCCTCTAAGAGATAAAATCCTCAAGTTGGAAGGGCATGATGGGCTGAAGACTCTCACTTCTTGGTGGCTGGGAAAAAGATCAGATGGGAAAAGTGACAGAGAAATACATATCTTCCAAGCGTACATTCCAGCAACTGACATCTAACTGGGGCCCATTTTCTCATGCATTTTTAGGTGTGAACAGCAGCGGATCAATCCACTCAGAAGAGTAGATGCCCATGATCTAATCACACCGCCAAGAATCTGAAGCCAGCACAATTTACAATTAACTGAAACAGAGGTATTTCAGCCCTCGGTCTAAACTGACTGCAAGTCAATAATGTAGAACATCAACTAATTACAAAATATCAAGGGTAGGGCTTGAGAACAATCATAATTCCTAAACAAAAACTTTTAACTGAGCTCTACAATAAGAATTCTCAAAATGTTTGCAGCATTGGTAAACTGAATCTGAATACATGGACAAATCTGCCACCAATTCAAACCCAAGTCAGCACATTAGTTATACTGACACCAAAGAACTGACGAGAGGAAGGATTTGATCATTTTAAAAATAATACTATTTAGTAATGCTATTTAATTTAGTCATAGATAGATACCTCTTCTACACATGTATACACACACCAACTGTATTGTAGTAAAGGAATTATCAGACAAAAACAGGGAATTGTGACTGGTGATTAAAGGAGAACATGCGCCAAAAAAGGAGATTCAGAATTAACCCAAACATTTAAATAATCACATGGAAATTTTATAATAACAATGACAGCTTTCAATAGACTTTTGAGAAAGACAAGAAAAATGAAGTATCACAAAAGAAACGTAACCTATTAAAAGTCAAATAAAAAAGCTATAAATGAGAAATAAGTTGGAAAAGAAAAAATTCTCTAATGTACTTCAAGTACACTGAAGATAGCAGAGGAAAACATTAATGTACCTAAAGAAAGGTCAGTTGAAATTATCCAGCGTAACATGAAGAAGAGGAAAAGAGAGGAACAATTAAAGCATCTGATGTCACTGGAGCGCTGTCAATGAATCCAATTAATGTCTTTGATGTGTTGGAAAAAAAGAAAAGAAAAAAACAGCAGTATCAATATGTAAGGAGATAACAGCTGGCAATTTCCAAAATTGTTGAAAGGAATAAATCCATAAATTAAGATAAGCAAACCAAGCAGGACAACTACAATAAAAAGACATCTTGGCATATTAGAGTCAAACCACAGGAGAGCGAAGATAAAGGGAATTTTACTTTTTAAAAGGCAGAGAGGCGGAAAGGATTCCTCACCCAGAGGGAACAAAGGTATGGCTGATGGTGACTCCTTCCCAGATGTAACAGGACGGAAAAAGAATGATCTCTCTAAAGGATGGAAAACTTTTCTAATCTAAGAATGCATAGGGAGTGAACATCTTTTAAAAATGAAAGCATGCCCAAAAGACAACAGTGGACACACTTACCTACAGAGGACCTGTAGAGGGAAAAGCTAAAGGGAGAATTGAGGCTCCAGAGGAGGAACTGCAGGTGGGTGTCTGAGTCTTCAAGAAGTAATAAAAGATACCAGTAATTATGTAGTAAATAAAAAACCAGCATTATGGGAGGTTCCCTGTTTTGCAGCCTATTGCTTAATCTCTCTCTCTCTTTATATCTCTTTATATCTATTTAATATCTATCTACCTATAGATAGATACTCAAGTATATCTATACATAAATTCAGACATAGTTATGTCTATGTTCTCAAATTCTTTTAAAGTCCTTGACTCTTTAAAGCAAAAGTAGCAACATATATTGTTCTTACAAATAGAAAGCTATTGTTATAGGGCAGCAAAAGGATCAATGGCTAAGAAATTTGTTTTTTTGAAAAGATAAACTAGAATAAAAATATTTCACCAATAAAAGTAAGAGGAAAGGTGCCACAGAAATACAAAGAATAGGTAGTATAAAAAATAAAATAAATAGCAAGGTGCGAGACAAACTTAACTCTGTCAAAATTGTGTTAAATATTAAGGTGACACTAGCTCTAATTAACACTCAGAGATTGGAGAATGTAATAAAAATAGCCAATTATGTTCTATTTACATATGTACACATTAAGAAAAACAGTGGCAGATTGAAAATTTACAGGGTAGAAAAATATGTAACATGCTGTACTAATCTTAACAAGTCATCAAGCCAAAAAATACCAGGAGAGGTAAAGAGGGGAAATCTATAACAATAAAAAAGAATATCCACCAAGTGGATGTAGGAACTCTGTTTATGTACCTGGAAATTTTTTTTTCAATCACAAAGCAAAACTGACAAAGCTAAAGAGAAAGACAAACAAATCTACAATCTTACTTAAAAATTGTCAACATTATTTTTTCTATAATTGATAAAACAAGTAGACATCCCAAAATATGAGTAAAAACAGAATTTGAACATGACAGTCAACCAAGTAGATCTACTTATAGTATTCATGCATGACACCAGTCAGTTCAGAGCAATCATTCCTTCTGGTGCATGCATAACCATAATAAGGCAGGTGCTAGACATAAAGAGTATCAATATTTTTCAAAGTGTCATGATAATACAGTGAATGTTCAGACAAAAAATTAAAATTGAAGGCCATAGTTATCTTGAAAATTCCCAAGTACTTGGAGATTAAATTACTTCTAAATAATCCTTGGATCAAAAAGTCATGCCAAAAATTAAAGTACAATTTGAACTGAATAAAATTGAACAGCATATCAAAATTTATAGGAAGTATCTATAATAAAACTTCAAAAGAAATCTGTACCTTTGATTATACATAATACAAAAGACAAAAGGTATGAAATCACTGGTTCAGGTAAATGATTTACAAGTATTTTATCACTCCAGTCACATGACTGAGTTGCACAATTTTCTCCCATTATACACGTAGGCTGTCTCTTCACTCTTCTGTTTTCTCTGTTGTTCAGAAACTTCCAAGTGCGATGTAACCCCTCTTGTCTCTTTTGACTTTTATGGTAAGTACTTTTAGAGTCATATCCAAAAATCATTGCCCAAACCAAAGCCAATGAGTCTTTCTGCTGTGCTCTCTTTTATTTTTCAAACTGAAACAAATAATAACACTGTAGAAATATAAATAAAATGAATGTAAGTCATTTAAATAAAATATACAAATGAGAGAAAATAAACAAAATAAAATGAATACTTTGACAAATTCATAACATTGAAAAACTCCTAATACGATTGGTCTGTGTAAGACAGAAAGCAAACGTTAAATGAGGGGTGCAGGAGGGCACAGCACACTGACTGCTACACATATGAAGTATATGATATGAGCATAAGTAAACTAATTCTAATAAATTTCACAGGTTACATAAAACAAACAAGTATTTTGGGAAACCTACATAATTTCAACCGAAAAAGAATAAAATTTTAAATAACACTATATCCATTCAGGAAACTTGGTTTATAATAAAGACAATTCTAGATATCTTCATTGGGTGAATTCTCGTAACTATTTCAGATTATTAATACTAATATTATGCAAACATAAAAGAGAAAATGAGAATATATAGTCCCTGACTCGAACAATAGCTATTTCAATTAAAAGAAAGTAAAATTGCAAGTCAAGATGTTTATTAAATGGTAGTAACTAAAAATTCAGCAATTCAAGAAATGCTAATATGTCATGATCAATGTTTATTGGAATGTTTATTTGGTTAAATTTCAAAAATCAATCAATATAAATTGCCATGCTAACGAATAAAGGGAAATGTAACCTTCAAAATGATGCTGATAATTGACCAAGTTCGAATATCATTCATAATAAGAACTCTCAGTGAACAAGAGATAGAAGAATGTTACTATATAAAGTATAACTGTATAAAACTCGAAATTAGTATCATAATATTAATTATGACCAATATCATAAACACAATCTTTTAAGATTGAAAATATGATAAGTATGTACACGCTAACACTATTTAACACTGTACTGCGTGTATCAGCCAGTGCTATAAGACAAGTTAAGAACGAAATGTCATGAACAATAAAAAGAAGTGAAATTTTCTTTATTTATAGATGAATAAAGAACATTTGCATTATTATATACACGCAAATGTTACAGAATTTAATTATTAAAATATCTCTTAACAGTGAAAGAAAATTTAGCAGGAAAATAATATATAGAGACAATATTAAATAAAATTATAGTCCTATGTAATATAAATAAACAAGTAGAAATATAATTTAAAAATAATATAGTTTGTGGCATTTTCAAAGAGCATTAAAAAGTGTTAAAAATTTGCAACATATATAATATAAAGTCTTATGATTTCTGTACTGAAAACTGTAAAGTGGTGTTACAGGAAAATAAAGAAGTCCTACATAAATAAAACATGTATTATTTCATATATTGAAAGACTGAATGTTGCTAGTCATTCATTTTTATGAAATACTCCTTAGTTTCAATGTAATCCCAAACAAAATTCGAGATTAGCCATATAATTTTTAAGAGGAACAGAGTGAGAGGGGTTTCACTACCAATTTCGCAGGTTACTATAAAATAGCAACCAAAACAATGTGATATTAGAAAAAAATTAGAAAATCTAGTGAAAGGAACATGATGGAGAGTCATATTGGCCCATTTATTATCAGTAGATTTTAATTAAGCAAAGCACCAAGTCATTTCAGAAGAGGGAAGATAGTTTGTTCCACACATTGTTCTAGAACAAGGTACTCAAGTAGAAAAGAATGAACTTAAACCATTTTATTAATAAAGTCAAATTAATTTTGATGGATTGTAGACCACACAAAAGCTAATACTATATACTAGAAGAAAAAAAATGCCCATATGACCTCAGGCATATGGTGTAATCAACACATAGTTAATATTTAAATTTTAAAAATATATAGTAAAAACACATTGCAATTACTCACCCTCAAAACCCTCCTTCCTTGGAACACACTTATCGCTCTCAAGCAGGTCTGGAGTCCTCTTTCATGGGGGTCTCTAACTGGGCTGATGTGGCTGCTTGGATGTCCTGAATCAGTTCAAAACATTTACCTTTCATGGTCATTTTGACTTTGAGGCAGAGTCCGAAGTCTAGCAGTGACAGGTATGGTGGATAAGATGGGTGCAGACATGTCATAATGTTTTTACAAGCCTATTTTTTTGTGGAATGGCACCGAGTAGCAATATTCACTTTTTTCCCCACTCACAATTGGCAAAGACCTTCAAGAGAGAGGAGCTCCAGAACTGCTTGGGAAAGCGACAAGCCTGATGGGAAGAGAATGAATGAAGGAAGAGGAAGTATTTTTGAGGAGGTTAATGGCAGTGTGTCTTTTACTGTAAGAAGTGTTTTTTAAATTTAAACACACACTGTATGTTTTGATAAATCCTTATTTCTTTTAGGTAATTATAAAATAAAAACTACAAAAGAAAAAATAAATTAATTAGATTTCTCTAAAATTAAAATGTTTGCTCATCAAAAACACTGTTGAATAAGTTAAGCAGCAATCCGCATACTAAAACAAATTCTTGGCAATACATGTATCTAAGAATGGATCTGTATCCAGAAAATATAGATAATTTAAGCAGAAAACAGCAAAATCATACATAATTTAAAATTGGCAATATTCTTAAAATAGACACTTCACAAAAGAAATACATCAAGGGCCAATAACCACCTGAAAATATGGAAAAGTACTCAACATAGTTAGTCATTAGGGAAATGCAAGCAGAAACTATAACGAAATACAATCCTGTATGTTAAAACAGCTTTACCCTAAGAGATATAGTTGGTATAAATACCAAAATCAAGCTGCAGAGTTTGAAAAAAAAGCACAAAAATTCTCATCAGTAAAATCATGCAATCACTTTTTTCTCAGCTGTTTTGAAATAAGAAAACAGGTAACAAATGAACAAGAAATTCATCTCCCTGGCAATATAAGAGAAATTAAAATGTGTTTTATACATCTTGTATGTGTACATTTATAGCAGCTTTATTTCTAATAGTCCTAAACAGTAAACCATTAAAATGTCCACCAGTAAAGAAATGGAGTGACAAATTGCAACATAATTATAGAATGAGATACTACTCCAGTACCATGGAACATAACTTCTTATACACACAACATGGATGACCCTGGAAATGGTATGATAAGAAACTAAATCCAAACAGAAATAAGGGAATACTGTTTGAATGCATTTATATAAAGAACAAGAAGAACTATCAAACCAAAACATGACAAATCAGAGAGATCCTTTCTGGGCTGGGAGGGGAAATAGAGAAAGGCTAAACTTAAGCAAATTAAAAAGACCCACAAGTATTTTCTGGGATGATGGGAAAACTCTGTATCTTGTTTGGTTTGGTCTTCTAATAGGTGTGTACTCCATGGGTTTATACACTTTTCACAGTTGTCAGACTGATAATTTAATACCTGTGCATTTACTTGCATAGAAATTATATCTCAATAAATAAGAGTAAATAAACATAAGGGTAAAAAAGAATTGGTAGTGCAATTGGAAAAATTCCGAAGTAGTGATACCCTTGGATAATAATATTCACATCACCCTGTGGAGAAGTGAGTGCTCACATATAAACACTCAGCTGCTCTGTGGGAGTTGTGTAGTGGAGAGCATATTGTATAGACAGCCCTGCAAGCGGCTGTGTTTATTTTCAGTTTAAGACAATGAGACAATAACAGGCTGTGCATTAGAGATGTGAATTACTGTGAGAAGATCTGTTAGGTATGTGAGAAATGGCAAGCGAGAAGGCGAGGCAGAAAAGATCAGTCTCCTCAACTGGTTATGAAACAAGAACTGGGGTAGGGGTCTGTTGTGAACATATCGGTTTGGACCATCTTTAGTTTGAAGTACCGTTCCCTAGAGAAGCTTAAATGACAACTGCAAAAACTAAATCTACAAGGTAAAGAAAAGCTTTCTTGGAGAGACTTCCAAGTCCCTTTAAAACGTTCTACACTCCTGCTGGTCAATCATACACAAATAAGGAAAGTTCTACTGGCAATCCTATTTGTGTTCTCATCAGTATAAGTAACATTTTCCTGTTGTTCCTAGCTGGACCAGGTAGCAAATTTGGGAAGAGTTGAGAATCAAAGAACTTTTTAAATCTGAAGAAATCAAGAAATTAGTGAACTGTGGCACAAGCCTGTTTGGGTTGGATAGTCCCAGTAGAAAACGGCAGATGGCTTCACGTTGGCGGTGGCAGAAGACTGGGTAGTGGGCCCATAGGAAGGGGACAGCTATTCAGGGAGCCCTTGAAGTTAACTTCGGGGGAAGGACCAACTTTCAGTATCTTAATTCTACAGGTACTTATTTACATCCTGTTACTTGCCAGGCACAGTATTCAGAGCCAGGGAAGCAAGTGAAAGGAAGAGCAATATGGATGTAAGAAACCACTGTTGTTTGGATCTTGAGGGTCCCCTGAAGGCTCATGTGTTAAGGCTCCCTTTGTTCCCAGGGAGCTGCTACTAGGAGGCCATGGAACCTTGAAGAGGCAAGGCTTACCGGGAGAACTATAGGTCACTGGGCGGGGGGGGGGGGGGGGGGGGGGGGGGGGGGGGCTGGCAGGGATTGTGACAACTCAATCCCTTCCTCTCTTCCTCTCTCTTGCTTCCTGGCCATGAAGTGAGCAGCTTTGTTCTGCCATGCAACCCCCAGAAGTGCAACCCACCAGAGCTCTAAAAACACTGGGTCCACCTGATCATGAACTCTAAGCTCTGAACTTCTGAAAACGTAAGCAAACAAAATCTTTTGTTCCTTCATAAGTGAATTATCTCAGATTTGTGCTGTAGTGGTGGAAAGCTGACTCCCATAATCACACTTGACTTCATAATTTGAGAGAGACAGGGACATGTAGAGTATGTGGCACAGTTGCAGAAACATAGAAATAGGAAATTTTATACTCCTCCTTCCTTTTATTTTCTTTATCCTGTTGTATGAGTTAATTTCTTTAATTCAGGAACTCTGAATGACAACTGGAATGCTATTTTGAAAATTTTTATTATCTGTCCCTAATTTCAGAACACTGTCAATCGGTTTCCTTATGAGTCATGAAACTATTAATTTAATTACGTGGTGAATTCTTCGGCAATTTTCTTGAGTAGTACCTGGGATTAGAACCATTATTTCCTGCTGCTCAGCTGCACTTTTCCTGCTATTGTACTCTCCTCACGTCCGCGGGTCCCATCTCATTAGATGCTACAGCTCTGAGTGCAGAGAGTTGGCGTTATTATGATTGCAACATTATTTATTCCTATTAAACAAAAGGTGGTTTTATGTAAGTGTTAAAACATTATTGCTTTCTGACTCCTTGAATCCATCAAATACCAGCTTGTACTCTATGGCCTGGCAGGGAGTTAGCATTCAGCCCTGACGTACACAGAAAATGAAACCAGAACTGGTTTATCTTTAAACATTAGAAACATGATTCCTTTGGATGGCTATTCCTTCCCAGAACACCAGGAAGAAGTAAACAGATAGCTCTCCTAAATCCTACTCATGAGAGCAAGGTAAACAAAAAGCTCTCAGAAACCTAAACCTCACTCTCCAGTTTTGAGACAAGAGAAAGAAACTTGGGGGCTTTTCAAAGTCTTTGGCAAAATCTGAGTAAAAAAGAAACTCAATTAGTGTCTCTAAGATGTGACCAGAGAGAAGTAGATCTGTCCATAATCCTGAGGAGAGCAAACTTCTCGGATCCTCCTGATCCAAAGAATATCTATAAAAGAGATGAAGGCACTTTTTTAACCCCCATTTTTTCCTTGCTCTTTTTCCTTTTTCAATCTGAAAAAACAAAACACAGCAACTGATTCTTATGCTATTTTTATTTCTGTATGTTTATATTATTATCATGAATAGCTAATGCTGCCCTGGACATACATCCAAAGCAGCCCCTGCTTTGCCACTGAACCACTCCTAGTGTTGACAGTGGCTGGTGTTTTGCAGCGTGGTGGGGGGGGGCAGGGATCTGAAAAATACTGTTGTGCCACTTTTCACATCAATTTGTCCCTCCCTGGGGCAACTGCTTTTGTTTCAAAAGCAGATAAGGACATATCTGAGAGAATCTTCTGTGCAGGTGAACTTCTAAACAATGATAGGAGAAAAAATAGATATGAATGCATCATCCTGTGAAAGACAAAATGAGTGGGAATGAGTTCTTTTTGGTGCTTGGTGTTTAATGATATTCCACGAAATAAAATTAAGAGAGGGCAATGTCTCCCAAAGGATCATGATCTTCATAACTCAAAAAGAAATCTATGCAGTACAATTGTTCACCTATAAGTTTATGATGTTGTAATAAATGAAAATGTTGCATTAATCAGTCTTACATTTGAATGAATCTGGCCAAACTCAAATATGTTCTAAGGCATTCAAAACTAAAGTAACCAGGGAATGAATAACTAGGATTTTCCTGAAAGCAGTGGAACCTAAACCAAACTTCTGGAATGCAGACTTCCCTTCTGATAGTTTAAAACAATCTTTGGTATATAGGGCTATTCTTGCAGACAATTCTGCTGCATGTTGTGTTTATCTGATTTTGTGAAAGGGAAATGCATATTATTAGATATAAATCACAAGGCTTATGATGCAGTAAATGTTCATGTTCAGGCCACATCACAGTCCCTAGTCCACTGATCCATAGCCCCATTTACAAAATTTAGAATGGGTAAAAATTTGAATTCACTGTGGTTTTATAACAACCAGCAAGTTTTCCCTCTTTTTAAAAAAGATATTCTATCTGTAACTCCCCACACTTCCTTATGGACTTCAGGGAATTAGTCCTAGAAAAAGGCATGAAAATTCAGGAAAAGGAGCAATATATTTTCTAAGGAAATCTGATGCTTCTTTAAATCATGATTGCATTTCAGATGTCCCTGGTTTATTTTTTTTTTTTCCAGTGCTGGAGAACAAAACCAAGGTCCTACATGTACTGGTCAAGCACTCTATCACCAAACTACACACTCAACTCTGTTTTAAATTTTTCTATCACAACTTGGATACACTTCTAGATGCCTATTCTTTTATTTCAGTGATGTTTTCTTCAGTTTTTAAAGTAATATGTATTGATTATAAATCACTGAGAAAATTCAGAAAAGCAGATATTATGCATATTTATGAAAAATCATTCATAATTATCAGAATTAACCACTGCTACCAGCTTAGTGTAGATGCTTCCCAGACTTTTCTTCCTATATGTGCACACAAACACCAAAGACACACAAAATCACCCAGTACATCCTCATGTAAACATCCAGACTTAATCATTATTAAAGCTATTACAATATTTTTATTGTAATTATGTAATTCCACAAGCACATCACACACACACATCACAAAATTGGAAGCACAGTGAAGATATTAAACTGTTACTTAGCTTTCTGCAAATTATAATGTCATAAACATATTCTAAAGACCTTAAGATTTTCCTTAAGTTATGTGAACAGACACATTGTCTTTAATGTTATGGTCTGTGTTCTGATGTTTCATCAAAGTCCTATGCGGTCATAGGTGGGTTTCTTTAGAGGTGGCTGGATCTAGAGTGTGTGACTGGTTCATGGTGCAGTGCTAGGACTAAGTGTGTGAGGGCCCTAAGGGTGAGCAGACGAGGTACAGTGTGTGACACAGAAAGAGGCTTGCTGCTGGATACTTAGAGTTTGTTGACTGTTTGCTTTTGCTGTCCTCTGCCTGCTCTGAACTGTTTCTCTTCTAATGCCCCTCTCTCATGCAACCCTGCCTTGGAACCAGTCCAATATAGACTGAAACCTTTATGACTGTGAGACACATAAACCTTTTCCCCTTTAACTTTGGGTGTTGGGTATTTTGTTTCCGCAATGAGAGAAGTAAATATGAAATTTATCATTCTGCTGACATTAGTGTTTCACTGTTACCAGTATCATTGTGGTTAACAATCTTAAGTACAAGTTATCATATACATCTAGCCTTACCCTTTAGGATAAACCCAGGAAGTTGGTTTGCTGAATTGAAGCTATGTGCATTTTAAATGCACTTGAATAATAGTCCCTGTGAAATAGGATTTAGCATTTTATATCTCTAATAAAAATTAAAATATTTTTCTCACTCTCACAAATGGCAATAATTTTCTTTCATTTTTCAATAGCTGATAGTTAATGGATATCATTGTGTAGATTGTATTAAAATCACTGATGAGATGAGCTTTTGGTTCAAAATGTTTTTGATAAGGTATATTTTTTCTTCAGTGAATTACTTCTTTAGGTCTGCTCAACTTGACTCCCTTTCCTCTACTATACTCTACCTATTTCATTTAATTCTACTAATAAAATATTGTCCGCACAAAACATATCTCTGTAAGACATGATAGTCTTGAGCTACATAGAAACTTTCTATCTATGGATGAACAGCCTACGCCCTTCTGGCTGCTTCATATCATAAATAGGTAAGAGTAAACACCCTTGCAAGCTTATACTGAAGAGAAACTCCTCTGGCACTTTCTTTACCTTAAATTGGGTAAATCTAATTACATTTTTTCTGCCACTTTAGCCAATCTCTTCTCCACAAAAGAAAGAAATGTACCTTAGAAACTCTTGAAAAACAAAAACTTGCAGAAATTTGAATTCTTGAATTCTGTTAGTGTCAAGTTGTTCCTTTCACATCTTTAGCTTGCTTTTCTAACTCCTTTTCCTTTTGAGAGTTTGTGCTCAAAGATATATTTTACTAAAAAGGAAATGATGAGCAGAAGTGAAAATGATTTTTTTTCTTATGCTGGGCTTTGTCTAGTTTTCATTCTTGAATTATGATCTAATCTTGGCTGGAGAAGCAATTCTTGGTTACATTTTTTCTGTCAGATTCCTTTGTCACAAGAGTGTGGTATCAAATATTTAAGATCCTGTGTATTCTGTGAGTAATAGCACAATCAATGAGATACAATGACCTTTTCAGTATTCTGTATTGTGACTAGCTACAGTCAATCCATTCATTTTGCTCCTTTACGGCCTCCCTGAGCTTGAGAGTGAAGAGTGAAATGGCCATCCGAATCAAAATATGATGTGCCAAAAGGTCAAAATAGTAAAGTGCATGAGTATATTTCATAGAATATATTAAGGTATTAAAATCCTAATATCTTGCCCTGGTGCCAGAATCTATAATGGGAAAAGAAAATGGCAGTTTAGGAATTTGCCCTTGTGAGAACTGGAACAATTCCAAATGGATAATGACTATTTCTCACCTTAACTCCACTGAAATTGTGTTCCTTACATTCAAGGGTCTGTATATGATGTTGCATTCACTTGAAAACATACGTGGGGAAGCTTTGTTGAAACAGAATCTCTCTACGGAAGGCGCGAGAGTTCATCTCCTCTGCGGCTCTGACCATCTGGCACATTACTTCCCTACTGTCTCTCATCTTTCTAATTTCCTCTCACTCTTTAAAATATATATGTATGTTTATCTGCTTCTGATGGTAAATATAGAGGGAAAACAGATGGATAGACAGATATATAACACGATTTCTGTCTTACGCTTTCATTGATTTTTTTATAATTTTAATCATAATTTTACTACTGATAATCCAATATATGCTTCTAGTCAAAACTCTAGTGCATGGATTTGACCTTTATGACTTTCCTCTCCTTATTTTCTGGTGAGAAACTTCAGCATATTTTTATCTAGGAGTGTTTCAACCACAAATTATGTCAAGCATTGAGCCAACTCTATCTTTGTTTAAGGAAAAACTACTGTGTCACAAAAATAATTCAAAGTCAGACTTGCTATTATATCCATGACAATTTCTATTGAATTAAGAGTGTGAGGAAACTCAAATGTACTGTGAGCTTTTCCCCATTAGTACAATTAAAATAGTATTTTTATGGATGAGAAGAAACACACTGGTTTTCAATGTATTTTGTCTTTAAAGTCAAATGTTCATAAACTGAATTCCATTTTGTAACATTTGGAATGTGAAAAGATTTCCCATTTAAAAAATGTAACATGGAAAATGATTTAAAATTATGACTCTGTGAGGAAAGTTTTAAAATTGTAATTTATAAGGGAAATAAATATAAAATTTCAATTTATAAAGAAAATATTTATTAATCTTTTCTTACTAAGATTCAGGTTTATTATTCTATTTTAAACTATAGGCTGGGGATATGGCTCAGTGGAAGAAGAACCTCTGTGGAAAGTACAAGGTCCTGAGTTCAATCCCCAGTACCACAAAAAAGAAAAAAAGAAATAAACTATATACCATTAAAAGTGTATACCTAGCTTTAGGCTGAATTTGAAAATTTTATCAACTTTGACATTACTCAAGGATATAGTATGGCAAGGAAAAAATAAATTATTTGTAATATATTCAGTACAAATTGTTAAAATGTATTCAGTAATTATCTGAAAGACCTACAGAAGCTTTTCCTACAGATATACATAAGAATAGAAGTAAAATGAGCATCTTTAGTTTTAGATGATCGAGATTGTCAAGTTTCTCCTCGGTACCACTGTAGGGCCATTTTGATGAGAAACGAGCGTTTGCTATCACTAACATCTAGCTGGCCTGAGCTTTCCCAGTGTGTTTTGGGGTCTCTTCTGACTCTCGTGTTTGTAGTTCATTATTCGCTTTTGCTATCATCTTTACAGCAGCCCACTTGCTCTTTTGTGAAATGTACAAAGGGAAAGAAAGGAAAAACAGTAAGTACATTTCAGTGGGTTTTTAAAGCTTTTTAAACATAAATAGATGAATCTGCACAGCAAAACCCTCTGTTTCCAGCCAGCCTATTTTGAGAACCAAATATGCCCATAGTTGTTATAACCAATGAGGTGTCCATGACCATGGGAAGACTTTTAAAAGTGAAAATAAATAAATATGAAATTTCCAAAGACAGACACACACTCTCCATCACTGAAAGGGAATAAAGAAATTCAAAACAGTTCGTCGTTCCTCAGCTGTTGCACTTAGAAAGTCTTCTAGTCTAGGGCAATACCACCCTGAACGCACCCAATCTCATTTGATCTCAGAAGCTGAGCAGTGTCGGGCTTGGTTAGTACTTGGGTGGGAGAAAGAGTCTTCTGAGTTCATGGTGTCACTTTGTATCACTTATTTTTTACTCTGACAAAGTTAAGTAATAAATATTTTTCAGGTACCTGATGAGTACTCTAGAATTACCACACTTCAAAAAATATCATCTTTAATGAAATCCTTAGGAAAAAAATGTACTTGATTTTCTCATCTTTTTAACAAATTACTTGTGAACATGAGTGTATTTTGTCTAAAACTTGAATAGACACTGTGCACATGTAATGATGTAATATTACCTTTGAGACTTTTTAAAAATGGTTCCAGGTTGCTGCATTTTGAATTTCCCACAGGTGAGCTATACAGAGATAATACCTTTCTATCTATCTCAATCTACTTGCTGTAGCGAAAAAGGCCCACTGTCCCTGTGGTGATTCCCTTCCATTTCCTTCCCTTTGTGGCTCTTGGTTCTCCTTCAGTGACTGGGTTTCTGAACTAAAGAGATGTGAAGAATTACTGTGTAGGACAACCTTTCAGAAGGCACATTATTTAATATGTCTTCAGACATGTTATTTAAATATTTGTTCCATATTTATTTTGACTGCAGCCCCAACAATGCCTCAGGGGAAGGATGGGAAGAAGGACTGCTCATAGATCAGAGCTCCGTATTTTCTCTATTGCCCTAACTGTGCACTTTACTCTCTGATTTTTATACTTCATTCTGACTTTTGTAGTCTTCATTATAGAAAATAAGTATGAATTACATGTGCAAATAACTGTTACTCACACTTAATAACTGTTAATATTTAATCTTATTTTCCTTTTCTATTTTATTTGCTGATGTCTTGAGATAGACTCAAAATGCTCAGTAAATGTTTGGAAATATAAAATAACTTCATTATATTACCACTACATTACCATTAACTTCCCCCACAGGAAACACTCCCCTTCACTTCCAACACACTGGTCCCACCATCTTGCCATCTTCTGAAGCAGTATTGACCACCCTCTTTCCTGAGAATCCTTACAAGGTGCGATAAGAATCCAGTGATTGCTGCTAAGCGCCGTCCAGCGGAAAGGCACAAACGTCACAGTGAGTCTTCATCTATTGTATTTGTGGGATCTGGCAGACTGCAACCTCTAGATCCTCTGCCCAGTCAAAACCAACAAGAATAGTCAACATTTTCAAAGTATTTAGAACATCAGGTCAGCCATGATCTCACAACTGAAAACAGGACTTCGAGAATTGCTTTAGAAAATGGCAAGAACAATAGAATAGGTGTTCAAAGAAGACTGGACATATTTTGAAGGGGAGTTAATGGTATGATGTCTTTCACTCCAGTGATTATTTTTACTGTAAAAATCCATTGTATTTTTATCACACTTCAGCTTAAAATAAACTGTAGATAATAGGCCAGTTTGAGCCCTGTGTAGTTAAACATGAATGTTCATAACAAAGAAAATTTCTTATAAAAGCACAAAATAATTATTATTTCTAAGATGATTAAAAATTCTATATAATGTAATATCTTGCATTTAGCAAAATCTTCCTTTAGACAGTGATCTCAAGATGGATGATTAGCATGACTCCAACCTGCATTCTGAAATATTCCTCCCCTTCTAAATGCAATCCACCCTCTATCTTTGCATCAACAAGCACATTCCCACAGAAAGAGCCTTGTTCACCAGACCCCTCCTCTGTGTGCCACCCTAAACAGTCTTTCGGGGTAGCAGTGACACCCCAGCAGCCCACCATTTTCCATTTCATCCTAGGACTGGCAGGTGGTACAGAAGGAGGTCTGCTTTTGTTTAGGGATGAGGAATCAGCAGAACTCAGCTTTTCCATTGCAGTTCAGGAGTCTAAGAAACGAAGGAGGAGCAAAGACCTAGGTTGTAACAAACCTAGTAAAGTAGGAAGAAAGCTACTTGTTGAACATCTGCGAAACTCTCTCACGCACATAAAACTCCAAGCTTTGTAATTCAGCTTCTTAATAGCTTGATTTTTTTTTTTTTTTTTTTTTTTTTTTTTTTTTTTTTTTTTTTTTTTTTTTTTTTGCGGTACTGGGGATCGAACTCAGGACCCTGTGCTTCCGAGGCAAGCGCTTATTCCACTGAGCTATATCCCCAGCCCTGTAATTCAGCTTCTTGATGTTTTGGTTTTTTCACGGGGCGGGGGTGGGCAGTGGGTACTGGGAACTCAGGACTTGCGCTTTCCAGGCAGGCTCTTGTGCCAGTGAGCTATATCCCCAGCCTGTAATTCAGCTCCTTAATAGGACAGAATATGAATCTTACATTGTTGGTCAAAATAAGTTGAAAACCTCTGTTGTACAACTAGCTTGCTATGCCATTCTACTGTTTTGCCAACAGTCTCAGAGTTTTTACTGGAGTTGAAGCCCTGGGCACTAAATACTAACTGTACGTATTAAAACAGTCATGAATCAAGGCTGAGACAGTACATATCTTCAGGGCTCTGTGCCCTGAGATATGTGGTGGAAATGAAAATTGCTACTATTATACACATTTATTCCCCAAGGGAAGAGGCACTGGAGAGCCAAAAGTAGCTACAGAGATTCACAAGTTGAAGATAAAATGGTCTTTTTCATCTGCAGGACAAAAGCTGATGTTCAGATGAAAGAGAGGCATCTTCATGAGTAATTTCCAAGAGAGATGCTAAGCAGAATCACTGTAGAACTATATAATCATTTTCTATGATATTTTTAAAGTTTGCATTTTACTGACGGCAAAGTGGCAATCGTTTTCTTTGAGAAATTAGATATTCTACAGTGGTGATTCTCAACTACAGAGTTACCTTAACAACTAAGGGATGAGGGAGGAGGAGAAAATGCATCTAGATGGCAGAATATGGAACATAAATTGCAACCTGACTCATTGCAGAAGCCAGAAAGAGTGAATGATAGTGTGATGAGGACACAAGCACTCAGGAGCATTATATCATCAGGAAATGTCAAGATGGAAAGAATGCTGTATATTATTCTATAGAAGTTGAAACAGCATAAACATTATATCAAACAGCTTCAGAATTTATCCTTGCAACTTACTGCTTCAGTAATATTGTATATGACAATAAAATTCAGCCTCTTCAACTTTAAAATGGAGAATCTACCTAAAGAAAAAGTGGTTATGAACATTAAGTAAATTGAAGGACAATCTTTTAAAATTTATGTTAGCCGTGATTCATGCTTTAGTGTGACATCCAGCATCTGAGATAATCCCACACCAGTGATCCCCATCTTCTCATGCTCTATGGCCTTATACAGTCCTTCTCCACAAATAAATTATGTGATCCTGCATAATCAATAGAATATTATGTGATGATGCTGTCTAGCTTCTAAGGGTAGATCATAAAAGACATCATGGCTATTTCCTTGCTTTCCCTTGCATCTTTCTGGAGGAAACCAAATACCAAGTGGTCAAATACAAGCTGTCCAATGAGAAACCCATATCTGATATCTCCTGAAAAGTTAGCTGCCCATGAACTGAGGTGCCCTATGAACCATCTTGGAAATATCTTACCTTCTTCATACCTGCAGACAACTGCAGTCTGATTGAGGTACCTGAGTCCAATCTTAGGAAAAGCCATGCTCATGAACCACACAACCAGGCCAAGTCTGAATACCTGACTCACTGAAACTGCAAGATAATATATATTGTGTTAAGCCACTAAGTTGGAGCAATTTATAAAGTATAGATAGATCTAGGGTGAAAATGACTAGAATCCATTTGGCTTGGTGTAATGCCAGCAGCATTATCTAACAAGATGTTTCTAGGCTGACTGAATTCCCATTTCATGAAACAAGCTTTGGTTTTAATATGTGGTGATACCCTGCTATGAATGACTAACTAATTTAAAGACTGTGAGAGGAAGTAGAAAGATTAAGCAAAGGAAGAGCAAATGAATTAGAAAAAACTGAAGATTCATGTGTGTGAGAGACAATGTTCATGTTTCCTCAACACCTATATATTTACATTCTTACCTGCAGAGTGATTTCTTTTAGGAAGATATGAGTTTTGAGAAGCACTTGAGACATGAGGATAAAATATACTCATGAGAGTAGTGTCCCCACAAATGAGAATTCAGAGAGATCCTGCACTTTTTTTTTCCCCTGAGGTTACTGTGAGATGACATCTATTTATATGCAAGAGGGCCCTCACACAGATACCAAATCTGCCTGCACATGGACCTTCCCAAACTGTAAGCAATAAATTTCTGTTGTGCACAAGCCACCTAGTCTAAGGTGCTTTGTTGTAGCAAAAACGGGTAATGCAGGGAAGAACACAGAAAGCAATCTGGTCACTAGGAATTCTGACAAGGCTAGATACACATCTTATCTTTCCCATATTAGAGATTATATTAAGTGTAGCCCAGCCAGAAGTCACTACGAACCACCCCTGTTAGATTTGGTGAGACATTTCTTGACAGATAACAATCCAAGTTTACAAACGTCTTGGTGATTTTCCTTTGAGATTCATTTGTATTTCTGAAACCGCTTGGACATCAACAGAATAATTCAACCTATGAATGAGTAAGAAAGAAGAAGCCCATGCAGCCTGAGTGCAGCGCTGCTCTGTGAAGTGAACACCAGGACTAACCCTGGTCCTTTACCTGTGAACCTGGAAAACTGGGGAGTTTTATGAACCCAAGTATATTTCCTGCTACTTCTTCAATATCCCTCCTCATATTTTCCTCTACCATTAAAATATTCCATTTCTATACAACATCTGTTAAAATCAGTAAGTCAACAATAATATGGTATTAATGGGTGTGCAGAGCTTACTTTAGGATTCTCTATTTGCATTGTATTCTATGTGCTTTAGAAAATGCATACTCATCTGTTTCCACCATTACACTATCATAAAGCATTGCCTTAAATGTTCTATCCTCCACATATTCATCCATTCCTCTGTCCTGCAGAACCCCTGGAAATCACTGATATTTTCCATTATGACATGTAATTAGATTGATACAGAAAATATGCTTTGGAAATAGGCATCTTTCACTGAAAATATGCACTTAATTTCTTTCATAACTTTCGGTGACTACATAGATCATATTTTATGCTGAATATTTATGCCCCAGAAGTTTCATAGTTTTGTCTTATATTAATTAGTTTCCACTGCACTATGTACCAAATTTTGTTTATCTATTCAAGAGTTTAAATTTTCCAAATTTTCAAAACTATGAGTAAAGGTGTGATAAAAATTCATGGGAAGGTTTTTGTGTAGACATAAATTATCAATTCATGTGGGAAAGGACCAAGAGCTGCAATTGCTGGATCAAAGTACATGCTTAGCTTTGTTATAAATTGCCAAAGTGTCTTCCAAAGGAGCTATTTCACTTTGCATTCTTACCAGCAAGATTCCAAACAGAATACATCACTTTGAATTTTTTACCAGCAATGAATGAGAGTTTCTATTGCTCCACATTCTTGTTAGGATTATTTTGTTGCTAGAATTTTGAAATTTCATTGTTCTAGGAGGTGGATAATAATATCCCACTTATTTTCTTGTGCAAATATCCATTGACAAAGACAATGAGCATATTTTCATACTTCACTCTCTATCACTTTTACTGAGCTATGTGTTCTAATATTTACCCATTTTTAGTTGAATGTTTCATTTTCTTATAGTTGAGTTTTAAGAGCCTTTACCTATTTGGAATTATAGTCACTTACTAGATCTTTTTCTCCATGTCTTCTGACTATTACAGTGACTTGCACAGAGGAAAAGCTTTAGTTATAATGAACACTGGCCCAATTTTGTCTTTCAGAGGTTGTGCTTTTGGTGTTTTACTTAAAAGGCACTTCCAAGCCTAACATCATGGAGATGTTCTTCACTATTGTCCCCCAGAAGTATTATCCTTCTATGTCTTTTGTTAATTAGGTCCATAGTCAAGTACAGGTTAACTTTGTGAAAGTGTAAATTTGCCTCACATGTGGATGTCTAGGTATTTGAGTGCCATACACTGATGAAGCTCTAATTTGCCCATTGAGTTTTCTTTGCTCCTTCATCAAATGTGACGGAGTATGTGTGCTTCCACTTCAGGACACTGTCTTTCACTCATTTATTTGGCTCTTCTTTCACCAAAACAATATTTTCTTGATAGTGTAGTTTTATAGCAAGTCTTGCATTTGACTAAAATCAGCTCTTTTATCTTTTTAATTTATTTTTCAATATCATCTTGGCTATACTGAATCTTTGCCTTTCATAGACACTTCAGAACCAATTTATTGATCCCCATAAAATTATTTGCCAGTATTTTGATTAGGATTGCAAATATCAAGCTGGAAAGAACTGACATATTCATGATATTGTCTTCATACCCACGTGCATCAAGGATCTCCTCACTTACATTTTATGTGATTCCTTCCATCTGAGTTCTATAGTTTCCTTAGAGATTTTGAACTTCTTTACATGTATTCCTAATTACTTCATTTTTTGCTAAAAATAAACTGTACTGTGTATTCAATTTCAATATCATCACTGGCATATAAAAATCAATTGACTTTCTATATTAAACTTTTATCATACACTCTTACAATAATTACTTATTAAATCCAGGAACTGAAGTTTATTTGTTTCATTTGCCCATCATTTCAGATTTTACACCATGCCACATGTGAACAGAGTTTCTTTCTTTTAATAATAGGCACACATTTTCTTTCTTTTTCTTTATGTATTAGCTAGAACTTACAATATAGTGTCAAAAAAGAATTGTGAGTAGAGGGACTATAGTCTTATTCTTTTATCTTAGTTGGAAATGTAGTTGTTCACCATTACATATGATGTTAGCTTTAGATATTTAGCTTGTGTTTTTTATCAACATGAAGAAATTTTCCTCTACTCCCAGTATGCTGAGAGATTTATCATAAATGTGTGTGAGATTTTTATCAAGTGCTTTTTGTTTGTATTGATAAAATCATATTTTTCTTTAATTCATGGTTGTGCTAGATCACATTCATTGGTTCTTGAATGTTGAATCATCCCTTTAAAAACACTGCAGCAGGATTTGTTGAGGGTTAGAACAGGGGTGGCCAAAATCATGGTGAGTGGAGGAAGGTACAAGCATGACCCCTTCACATGTTCTGTCTCAGAAGATCGTGGTCATATTAATGAAAGAACAGTGGGCTGCCGTGGCAGGTTTCAGAAGAAGTCTGGAAAGGTGTTCATTCTCTCATGTTAAATCATCCTCTGCTCACACAGTGGGGTCTGAAATTTTACATGTAGAAAGGAATTGTTAAGTATCTTCTTACTGTGATACTCTTTAATCACAGCAACTCCTAAAGAGATAAAAACATTTATTCTCCAGTGTTTTGATCACTTATCAATGCTTCACTCTTAAATTACAGGAACCAAACATTCATTCCAAGAGAAGAGGAAAAAAGTACACTGAAATTTATTGATGAATTACCGGTTTGGGAAGCTGACAGTTCAAGTTTTGAGAAGTTCTAAAGTGTGTGTGCATCCACACGTACCAAGAAGTGGTCTCACCAGTCTTAAAATCTCCCCTCATTTTATTTGAGCCTCTCATATAATGCATATTATTTAAAGTATATGTTTCATATCATACTTATACTTTGTTACAACTAATTGACCTTAAACTCTTGAAGTTCAGAACTGAATCTGAAACAATGATGAGTGAAATAATTCATGAGTCATGTATCTATTTAGGCATTTGCAGGACTGTGAAGAGCTGGACAGATATACAAAGGGAGCCACTGATACTACATGGTAACACTTTGTATATTGTTTCTGTAGGAACTAACATCTTTAACATACAGAAGAGTTGGGGAGTAAATACAAGACCCTACCCTAAAGGAAGTAGACTCAAGTCCCATATATACATGCTACAATTAGAAAATGCCCTTGGCATTTCCTTTTAATTTCTTTTTAGCTAAATACCCAAAGGCAAGCTCCAGACAAGAGGCACATTGTAAAATTTCCTCAATATTGTTACACAGTTTGTGAAATTTCACCAGGTCTCTCATTGATAACGAACCATACATATATTACTAGGTAATGGGACTCACCTTAAGAGTAGAAACAAACAGAAATCCCCTGTGGTTCTTGGAACTTTGGAATTCTGAAAGCAATTCACCTGCTAACCTGTGGTTGATCTGTAGGAAAAATAACATCATTTTTATTAACTCAATTTTAACCAAACACCAAGCAGTTATTTTAGTAGCCCACAGGGTTTCACATCTGCCTTATACACCAGTACTGAAATTGTATCTTTGCAGTTGTGTGTTTGTAGACACCTTTGCACAAGAAAAATATTGCCTTTAATCTAAATAGCTATTATTTTGATACAGTTGTCACTTAAACACCATACGTATTGTGTGACTTCCACATGCCTTTCTTTGGCCACCATATTAAGGCTTACTATACTGAAAAATAATGAAGATCAATCTATACTAATAAGAATTGTGGTCCTTAGAAGCTGTCCTAAATCAGTACTTTGTGACTCAGGACCATGTTGGTGTTAGTTCGCCAAACTAAGTAAAAGCAGGATGTTAGGTAGTTAGATGCTAGCTCTCAGGGGAATCATTAGGTAGGAGTTTGGGGAGACAGCTAAGTAGCTGATCACTGGTTAACGGGGTGGAGGTGTTAAGAGGGCCTCTTCACCTCTCTGTGGTAGTAGCTTCAGATGATTAAATATACCTGTCTTCTTCACACAAATCAGAACCAGGAGGAACAAGTCTTAAAGTTCTTTGCTTGAGGCTGACTTATTTGTTTCAGAATTCCTCAGTCCTCACAATATTGACTAATGTTAACATCACCATCACACAGCATGAGCATAATTTCACTGGCTGCTACATATATCTGAAGAGAACCATACTGGTTATTTTTAAAAACATAAATTCTGACCACCAAACAAGCTCCCAAAGCAGGTTTTCTAAGGATAAATACCTATAATTTCTCTATTTGACAGAAACCCAGGTGATGCTTATTATCAGGAAAGACTGGGAAGTATTGATTGCTTCATTCCATTTAAATTTTATCTGTGCAACACCTGAAGTAGGAGTTATGAAGTAGATTATATCCCAATTATTACAAATGTGAAAATTGACACTTACGGACATTCAATGCCTTGGAGAGGGTCACATAGGTGAAAAGTGGCGCTACATGTTAAACAAAAATGTAAAGGATATTTAAGGGGGTGGAAATGCAAGTTAACTCCACTTACTCCACCTTTATACATGTATTTGTAAACTGAATTCTCACACTGCACCTACAAACTTATACAATAAAATAATAACAACACAGGGTCAGACCTTAAAGTCATAATCCCTTATTTTTCCTAATACTTTTCTACTAGATGTGAACTGCTTCCTACTCTGCTGGACACACCATAGTTTTCCAAAAGTATGTCCATTTCCTGTTACTCTCATGCCTCACACAGCTATCTGACATCGTTAGGTGCTTGAAGCAGTGTCATCTCCTACTGTGAGGACACTACCTACCTGAAGGACCCCGGGTCTAATACTACCATCTCCGGTCCAACCTCTGCTTTTCTTCTATGCATTCATCCAGAAAGAAGTTGAAACACCAGATTTAAAAATCCACATTGCTTGAAAGGCTAGGAATAAAAAACTGCTTTTTCACTGCTCAGAGGTAAAACATTCCACTTCTTTAAAACTTCTGTGAGTTATTTGAATATGATGAGAGACTTCAGAGTTAAAAGTATTTAGACATCATCCACTCAAATCCCATATTATAAACAAAGGGAAGGTGATCAAACACTAATTTGTAATACAGCAATTCAATTGCAATGGTAAAGTCCAAATGTATAAGGTGATATGTTCAAGGAGGTCATGGCTTTCACTGACTCTTTCTAAACTAAACTTCCTCTTTTGAAGCTGTGTACACCAGAAAGTCCTTGATTCTTATCTTTGTATGACTTCCCACACCAAACCTTGCACTGTGTAATGTGTTTACTTAATTTTACTGAATATGAAAGCACTCTTTTAAGAAAAATGTTGAAAGCTCCAGTTGACTTAGAAAGAAACTGAGTCATGGATTTGAAACACTAAGTTTGCAAAAGTAACTATATAGAGGAGAAAAGGTTCACATTTTGAATTTTTGAAAAATTCTAAAACATTCCTTGTAGCTCACCTACCCCTTCTCAAATAGTTATCACTTTACAAATTCCAGATATCAAAATTTACGAAAGTTTATAAAAAATTTTACACAAATCTAAGCTAGAAAACAATGTTTCTGTGCACAGAGTTAATAAGAAGAGCCAAGAGGATACATAATACATAAAAAGGAAAGATTCATAATACAAAGAAAGCTTGATGTGTAAGGTCAGCGGCCCAAAAGCAAGTGAAAGACATGTTGACCCACCATGTCAGTCTACATTTTAGTAACTGCAAAGCAGGTCCAAAAGGACAGAATAACAAGTCCTAGCCAGATTTCTGGTCAATGAAAAAGAATTAAATGTTTATTACTTCCCATGTGGTCTTCTATACCCTGGGAGTATAACACTTAATATTCATAGGAGCTTTTATGTTAGTATGGGGGTGAGAACTGTGATAAATTATAAAACAAAACAACAATAAGTAAGCCAAATTCAGGAACTAATGTTGTCTATTCATAAAAAAGGACAAAATAGAGAACAGGGTAACCAATGACTGAGGACTCCTTTAATTAGAGTGACCGGGGAAGGCCTTGGTGGAGAAATACTGTTTGTATCAAGTCTCCATATGGAAGCAGGAAGTATGCAAGTGTACGACAGGAAAAAAAATGGTCCAATCAGAAGAAACTGTAATCACAAAGGTTCTGAGATAGAAAAGACTTTGGTGTGTTCAAGGGCAGAGAGAACATCAAGGAGATGTTGAATCATAAACAAATGAGAGCCTAGAGATGGATGAATTCAGAGACGCAATGCGGGGCAGTTCACGTGAAGTCTTGTACAGCACAGTGAGTGTACGCTGATGTAAAGAAAAGCTATTTCAGGGTTGTATACTGTGTAAGGACATGCGTTGATTGAATGGCTTCAAAATACCATACAACTGAAATAAATTAACGTTCAATTTTAAAAAGTTTTGAAACAATGTCACAGGTAATTTGTGGAATTACCCTACTTCCTATTCCTATTTATCAATCACGTATACATACATTTTTTGAGTTTCTCATATAAGAAACCATGAGATATTTATGCTTGTATGTTTGATTTATTTCACTTAACATTATGCTTTCAGGTTGTATCCATCTACCTACAAATGCTTCATTTATCTTTATTGTCTAATTAGTTTGTTATGAAATTTTGCCTCATTTTTTCATAGAAGTAGGAAGGTCCTTTGTATATTTTGTTAATAGTTACTTATATTCCATTAAAATAAAAAAAATTTAAAATTACTGTATTTGCTTTGCTGAGAATGATCCATCAGAAGATGATAGTGCATACATGGTGTTTAGGAAGGAGTGCTTTGCAGGAGTTATGTAAGGACTGGTGGCTTCTGAGACTATCCTACAGCAGTGAAGATAGTGAAAAGTGATTGAATTTTAGTTATAATTTGGCAAGACAGGTAGCAGGACATAAGTAATAGACTGGCTCTACAACACAAGAGACAGAAAAACATGAAAAGTACTCACTCCTGCTGTGTACCCTGAGTTTCTAGATGGCAGTGGTGGTACCATTTCCTGAGGTGATGACACAGTACAGGCTGGGTTCGCAAACCATAAGTGATCATTTTTCTTTGGCCATGTTCAATCAGAGATACAAGTAAAATATGCTAGTCTTGATTACTTGGTAGTTGACTATATTACACTTGAGTGCTGGAGGATATTGTTTAGCAGTTCAACAAAACAGGAAAAGTATTTGAAACAGCGCTAGAATGAAGAAGAACAAAAGGCTGAGGGCTGAGGCTAGAGCATTTTATTATTTAGAGGTTTCGTAGGTAGCATGGAGCCATGACAGGGGATTGAGAAAGCCAGCAAAGTACAGTATCATGGAAGCAAAACAAAGCACGCTTCAAGGCACCTGAATTAACCAATTACCTTAAACACTGTACAGAGCACTTCTCAGATGATGCAGAACTAACCATCAGCCATGGAAGAATGTAGAAGATCCATGCTTGTAGTAACTATGCAGGTAGAGCACTGGGTTTGATGGCTCAGTTAGACTAGATGGGAACTAACAGAAGAGGTAAGTATGTGAAAATAACAAATATAAGGAGTTAACTTTTATGATTGTTTTTTCCATGACTTGGAACAGAGACTAGGACTCTACTGCAAGCTTACATGAGAGTAAGAGAAATATTTTTTATAAAAAGAAAATATTTTAAAATGCTTTGAAAGAACATGTTAAGAAGTTTGGGGATTCAAGAGAGAAATTGTTTAGGGGCATAAGTTAAAGTTTTAAAATGACACTAGTGAGTGGAATTTGTAACACAAATTTCCTTGCCCTGACATAGGGGCAACATTTTCTCCACACTAAAGGAAACTACAGTGAAGAAGCTATAACAAAAGAAAAAACTCAATGGGGCGGTAGAATTTTTGGTGAATATTAAATAATTCTCATTTAAGTACATTTATTGTGTTTAAGGGTATTGGTATGTGGGGTATGGCCATTAAATATTTAAGGTAAAGATATGAATTGACACATGAGCAAATGGCTGAGTGAAGGTAATAAAATCCATCAGGATTATCTGTCTGTTTTGGAATTTCTCTAGATACTGTGCAGTTAAATTTAAAACAAGTCCAATTAGTGAATTTTCTTGCTGAGGTACTGATTCAGAGATATAAAAAGATAGTTCAGCTTAATCAGAGTGAAGTATATCACAGGTGAATAGAATGCTGGGAGACAGATCATGGAAAATTTAAAGGTCTGCAAGGACTTGAAGGGATGGACTAAAAAATACAGACTTCTGCGGAAAGAGAGGACCTGGCATCACGGATGGAGAAATGGTGTTACAATCGATGGACTGCAGGTTTTTATTAGGTCAAAAAGCTGTTTGAAGAAAAATATTAAATAAGTGTGTTGAATAATATAAGTTCATAACCAGAAGTCAAAATATTTGAAACTAACACTGTCAGCAGGAGTGTAGCTAGAGGTAATGACAATATCTTGAGAATGACCATGTAACTGAAATTGAGCGACTGTTACAGGAACAAGTAGATTCAGGTCCTAGGACTGCAGGGTTTGGGCATGTCGTTTCCATGCATGAAAATTTGGAAAAATAATAGCTCAGGTGAGGTGCTCTATGACTGGAGATCGTAAATGCCAGTACAGGGCAGTAAGTGATAGAAGTGAGAACTAACAAAGACTGATGAGTTGAACATGAAAAAGGCTAGTGTTTGAAAGAAGGAAGGAACAGAAATGGTTTTCTAGAGGTTTCAATGGTTTTGAGATGTGTGGAGGGTAGAAGATAAAGCAGTTTTCATTTAAGGTGTTAGAGGTATGTGGTGCCTTCATTGCTGTCACATTTCTGCAAAAAGGATAAAGGGATCATTCAAAGAGAGGTTGAGAATACAATATACTTGTGATACCAACCCCAAAGAGTACTGAGCAGTGTGAGCAGGTGGAACGAAGGATTGTTAGGATCGCATCAGAGAATGTAAGCAATTTCAGTGAGACATTCATTTGTATTATGCTGTGCGATTCTGATGCTTGGATTTCTGCTGATATTTAAGGATGTCAGCATGATAGAGGAATTCTGGAAATCACTCAAAAGATTAAAAATATTGACACAGCCTTGTGTGTCCACTCAGGAGTTGGTCACCTGGGCAAAACATGGAATAATTAGAGACAGAGGGTTTAGTTTTGCTCCTGAGTAAAGAGGGTGACTCACTAAAACACAGAGGTGATTGGATGATGCAATTTGATTTTAAAAATATACAAAAGTTGTGAAGATTCTACCAGATTAATAAAGCTAAAAATATAACTTCACTAAAAGATTTTTAAGAAATGTATTCTTTAACTACATCAATAAATTTTCATTATCCAGAAAGAATAGATGTACTCACTGGTTAGTTAATGAATTTAGAGCAACAATGTAGTTAATTCTGTGGCTTATTCTTAAAGAAAAACATGAGCAACTGAGAATCCGGACCAGCACCTGAAAGTAGGGAGGCTCGTGAACAAGTGAAATGATTAAGAGATGTCACAGTCTTGGAAAAGCTGGAATCAACAAGTAGAAAGTACCAACTTAACAGATACAAGTGCTGGGACTCTTACAGACACATCAGGACAATTTAAGAATATGCAAGACAGATTAGAAAATCTGATCTCTCCTTCTAAAATGATCTCTGTAAAACTGTCATCTGTGGACATTATGCTTCAGGATAACCAAGAAAGCTTATTTAAAATGTGAATACCCGAGTTTCATGACAAACCTTTCCAAGCAAAATCACTAAGACTAGATCCACAAATCTGCATGCTTAAACATGCTATGACAGTGTTTCCCAAGCTAGGAGAGGAGTCCTCAAACTATTAATGTATCAGGGAGACATTTGAGAAGTAGGAAGTTTGGTGAACGCTAACATATCGGCAAAAGCTGGGCTTTCGTGGCCATAGGTATATCTCAAGAGCCAAATAACATCTGCTACACAGTAAATAGTCAATAAATATTTGGCAAATCAGTGATAGATGTAATTAATAAACTATCTAACCTAGAGTTAAGAACTGTCTCCTCTCAACTTCAACTTGGGATGTATTGCTACTGAGTAAATACTTGTTACCATTTGGCTAACCATAGACTTCACTATTTCTGCCCACTTTAAAGATTCTATAGGATTTAGCTCTGCATACTTAGCACTTTCACAATTCAGTCTTGTTTTTTCTAAACTGACCAAGAGGGAGGAAACTTTTACTTTGGGTATTCAAATTTGATGATAATACATACTTATTCAACTTACCAGGCTGGATATCCATTCTGTCTTAAATTGGTTAGGAAAATCTCACCTGGCCTGGAAAATGCTCAGGGATTTTAGCCATAAGCAGTGTGACAACGCTATGGTCTAGCAGAAGTAGAAATAAGATTTAGCAAAGCTCAGGTGGACACGGTGTTGAATGCCTATAATCCCAGCAGTCAGGAGGCTGCGAGTTCAGGGCCAACCTGGGCCACATAGTAAGTTCAAGACCAGCCTGAGCTACACATTGTGATTTGGTGTCAAAAAACAGGACAAATAAAACAAAATAAAGCACAAAATGATTTTCTAAGGCTGAATACAGTTATTCATTTCTTATTTGAAAAACAACATGAAGAAAAAATAGTTATTCTGAGTTTTTCTAAGAATAGATATATGACTAGTTGGAATAAATTATAAAAGATGTTTCAAAATAAGTACAAAAGCTGAAATTAATTCCTATACAATGACATCACTATCTTAGAGTAGCCACCTCCCTCTACCTAGTGAGTTGAAGGCCAGCTTCAACTACATAGTGAGAGTCTGTCTCAAGAAGCAAACAAACAAAAAAGTAGCCAGCTCCCTTTTACTAAGAGTATCATAACAAAATAAAATAATCATTTATCCAGAGTAGAATCACAAGACTTGAAGGAACTTTAGAGATCAATTTAAAAGTTCCCCATTCCAATCTCATCTTCTGAAAAGTATAGAATCTGAGGTTCAGAAAAATTGAGAACTGTGTAAATCCATAAAGCTCTTAAAGGCGGTTTAGCTAAGTGGTAGAGCATTTGCCTTTATAAAGCTCTTAAAGCCAGCAGTAGAACCTAAGCTGGTCTTAGAACCTTGTTTGTTATCTCCTCAAATTGTAGAAGCACTAACTGCATTCATTCATAAGACTCTGAATCTGTTGTCTAAATTCTAAGACTAATAAATTCATATTTGAATATGCCTTTTCCATTTTTGCTGATAGCCACAATTTTACTTGATTCTACAAGGGAATGCAGTGAATCATGACTCCCAATTTGCATGTTTGCAAATCGGAAAAAAAAATAAAAGAAATCTGGCTGAAACATGTATGACAGTCTGTTATTTACTGAGAAGAAAAGCCAAAGTGAAATAAATTAAATGGCATCCACTTTCTAGCTGTATGTAATAGGCACCTCCTCTTGGGCCTAAGAATACAATTTTGCCAATGGTTTGGAAAGGAAATAACGTTTGGGGAATGTCTACTTGGTAGGTGCTTTGTATATATAATCACATCTAATTTCACTTAATACACACAATATCTCTGTGAAATGGACATTATAGCTACCTAACAAACAGGGCAAGTGGATTCCAAAGTGATTTAAAGCCCGGTTCACAGTCCTAGAGCTCACATAAGCCGGTATCCAGTAGAAGATTTGAAATTAGGTCTCTAGGGACCAACTGCTTTGATTTGCCCAGGACTGAGGAATTTTTCCTGTGTTAAATCTGGGAAAATCTAGCCATTTGTGTTAGTTACTGCCACTGGTAAGTCCATTATTCAGGAGAAGGTGAAGCATCCTCTTTTCCAAGCTTAGCCCAATGGTCATAATTCAGCTTGGAGATCAATGTAGGTTTGAGATATGATATGATAGCACACACAGAATCATGGATGCATTCTAATTTTCATTAAAAGTTTGGATTTGAGACCCCAGAACATACACCTTTACTATCTTCCTAAGCTTTTCTGATATACAAAGTCCTCAGATCACATTTTTAGAAACAGTACTGTACTAGAAAGAAAGATCAGACGTCCCAAGCAGTCTCTGTATTTTATATTCTTAACGGAGCCTACAATATCCCTAAGAGCTTAACACCATATCTGCATAATCTTTAGTAACATCTGATCTGAGATCATTATCCTTTAGAAATCCTCTGCTCAGCTCTGTAAGGCAGCAAGTGGACAACTAGCCCCTTCCATAAGAGAAGTCGCATGGCCATTACATAGTTTTGCAGCCAAAGGCCAAGTTTGAGAGATACTAGATAAGTACCATAGCTGTTACTAACACAGCAAAGTGGGCCCTTCAGCACAGTTCTCAAACCCCATGTGTGTAAGTAGCACCTGAGGCTCAACAACCACTAGTTCCCGTGCTCTACATCTTAAGAGTCTGACTTAACTGGTATTAGGTAAGACTAAGTCATGTTGATATACTTTTGACCACCCACTGAATGATTGTGATGCCTTCCTATTGGCCCAGTCTAATCTACAGACCTTGTTTCTCTGCTCATTGTGTACCCGACACAATGCTAGATCCTTCTGGCTAGGGCAGCAAGGTTTGCAGAACACCAGATTGTGTTAAAACCAATTAAGCAATGAAGTGAAAACTAAATATTTTAATCTACATAACAATGGGCCCAATCACATGCTTGTTTCATTGGTGCGTGCATGTGTGTGTGTGTGTGTGACATGTCCATTTTGAAATTGTCCTGAGATAAAAAGCACATGTACCAGAAAAAAAATTTCAGCTTAGGCATCTTACTAATTCTTTGCCTTGTCATTCATATTTCAATGCTAATTTTCCAGTCTTTTTTTATAGAGCAGTTTTAAATTCCATGCCCAGCAAATTGGACAAATACCATTCCGGAATTGTATTTGTGTTGATACAGGGTAATCTTATTAGCAATAAAAGGATATTACCTCTAATTGAATAGTTCTGCAATTAGCCAATTTCAGAGTTTGAGAATGCCATCATTCTTTGGTTTTACATTTGTTTTTACCCACAGCAGGAAATGTTTGAATTACCAACAAAACTATTAGCTCTACTAAATGAAAAAATAACTTAATAAAAACACTGTTTCACCCAGAATAAATATTAACTACAGTTCATACAGATAACCAC
The DNA here is from genome assembly GCA_004027595.1 of Dinomys branickii. Lineage (NCBI taxonomy): Eukaryota > Metazoa > Chordata > Mammalia > Rodentia > Dinomyidae > Dinomys > Dinomys branickii. The sequence continues at coordinate 112,633 of PVLD010000074.1, forward strand.
ACATTAACAATTACAACCGTGTTATACTTGTACTTTGGCAAATTACGTGTTTATTTCTCTTAAGCACCATAACAATTATGTCACCCTGAAATCTGATTGGTTCAAATTCTGTGCTGATAGTAAAGACAAGGCTCCTATTCATTGAAATAAGTATAGCTGTAGGAAAAATAATTAAGGTATTTATCTAGGGATAATATATTTAGTGTCTTCATGACAGCAATGTAACTGGATCTTTCTAATGTTATAACACAAAAACACATATATGCTACTTTGAAATGGATTAACTATGTTCTGGCCCTCAGTATTACCCATGGAACAAACTATATTAAAATTACAGTTAACTTCACTCAACTGTCAGCAAAAATCAATGTTGCTATGTACACACAGCCTCTTCCTCACTTTTATTAAAGCCCCTTTCAATTATGAAGGAACATAAATTGGAAGAATGTTGCTATGTCATCTACAGTATTAAAATGTGTGAGGAGCATTGACCCTGGCCTCTAGAGATTATGTGAAAAGTCATTTATATGCACAGCTGTACAAATTGCCTGAGTTTAATGCTAAATTCTGTGGAAAATCATCTTTGCTGCTTTGCATCTGAGGAAGGACAAAGTTTAAATATTTCATGTGTTCTCTTCCTAGATGAGCCCAGTCAGCAGTGAATTAGTGAAGCGGTCAGTACAGAAAACTCTTTTTTGGGAGTGACAGGTTTCGCCTTTAAATGGAAGGAAATGACCTCAGTTCACACTTGGCTGGAAGCAGCAGGGGAAGAATGGGCTGGGTTAGTTCGCTTTACTCTCACTGATGTCACCTGCCATAGAATGGCTCTCAAATTGATTCCAGGAGCACTGTCTTCAACCCATTCTTGAATATTTGTGACAGCAGAGTCCCCTTCTCCTTCTCACATGTTCATCTTTTCCTCACACACTTGCACTAGCTTGGAACATATAAGTTGGACACATGAAGAGAGGACAGTTTCATGTTGTAGAGAAAAAGTGAGTGAGGAAATCTTGTGTCAGATTGTACCTGTGGGAATGAAATCACAGTTTGGCTCTCTCTGGGCCATTTTCTGGCAAACTCTGCCCATTTATTTGTCTTCCACAAGCCTCAGCTTTTTGTTCTGCAACAATTAGAAAAATAGATTTCCATTTAGAAGAATCGAGATGACTGTAACATTCCCACAACACTGTTTTGAAGTAAAAGGTATGGTAAATGAAATACAGTATTTTTTTAAAAAATTAGCAACCTTCACAAGGCAATCTAACCTCTATTGAAATTCGTGGTTAAATTAGCACACAAAATCCTATTTATACTGAGTAGAAACTTGTCTTCTTGTTTCCTTTACATCTTATAATACTGAGGACTGTCCAGGGACAGAAGCACTTGTCCAGAAGTACAGTTAAGTTTTCTCTCTTCTAAGTTGTTGAGGCAGAACTGGCGTTAATGTTGCAGAAAGAATTTAAGCTTTGAGGATATAGTTGTACCACATCAACTCCCACATGGAGGGATAAAAGGAGCAAATGAAAGGCAGATGGGGGGCACAAATGGACAGGACCCTGTGCACACTGCTGGAGAACACTTCTGAAAATATGAATGTTAAGGGGGAATAGAGAGGAGCCAGAGACAAACTAGTCTTCACACCTGGCTGTTGGGAGCATTACTAAGTCTGTGGAGCCCAAGCCTGGCTCTCACTTACCTCACTCATCCAGAGTAATACCTTAAGTCAGAACCAGAGATGTTGGGGCTGGGGATATAGCTCAGTGGAATAAGCGCTTGCCTAGCAAGCGCAGGGTCCTGAGTTCGATCCCCAGTACCACAAAAAAAAAAAAAAAAAAGAACCAGAGATGTTTACCTACATTGGAGATCTACACACATAACAGTTACCTAGGGAAGTTTTCTAAAGCACTAATGATCAGGTCTCACCCCAGGTCAGTTAGCTCAAAATCTCTGGGAGACAGACCAGGGCAGTGAGCACTTAAAGAGCTTCCCACTTAATTCCAATGTGCTGCCAAAGTGGAAAATCAGTGATCTATAAAAACTTGCCTAGATAGTCTTAAATGTTTCTGTTAACCCTACAGGTACATGATTTGTAGCAACCAAAAATTGAACATTTGTGAATTTCCAAATTAACACTTTATACAGATGCGAATATGCATCAAGCTTGATCCCCTAGAATATAAATACAAAGAGAATAATATGAATATAATAATACCAGTTTTCACTTGGATAATAACAAATTCTTTAAACTAGAAGCACCTGAAGGGGCTGTAGTTTAAGAAGTTTAATGGACCTGAGCAAGATTGCACATCTATGCAGAGACCAAGCTAAGGCTCAAGTGTACTTCTGCACGCTCTTGAATTAATTCTGCTTCCCTTCTATGATCATCAGGTGGTTTCCCAGGTCCTTTGATGCCTAACCCTGTTGGATTAACAGACCATGACTTCTCTTCTTAAAAGTATTATACAGCAAAGTTTACCTCTCATTTATAATTTCAAGCCAATTTCTATTTCCTGTGTAATCAGAGTGGCATTGAATAGTTGAACCTCAATGAACCTCTCAGGAACTGCAGGACTTTGCATATTCTGAGATAATTTTATGTACAATAAAATAGCCATTTTATATATTTTTTAAAAGCAAATGTCAACATAATCTCTTACTCAAACACATACAAATAGGATTTTTATAAACATGAAGCATAGTAAGACTTTCACTATACAAATCATATTGGAAAAAATGAGTTAATATGTCTAAATTCCTCATGTCAATAACTAAAGTGATTGTCACATTTTCAAAAATCCCCACAAGCTGGGGATATAGCTCCGTGGAATAAGTGCCTGCCTGGCAAGCACAAGGTCCTGAGTTCTACCCCTGGTACTGCCAAAAAAAAAAAAAAAAAAAGGTAAAATATACCCCACTTCTGCTCTAGGAGGATAAAGTAGAAATTTCTTCCTTCATCACATTAAGTACAATGAATATCCATGTTTACGTACAAAATGAACAAAAAGACTCTGAAAGGTAAGGAGAAGAAACAAGATTAGCTAGAGCTGGTATGTGGCACAGTGCCAAATACCCTGGGTTTTCATTAAGCCTTACTTATCCCAACTTGAAGCCAAAGAACTCAGAAGTCTACAAATATCAAAATATACAGATAAAAATAGACACAAAAGGTCTAGTTGCTAGCGAAAGGCCAGAAAGAGGAAATCTCATAAGACAGTAAACTGCTCTACTTTAGCCAAACACCACAAAATACAAACCAGGAACTCTATTCCCAATTCATGTCAGGAAAGCTAAAATGGGGAGATTAAACTTCTGTTCTGACCAGAGTATACCAAGGCACCAGCCTCAGAATGATACCAGAAAGAGGTGACAGGAAGGCAGGGCTTTGATCTCACTGGATGGTAACAAGCACCCAGCACTACAGTGTTAGCAGCAACCTGATTAGGAGCCTTGGCTCTGGCCCTGACATGACAGAAACAAGATGACCCTCATTCTCTTCCCAGGCAATGCCAGAGGAGGCTTAGTGTGGGCAAGGCCTGACTGTAAACCAGTGGTGATGAGGCCACACTTTAATTGAAGTCCATGTGGAGAGCAGAAACAAGACATTTATTTCCTCAGAAAATTCCCAATGGAGAGGTAATAGGGAGCCAGAGCTCCTACATTTCCCCCAGTAAGGTATCCCCAAAGTCTATGGACTTCTACTTGAGAGTAAAGAGACATCTGTCCCTTGTCCATACTAAAGCAGCAAAAGTGACCACCAGTTAAACCAGAAACCTTAGACAAATTACAGAGGTTCACATCCACAACAGCAACAACAGAACATTTAGGTTTCAGCTGAAAATAATTTGTCATAGCAAGAGCCAGGAGGATATGAAACTTATGACAATACATGCTAGGTTAGTTTACTTGGCCTGTCACAGGAAATGCCAAATCTCAGTGTGCTTAAACAGCAAGAATTTATTTCTTTGTAGTTCCTTCCCTGTCTCATTCTAAAGACCCTGTCTCCAAATATAGTCATATTCTGGAGCAATAGTATTAGGACTTGGATGTATATATTTCTGAACCAATTCAGCCAATTTTTTTTATTTTAAAAATTTAAAAAGTCACAAAACAACAATGAAGACAACATGTTAGAGTTATCTGAAGAAGACCTTTATGCAACTACCACAAAAATGCTTCCATTTGTGATCACATACTTAGAATAAAGAAAAGACATCTCAGCCAAAGAAAATCTTAGAATTAGAAAGTATCACTGAAAAATTTTAAGAATTAGTATGTTTCACAATGGAATAAAAGAAATTATAAAAAGTATTACCCACTTAAAAAAGCAACAATAGAAACTGTATAACTTTATATCGGTCAGGGTTTACTAGAGAAACAGATATAACACAAGATATACAAATGTATAAGTAATTACAAGACTGGCTTAAGATGGCCACCCACAGAGTCAGACAAGGAAATGCAGAGCAGGTGTCTGGAGACTGAAGGTTTCAGTTCAGTCTGGAACTCACTGATATGTCCGTGCAATCTGTATCAGGAGGCTGATCGGTCGGCAAGGGAAGGCTGAAGAATCTATGACAGAAGACTGGAAAACCTTATGCAGAAGGCAGAGATTTGCTAGAAGACTGTAGTGTCTCCAACAGAAGCAAGAGTCTGTGTGGGAACTCAGGAGGTGGGGGTTCAAGCTGAAGGCAAAGACTGGAACTTCTTAGAAGAACAGAAGCAGAACCATCCTTACGCATTTCCCCTTTATGCCATCGAGGTGAGGAGCAGCCTTAGGGTGGTCCCCTACACTCCAGGGTGTAGAATTGATGAGCCAATTTAGTTAGGCAATAAACTTCTAAACTTCTCAAGTTGACACAATTAATCAACCATTACAAATCTGAACAAAAAAGAGAGAGGAAGAGGAAATAGCGCTATAAGAAAAAACAAATGAAACCTGACTTCAGAGACCTCTGACGCTGTAATGAAAGACTTAGCATTCATATAACCAAAGTCCAGAAATAAAAGGAAAAAAGTATCTTGTTTGAAAAGGCTTGAGGGCTGGGGATATAGCTCAGTGACACAAGCCCCTGCCTGGCAAGTGCAAGGTCCTGAGCTTGATTTCCGGTACCAAAAGAAAAGGCTTGAAAGAAAATGATGAAACATATTCCAAATACAGCAAAATTATAAGCCCTCTGATTCAATTCTATAAGCAAATCCTAAGCATTATAAATATGAAGTACACATTATAATTAAATAAGAACTAAAATCAAATTTAAAATTTCAGAAGCAGTGTAGTGGAAAAACAATACAAATGACAGTGACTTTCTTATAAACAATGGAACAGAGAAGGAAAGGCATGATACTTTTACAGTAATAAAACTAAAGAACTATCAGCCTTCAATTTTGTATCCAGTGACAATATTTTTCAAAAATGAAAAGAAAAACATGATATTTTCAGATGAACATGGAAAACTAAGAGAATTTTTCATCAGCAGACCTAATATTTAAATGAATGTTAAAGGAGAGAAAATGATGAAATAAGGAAACTTAGAACACTGGGAAAGACGATAAAAGCATGATGAGTAAAAATATTATTTAATGCAATAGAAATTTTTCCTTTGAGTTTTCTAAATTATATTTGGCAGTGAAGCAATCCTCCTGCCTCAGCCTCTGGCACACTGAGATTACAGGTGTGTGCTACCACACCCAGCTACGAAACATAAAGGAGTAAGAAAATATAACAAATATGCTTGGTGGAAAAACTGTCCATCGAATTACTTTCTATATGAAAGAAAATCTCTGCAGACATTGAACATACTGGAAAAAGATTTTAAAACATTTAATGAAGTTCAAGAAGCAAAAAGCTTTTGTACAGCAAAGGAAGCAATCTCCAGACTGAAACAGCCTGAAAATGGTGAAAAATTTGCTAACTATTCATCTGACAAAAGATTAATATCCAAAGTCTCTAAGGAACTCAAAAATAAATGGGCAAATTTTATAAACAGATGTATCTCAAAAGAAGAAGTTCACATGGCCACCAGATATTTTAAACATACTTAGTATCATAGCTATCAAACAAATGCAAACAAAAATGAGTTAAATATCATCTAACTCCAATTGGAATATGTATAATAAAAAATAAAATCCTGGAGGAGATGTGAATGAAAAGAACTGCACATTTTTGGTGAGTGTATAAATTACTACGCTATGATGGAGGAGCCAGCAGTATGAAGACATCTCAAGTAATTAAAATTGAATTATCATGTGATTCAGCTAGCTCATTGATGGGTATAAATAAGCATACTACATAGATATTTGCATGGCCATGTTTATGGTGCTACTATTCACAATGGTAAGACATGGAATAGACCTAAATCCATCAGTAGATGAATGCATGGAGAAAAAGTGACACACACAGTGTGATGCACACACACAGTGCACTGCTATTCAGCCATAAAGAAGACTGAAGTTCTGCCCTTTGTAGCAAAATAGGTGGAACTGAATATTTTATATTTAGTGAAATAAGCAAGTCAGAGAAAGAAAACTACTACAAGTTCTATTACATATGTGGAAACTAAAAAATAAACAATCAACCTGCATGTAAAATAGTTGATATTAGAAGATAGAAAGAGGGTGGGGAGGGTAGATAAAGGAAGAATGAACATTAACAGTGAATGCTGTATGCATATGTTGAAATATAACAGTAAGTCACATTAATATGTGAAATAAATATGTTAGTCAGACATAAAAGTTTTTAAAAGATTAATGAAAACTGTTGAAAGAACTAAATGAGAGTAAGCTGACAATACCTTCACAAACGGAAATTACTAATGAAGAATTATTTTAAAAGAAGCAAATAGAAATTCTGGAATTTAAAAGTTTAATAACTGCTATTAAAAATTTGCTAGGAATTCTCAAAAGACAATTTGAATAGTAAAAGAATCAGCAATCTTGAAAATCAGTCAAGCATGATTATCTTGAGTCATAGAAAGAAAACATGGAGAAAAATGAATAGAAATTCAGAGTACTATGACACATTTACCCTCCCAACATATGTATACTGGCAGCTCCTAAAGGAGATAATTAAAAGGATGGAAAGAATAATTGAAGGAATAATCACTAAATCTTCCAACATTTTATGAAAATTATTAAGAAATTCAATATATCCAGATGGGATAAGCTTAAGGAGATCCACACCAAGAAACATCAAAATCAATTTTCGGTAGACAATGATGAGAGCATCTTCAAAGCAGCAAAAAAGAAGTGGCGTATGTTGTCTGATGATCTAGATTAATACTAATAACTGATTTCTCATCAGAGATCAAAGAAGTCAGCAGATAATTCTATACTGTAGACAATGTGCCAAAAAAGATGATTAGCCAATAATTCTACATCAGAAAAACTATCCTTTGAAAACGAAGATATTACTAAGTATCCCCAGATACTTATACTAACAGAGATTTTTGCTAAGTGCTTGTCCAATGAGAAGGAGTGGAAAGAGCACTTAATGGAAAAAAAAGATTTTAGACAATAATTGGAATCAACATAAGGAAATAAAGAGCATTATTAAAGAAATATGCACAGGTGTAATAGCACAGAGTCACATATATGAGATAACAGAAAGTTGAGGTTCAGAGCCACATGAACAGAGAAGAGCTACACAGTGATTTTTAAGAGATGAAAATAAATTTATTGTAAAAGTACAGTAGATATGAACTTAGTCAAGTGATATATTACTATGCAACAGGGCAGGAGACAGCACCCAAAGTGAAGGGGATCTTCTGGGGAAGATCTTGAATAAGATCTCAGTAGGTGAGAAAGAGAACACCATGGGACATTTAGTTTCTCAGTTTCTTAAGTACTTTGTCAGACACAAGTGACTTGGTGTCAATAGGTCTGTGTGGCAGAAAGTACGTTTCTCAGTCTTGCTCAGAGCCCGAGAATGCTTAGGTTTTTCAGGTGTGTCAACAATTATCTCTATACATTCTTTCTCAGTAAGTAATCCCTCTCTCTGCAAAAAGGCAGCAGAAACTATCCTTGCATGTCACTAACTGTAATTTTTAAAACTTTCTCCAACAGGTACATATAAAAGATATTGTAAATGGTCTTTATTTTTATCTCTTTCCACTTGTATAGTCTAAAAGATAACTTCAAAAAGTGGTGTATGAACATAATAAAGACTAGAATGGAATCAAAAAAGAATATAAAACCAATTTTAAAAATTAGTGAAATTAATAATTGACTGAAAAAAATCAACTAAATGGATAACTCTCTTGACAAAATAGGAAAAACATGTATACCTTTAATTACTAAAATCAGAACAGAGGGCAGAAAAAGAATATTATAAAGAAGTATGTTTCACACTATGTATCAACAAATACTGTGCATAACTTAAAAGATAGGTAAAAATTATTTTAAAAGGCAGGCTACTGAAACTGACTGGGAAGAAGTTGAAAATGAAAACGGATCTATAATGTAAAGGTGTTTATTTAACAATCAAAACACTTCCCACAAAGCAAAGCCCATAGAAGAAGCATTTCCAAGGTCATACTGTGAAACCAGTATTACACTAATATGAACATCAGGCACAGAGATCACAAAAAACTATTTTCTCTTATAATTATAGATGTAAAAATACTTGGCAAAAACTGAACCCAGATATTTATATGAACCCATATATATATCTGGGTTCAGTTTTTTATTTATTTTTGTTCATATATATATATATATATATATATATGAACAAAAATGAATGAGATTTCAAAAATGCCAATTTTCAATAAACAAGAATCAATTTATGTAATGTACTTTTTTAAAAGTGCAAAGATAAAAGATAACAAAAAATGATTATGACAATAGACACAGAAAACTGTTACAGAAAAAAACTCAAATTTCCTGTCTTAAGACTTTTAGTCACAATTGTAGTTCAGGTCAGTAAGGGAAATTAGTTAAGAAAAAAAAGTCATCCGATTTGGTAAAGAAGAAATAAAATTATCTCTATTCAATTTCCATGATCTTGGATATAAAATTCTAAAGAATTCACCAAAACATTTGTTAGAACTGATAAACAAATTTAGTAGACACTAATGTTACAAGATGATATAATAATAATTGTATTTCTATATACTAGTAATAATCTGAAAATAAAATATTACTAAAATTTTATGTATAATGATAACAAAGGGAATAAAATACTTAGAAATGATTTTTAAATGCAAAGTTCATATATTGAAAAATGATAAATTTTATTGAAAGAAATTTAAAAAGCTCCCAAAGATAAATAGAAAGGTATCCCATACTTACGAATTAGAACACCAGTGTTAAGAAGCAATACACCTTAAACTGACCAATGGTTTCAAACCAACTTTGATAAAATTCCTCTTGACTTTGATTGCAGTTATTTCCAAAGTGAATTTAAATTTTACATGGAAATGCAAGGAACTCAGAGTAGCCAAGTCAACCTTAAAAAATAATACAGTTGAAAAATAATAAAGTTTAGATACCTACACCTTCCTATTTTAGAACACAGAAACCCTAAAACAATGACGCGTGTAAGGCTAGATGTACCCTTCAATGGACTAGAACGGGCAGTGTAGACGGTAGCGTGTATTTATGCTGAATTCATCTTTGACAACTGTGCCGAGATAACTGAAAGGTAGACAGTGATATTTCTCGCGAGCAGTGCTGAGATGACAGCTTCCCCAAACGCATAAGAACAAAGCGCACTGCAGCTTCACGTCATGTCCCAGTCTTAGCTCATGATAAATCAAAGACGTAAATTGAAGGCATAAAATTATACAGCTTGAGAGGAAATTACGTATGGGTAAATATATCTGCTGCTGGATTGGGAAATATTTTCTTACATGCAACACCTAAAGAATAAGTAACCAAAGGGAAAAAGAAATAAACTGGACATAATCAAAATGAAATACATTTTTATCTCAGAAAACATAACAAGGAAAGTGCAAAGGCAAAACAATGGAGAGATAATGTGGCCATATCTTACACGCGATGAGCAGCCAGTATCTGGAATAAAAAAATAATTATTTTTCTTTCACAACTCAATAATAAAAATATAAATGATCCAATAAAAATGGACAAAAATTTGAATAGAAATTTCTTCTACCATATAGAAGTAGCCAGTAAGCAAATAAAACAGTGTTCAACATTATTAGTTATCTGAGAAATGCCACTCAGAACCACAATTAAGTAAAAGTTCACACTATTAAGGTGGCTACAGTAAAAAACACAGACAGTAAGTGCTGGTGAGAATGTGGTAAACGGGAAGCCTAAAGCACTCACTGCAGGTGTGCAAATGTTTTATCACTTTGGAATATAATTTGGTAATTCATAGAATTTAGCACAGTGTGTCAATATGAATGAGCATAATGCTCCAGAAGCACGATGTTCAAACTTCTATTCCCATTTTTTTATTCTTATAAAAGAAACTACATTAAGAGTTCATGTTTATTTTTTAATATATTGCTATACATAATGTACTATTTTAACTGCTTTACAAAATTAATCACTAAAGATGAAATCTTTTCAATAAACACTTAATGAAACTGAGCCACAGAGGGGTTGGTTAACTTGCTGAAAATCACATAGTTAATAATCTTAAAAGCTTAATTAAAATATAAGTCTGTCTGGCTCCCAAGACTACATTATTAAACCTTAATACTATATAACGTTATCAAATCACAGCATACTATAAGGCATTTCTCATATCTACTGGAATAAAAATTCAGTCTTAAAAAGCATTATATATTGTTTCAGTGACACTACAAACTAGCTTCTTGTTTACATGTTGACCATCCTGAATCGCAGTGACTTAATGAGGAATATAAAAATCACAGAATCAAAGAAGTACTAAGGAATCCTAGTGTTCTCATTGATAATGTGAGTTCATAAAAATGTATAATCCAAGATGCAAATGGTTAACGGCTTGTGGAATCAGTGGTTAAACTGGAATTCATCTGGGTTTTCTCTGTCCCTATCCTTTCACAGGAAAAGAATTGTGATATATATATATCACAATTGTATATATCATATCTGTAACTGGACTTCCCAGACCATTTTGCAGTCATTATAGAAGCTATCCAAACTGGAAGATGGTCAAAAAAGATAAATATCCTTTTCATGACACTATGCTAGAGGAGTCTTCAAAGTAGTATGCTTGTGTGTTGGTGCATTTCAACAATTAGGAAAAAGTTACTTAATTCTTTTCTGAATTATCTATCCTTAACATCATGTCCAACCCCAGGGACATGCTGAGCCATGATAAATGTTTTTCCTTCCCCAGATGATTTGTTCTAAAAGGTTTCTGGGGCCTCATACAAGGGAGCTTCTGCCAGGCCTGTTCCTCCTCTGTGCCTGACACACCATAGGCCAATTTAAGCTACAAACTATTGCATTCGTGTTACACACCTGAACATGAGTGTGTACAATGTATTACGCAGTGATTACCTGTCTTGCTCTCACACCACAAAAATGAAAAAATTCAACCGTTTTGACCTGCAGCCATTTGAGTAGCTATGAACCTTTTCCAAACATACAGAAAAAAAGAAAAATATATACTCAATTCAATGTATTGGAATATATATGAAATAGATTTTATTTTCTTTCAACTATCTGTCATACATTAAACAGTATGTTGAATTTAATATTTTTGTTAAGAAAACAATAAAAAGGTCAAGAACTTAGTGATCCAAGCAAAATTCATAGTGAGGTTTCTTTTTTAAACATAATAATGTCTGTGTCTGGAGGAGACCTTGAATTCCATAAATAGGATGTGATGCATCTTAGGTTGTGTTTTTCTTTTGTGCCTAAGTCCATGTACAGACAGATATAAGTCCATTGTTCAGGCTATCAGAATGAGCTACCTGAGAACATGTTCTCATTTAAATGAAGCGTTGAACTGATAATGAAGAGTTCTCTAAACAATCTTCCCCAGTTTTCCTGGAATGTGGGCATTTAGTTTAGTGATCATCTAAGTTTACTGAATTCATGGTATGTTGGTTTGGGGATATTTTACAAAGGGAAACAATATAATACAGGGCACATATTTTATAAGGTTATTTATAATAGTCACCCAAAGAATACTATACAAAAAAATGCAGGAAATCTGTACACACACTATAGACCAGGAATTCAGTTAAGGGCCTGGATCCCACAGTAATGTCCTATAGGAGTGCAGTTGAATACCTACAGCCCATGGCATCCCATGCAGGCCTGTTTCACAGATCTGTGCTGAGAAGGCCCAAAGGTCAGTGGTGGAATCTAGGAAGTCTGTGCCAGTGGAATGTAGGATCTGTGCTAGCAGGCTGAGACATCTACACTGGAGCCAGGAAGCGATGCTCAAAGTAAGAACCAGAGCTCCCCCAAAGTTAACTGAAGCTATTCTCAGTGCCAACAAGGTCCTGAACTCCTCACAGGATGAAAATAACCAAGTTCATCAGGAAAATTAGCATGACAAGCTCTTCAAAAAGAACCAACAGCTCCTTACTGCTTCTACCAGCTCCCAACAGCCTTTCTCAGCTCCCAACAACCTAACTTCTTCTCCAGTTCTGCTTCTTATGCTGCTGGCAAAAATCCTCAGGTAGGCCTCACACACCCAGCACCATGCTTACTCAATTCAGCTGTGGGTTATAAATTGACCACCAGTTGTCAATCTGCGACACACATTAATCCACTTCCATTGTTCAAAGCCTTTCTAAGAATGAGCCCAACCTGCCTCAATTCTGTGACAATACGCTACTTAGAGCTGAAAGATAGCATGGAAGAATGAGTGCTGATTGAGACTGGCTTTGACTTCAGCATGACTGTACACATCAGTATTCACACTGAGTAGAGGTAAAGAGATCAGGTTTTCCAGGCCTTGTACCAAGTGGATGTGAACAAAGCACCACACCTCAACTTGAGCCATGACCTATTAGAACTTTTTCATGCTTGTCTCTTGATGCTGGCTCTCTGCAGAGGCTGGGACAACCAATGAGAGTCTGTGACCATCTGATGTGGAACCCTGCCTGTCTAGGGAGAGATTAGACTACTTTAATATCCAGTTGCTTAGCTGGTTCCTTTTGACACTGGCATACATTATTCTGAAATACTAGAGCAGTTATTTAAAATGATAACATTGAACAAGAAACACTTCCCAGAGTTATACCATTAGCACACACTTCCTTCCCATCAAAATGTATTCATATTCCAAAGCTTTTCTTTCTAATTTCTATACCTGGAGATATGCTATATGAAACAAATAACTCCAGGCTGAGTATAATATTCCAAGAGCCAATGTAATTTATACAGAAACCTGCGTATTTATTACTGATGCTAGAGGTTATTAAGTTATCTGAAAGGTGTAGACTTCATTTCTGCCTTCAAGGAATAGAGATTTATATTGCTTATTTATTCCCAGATGTTGAATATCTGAGTTGTGCTGAGATAAAAGAATAAAAAATACTTGATGCTACCAGTGGCTGACACAGCAGCAAGTCAGGGAATTTCACCTAATTTTTTACAGACTATGTTTCTCGCTAAGTTTATATATATGTTTGTGCTTGAATGTGTAAGGGTGAGTGTCGTATCCAATAAAAGACACATTTGTTGACAGCTGATTATGGAATACTCTACTGTTTCAGTATTTTTTAAAAGGGAAAAAAATCAGTCCTTCACGATGTTTCACCTCCTTGTTTATTCCCACTGGAGTAGTACAAATCACTGGGCCCTGATTACATCACAAGTTTGCCACAAATCATCAGTGTGGCCTTGGCCGAGCCATGGAACCTTTTAGCTTTCTCATTTGTAAAGGGGAGGAATTGGGTGTTAAATATTTCAGTGTTCTATGATTACACACTAAGCTATAACAAATGGAGAATATTTCCCAGGTAGTATTACTCTCGCTCATGAAGAAAGTGAATCTGAGACGCTGGCTTTGTACACCACGGAGCAGGTGCAGGTGGCTCACTCCTGTGTATGGTTATTTCACCAAGCTTTCACTGCAAAATTTACTAAGGGTGCTGACTGCCGTGCTCATGCAGTCTCAGGGATCATGGGCTTTGACAATGACTCAAACCAGAAGACCTTTTTGCAGCATGTATTCAGTTTTGAAATGGAAAGAACTCCAGGTTGCGCATTGATCTTTTCAACCTCTCGGGTAGTAACAATGCTAGCACAAGATTACAGGGAACAGTGATGCACACTCTAAGGACAGATCATTCTCTGTGGATAGAACAATATATCTGTATTAACGTCCAAAGTTTGTAGAGCATCTGTAAAAAGCTTTGAAAATACCTTAGAGTAGGAGCATTTAGAAATCTTGGCAGATACTTAGATTTTTCTGTGTGGTTAGTGATGTGACTGTAGGAAAGCCGTGTCCTTCCCTGTACTGCCCAAAATTGGAGAAATTAAGTATCCTCAAGGTAGAAAAAAAGGGCGAAGAATCAGGGGCTTGAGCTCTGGTTCTGAAGCTAGTACCAGTAACTCTGTGTTGGAAATAAGTAATTTTGTGTCCTTTGGCTACAGAACTAGAAGAAAATATGTTGTATTTTTCTTTAAATTAAAATTAGATTACCTCTAATACGGTCTTAACACTGTGATTTTTTATATAATCAACGCCTTTTATGTAGGAAGGTGTTGGACAGATTAACAGGTTCAGTCCCATAATAGCTTCTAAGAAAGGCACATTCTAAACTGAAATGCAGAAGGCAGCTCCTCCTTTGAGGTCCTGGCCTTCCTAGACTTTTGTTTTGCTTCACGCTTTCCCTTAGGCCTCAGACAACTGCCCTCTTCCAGGTCTCTTTAGGCCAATGGTGCATCACCATTCAGAACTTCCACATATTTTTCCTCACAAAACTTTATTTCTCTACTTTTCATCTCTTCGCTGCTCAGTGAACAAACAGCACATTAATAAACTCTCATATCTTCCAAGCACAGCGTTGAAAATCAATACCTCAAATAGAGGGAAAAAGTCAAATGACAGGACTTTAAGTGTATAATTTAGCAATAAATATGTTTTGATATTTTAATAGTCATGAAATTATACCACATGAGCACCCAATTGAACTATAAATTTGTGTTTAGGTAGCATTTTATTAGATATAACAAATTCATACATATCCAAGTGGGTAAATGATAGAATTTTTTCTGTGTGTGTGTTTTAGTGGAAAAAGAAGAGGACTGGGGAGACTATGATTTACTCATATTAAAAGTACATAGATGATAAAGGACGTATGCTGCCTCTGTCTTGCCCTGGTCCTACATGCTAATACCAAGTATTGTTGCATTCCTAAGAAAAAGTTCCTGGGAACATCAGAGCCATGGTTGCAACAACAATAAACACTGGTTTATTCATTCTTAAGATTAATTGAACTCAAATATTAAAGTTAAAGCCTTGTATTCAATCAACCTATAATGCTAATATTTTTGAAGCCTGGTGTCAAGCACATGAAAACCTGAAATTCAAACTAAACTAAAATGAGGGGCTGGGGATATAGCTCAGTGGAATAAGCGCTTGCCTAGCAAGTGCAGGGTCCTGAGTTCGATCCCCAGTAGCGCAAAAAAAAAAAAACTAAAATGAATTTTACCAAAGAGCAGTGAGTTTCAGGTTGTCACTTTTGATTTTCCTCTATGTCCCTATGTTCAAACCATATATCTGACATTTTCCCAAGACAATCTGGGTATATATAAATGCCCTAATATTTATGTATTTCTCTTTCTATTTTCCTTGACAAAGTTTTTATGATAAAACCCTATACTATTTTTACAGACATTCATATGCAATATTCTAATAATGACCAGTTTCCCTATATTTGGTGATACAGAATCCTCCTAACATTATTATTTGCAGGTGAGTGGCAGGTGTTGGGGACAAAAGACATGGATTTATTGGAAGACAGCAAGTCTAAGATATTCAGAGATGTTACCGAATTTGTAGGATGGTTAAACAAATACCAAAATACAAAATTTCTATCCAGTAATTATAAAATAAAAGATATTATACTTAACATTCCACCTCAAGAAACCATGAAAGTGGGCTGAACAAATGAGGCAACACTTTTGCTGTAAAGGAAAGCAGACAGTACAAGAATTTTACTTTTAAGATAAGATAAATGGGCAATCTGAGCACTACAGTCACCATGAAGCTCTGCCCAAATTCAGCAGCAAGGCTGCAAAGTTCAGTTCTTGTGAGATTGTTAAAAGGGTAGGATGCTACAGACATAGTTACATCAATTTGAACCCCGAAAATCTACTATAGTGCAAAAACTCAAGTAGAGGGAGGACATCTCATATCTGTAACCAAGTACAAAGTTTATATATGATAAAAAAGGGGTTGGGGATATAGCTCAGTGGAATAAGCGCTTGCCTAGCAAGCGCAGGGTCCTGAGTTCGATCCCCAGTACCACACACACACACACACACACACACACACACAAATATATATATATGATAAAAAAAGTTGTATGAGGCCTTCAGAGGCCAGTAGAAGAAACTAAGAATTTGTGAATTAGATGGGGATTTGGAAAGTTGACAATCTTGAAAGACATTGGCTTTCTCAGCAGCAAAAGTACAAAGCATCAAGACACACTGGACTTTTGACCAAGGCCCTAGAAAGACCTCACGGGAGGAGTAAGGCTGACTCACTCCAACAACATCTAAAACCAAGCCTCAGTAAGATCAAGCTAAGGTTGACAATCAACTCTTCATAATACTGTATTACTTCTCAACATCCAGCTACAAACAAATATTGGATATAAGAAATACAAACACATGACCTATAATAAGTAGGGAAAAAACTAATATAGATTTAGAGATGACAATGTTGAAATTAACAGATAAGACTTTAAAGGGTATTAGAATTAGATCTGATGAATTAAAGGAAACTATGGACATAATGAGTAAGTGGATCTGTAATCACAAGAGTAATAAAATCCATTACGAATACAAATATATAGGTGAAAGCTCAATAAATACAGCGGAACTGGCTTAACAACATACTGTGATAAAAAATCAATAAACTTGAAGATAAATCAAATAAAATTATCCAAATGGAGGCATGTTAAATAAAGCACATATGTGCACACACATGCACCACCACCACCCAAAACAACAACAGTGAGCAGCGGTGATGACAAAAAGCCCCTAGTCACACAGATCCATACAAATTTGTAATGTAAAATTTATAGTTTAAATCCCGGAAAAGGCCAGAGAAAAATGGAATATAGATAGGCACCTGTAGAAACTACAACAACATCAGAACAAGTTTATTAGCAAAGCATAAATAATAAGAAAACAACCCTGGGAACAATGCTAATTTTCCCCCTCTTGAGAGCCATGAAGAATCTTTGGATTGATGTAAATTTTGAAAGGCATGCGAATGGTAGAATATGATCCTGCAATGAGCATAGGAGCTTCTTAATGGGCTTGTGTTAACCGTTTCACCCTTTGGTCGTATACAACCTCCTTATCCTCCTAACCTGCCCCATGAGATGACCCCATTTCCAGAACATTCCTCCTAACTAATATCGTAGTTTCTGCAGCATTTAGTAAGAAAAGACAATAATGGCTAATTTAGATGTCCTGACACAACGTCTGATTCTTTAACCAGGTCTTAACCATGTAATATGTTGTTCACAGTATAAAAAAAAAGACTGGCAAGTTTGTGCTCCAGAAAAACAAGATAAACTAAGTTTTAAATCTTTTTTCATGCGTGTGCTATGTGATCACAGACAAGTCACATAGTATCTGTGTGTCTTAATACCCTTACTCAAAAGATACAACTCTTCCAATTCTTTTTTTTTTTAACTCTTCCAATTCTAAGTGAATATTTTATTTAAGATTCTAGTGAGTGTATAGATATGAAAGTGTTCATAATCTTCTACAAAAATATAAAGTTTAGAAAGGCCAAGGAGAACAAAATTATGATGATGATCATAACACCATTATCACTGAATAGAGCAATCACTGCCGTCTAACAGACATGAAATGCTCATCCCTTCTCATTATTGTAGGGGCATCTAAACCCACTGCATTCACAAAGCTCACGTGCTCTGCTGGGGCATTTCATGCTATATCTCCTCCTCTTGTTGAAATAAATACAAATATAGTGGGAAACATGCAGCAATTGAAGAGACTTTTCCCCCCTTAAGTTTTTTTCCTTTACTTTCTTTCAAATTCTTACATACAGTACCACCTAATTTCCCTATCAGTGCTTCCACTTAAGTCCATTGATTCTGATTCCCCTCTGGAGTCTTCTAAGTTAGAGCTCAAACAGCTCAAGAGAAATGCAAACACCATTCCCAAAAGTGAAATCAACAAAAGATTCATAGCAGCAAAAAGAAAGCCAATGAGAGTAACTGAGAGAAAATAAACACCATTGAACTAGGGATACAATGAATAGTCGCTCATCAACCCTGCCTCTGTGGGTTCTGTTTGCTGGATGGAAAGTTTGCATACAAATGAAAGTAGGCACAGGGTATTTTAAAAAACATACATAAAACTCGCACACAAGTAAGATTCAGATCTATATTATGCAAAATAGCTCTTTGTATATCTAATCTTCTGAGACCAGCTTTTGGAGGAGTAAGGTGCTATTTTTTGCAGTATGATCTGAAACAAAAAGAAATTACGGCTGGGATTTAAAGAAACTCTGTGTTTTTATTAATGTTGTGGTTGATTTCTCCCATACTATGATGTATGATTATTTTATTTTAATTATCTAGGCAGCTTCTTAAGTCCTGTGGGAAGACTTCCTAACTAAATATTTTTATCATTCATTTTTCATGATTTTCTCTGAAAACGGTGATACACAGATTCACAAGGTCAGCTAACATTCACCTACCACTGTTTGTATCATAAAATGTCCTAAGTTTCATGTGTTTTATTCCAACTCATTGAAGGCATAAATGGTACTTTGCTAGGTCAGAAATATCATGTTGCTATCATATTCCCTTATCACATCACTGACACCATAATCTCTAATAGCTTCTTCAGAGCTATCAATGTATCTATTTGACTTCAACCTATATTGGGAAAGACTTTAATCTTGCAGATGGTTCTTAATAACTCATCGAATGCAATGTGTTTTCACCTCAATCTTTAAGTGACTCATACACTGAAGCACTAATCTGTCTACTGTCACAGGGATGCCCATTTCCAAGATGCGGCACAACAGCTGGACAGACATGGACACTGTGTTTAATGTGAGCTGACTTTGGCTTCTGAAATCTGCTTTCATATTTAAGGGAGGAAATAAGCATGTCACAGTGATCTGTATTTCTTTATTTGTGTACAATGCAGCTACCCCTATTTATATTTCTCATTGTCCGAGTTCATTTTGTGGGCCTGGAATGACATTAGGAGACATGCTGGAACAGACAGTAAGGTTTTTGTTTTGTTTTCTTTTGTGTTTTGAGACAGGGACTCCCTACGCAATCCTGCCTGGCTCTGAACTCACTAAATAGTCTATGTAACTCATGAGAATCCTCTTGCCTCAGCTTCATAAGGGCTGCATTAGAGCTGTGCACCACCACACTCAATGATAGCCAGCATTTGTAACCAGAGCATCAAGAAGCAATGCCCTCAGAGTTAAAAGTCTATGAAAATTAAGATACAAAGCCAACATTCATAACTACAATGACAGTACTGCATAAAAACACTTTCATCAATACCTAAAAATATATGTAATAGGGACCCACAAGGTGATATCATCTAATGATATCTTCAGCTTCATAAGTACATGTGATGGCCATGCCTTGAAATAGCTTAAATGACACATTTTGCAGAAGATATTTCTGTTGTTAGGCAACATATAGTATTAAAGGTCAGAACTGACCATAAGTGAGACAGAACAGGAAAAAAAGAGTCAAGCCTGGAAGAGAAACAGTGCAGAAAATTTTCTTTTTAGTAGAACAGGGTAAGGAGTTTAGAATGTCAGCTATGAACAAGAAAGCATAAGAGTTCAAGATTTCCATGGTCACCTACACCACAGAGCTCAAATACGAGTGCCCATTATATGATCTACAGTCATGAATAACAGGCATTGATCTGAGTGGATGCATCAGACAGTTCCTAGCATGGAATCTTTCTAATCTTAGCATGGTATCTTCTTTGTTCTATATAGAGAAAGTAAATTGACTGCATGTATCCTAGCAATCAATCCAGATGAATTATGCATAGATCACATTTGAGTTAATACATCAGTTACTGTAGCCTTCTCTAGGAGAACAGAGGGAACACTAGACCTCTGTTTAAAAGGAGACATAAATACATATTGAGTTTTGTGAACACATATTACAGCTAACCCAGAACAATGCTCTTCTGAAAAGAACACTGAATTTGGAAGTAAAATACTTTGTTTTGCATCTGAGCGTTCGTGTCGTTGCTGTGATTTTGGACTCTGAGCCTGATATTTGCATATGAAAAGTGAAGATAGCAAAAGCTAACTCAGACCTACATCACAAGCATCAGATTTTATGTGTGTGAAAGATCTTTGGAAATGCCAAGATGTCATATAAATATGAGTAATTACCAAGGGTTTCACTAGAGACATACTCTCTCATCCTCAGCTTACTTACAGCTTCACTGACTGACTGCAGATAACTAAACTAAATATGGTAAACACCTGAAGTATCATGGTGAGTATATGTAGGTGAGTTTATCCTGGATAATCAGGCAAATTATATCTCTTGAATATACACTTTCACAGTAGAATTCTTTCTGAACTATTCAATTACAGTTATTTATCATATGACACTTCAGTGTTGACATACATTAGGAGGCCTCTTGTCCTTTAAAAGACTTATATAGATGCTCATGAGAATATATGAAATATGCAATGCTCTATTATAAAAACTATGTGGTCTGTCTTCGTGTCTGAGTCATCAAGTAAATGTTGATTGAAAAACAATCAAGACCAAAGGATATTATCCAATGAACAATGAAACAACTTTCAAAAACATATTATATCTAAAGATTCAGGACAAAATTGTATAAACAGTACAAATCCAACACTGACAACTCTTAAAAATATACTGAATTTAACCCACCCATTTAACTACATTGCTTCCTATAACCCTTTGATGGTGAAGACTCTCCCTCTGCCTAATGCACCTTGGCAAGGTTATTTCCTGAGGAACAAGTGCAGCAGAGGCAATAGCTTCATTAGTTGCCTGACTTTACCTGTCAGAAATTCTGGCTCTGTACCAATTCAAAGTGAAATTATCCTAGAAAATAAGGTTACCACCAAGGTGACAAAGTGAACATATTTGGAAAAGGAACTTGTGGCTGAAGCCATTCTATCAAGAAACGTGATACTACATAATTGTTCTGAGATCTTAAGTGTGCATGAAATTCTTAATCAACTATATAGCCAAACTATATAGCATAGTTGAAAATTCTTAATCAACTATATAGAATGGAAGTTGCTCTGGTAGATAATATAAATGAGTCTTCCTTTTCCTCACCAAAAATACAGGAGCAAATAGGAGTCATGAACCCTTCCCTACTCTTCAGCACACCACCTATTAACTTTATGTAGCATGCGTACATTCTTACTTTCTGCTTGGCAACATCAGAATCTGTCATAGTCTTTGCTATAAAAACCATACTTGTACTGTAAATTTAAAATATTTTTTATCTTGGTAGAAAAATCATTGTTAACTGAAATTTTGTATTTCTCTCAGCCAGTAATTATTCTTTGTTTTCATGCAGCACATTATTTTGAATATAAGGAAGATGTCTCAGTCAATCCTGGCTACTACAAAAGAGTACAATAGGCTGGGTGGCTTAAAGAACAGAAATTATTTTTCAAAGTTCTGAAAAGTTGGGAAGTACAAGATCAAAGAACTGGCAGATCAATCCATTGTCTAATGAGAGGATTTTCTTGTTTGCAGAGAATGATGTCAGAGAAAGAGACAGAAAGTGAGAGAAACAGACAGAAATAGAGACAGAAACAGGAACAGAGACAGAGAGAAACAAAAACAGAAACAGGAAGAGAGAGAGCAAAAGAGAGAGAGAGGTAAAAACACTGGTCCCTTCATCTTTTTCCGACAGCACTAATGCCACGATGGAGTCTCTGCCCTTGTGACATAACTCTAATCACGTTTCAGAGCTCTCACCTCCAAACACCACCTCCTTGGATTCAGGGTTTCAGCATAAAGGATATGAGGCCGCAAAGATTCAGTCCATAGTATACAGGAGCTTCATACATACAAATGAAGAGATGGCATATATTTATGTGACTTCAAGTCAGTTGCATGCGCCAGGACAATTTTAGTAGTACAAGCACAATAATCATACATCAGAATTATGTTGATACAGAAGCATTTCTAACAGGGTAGTTTGAATATTTGTAAGAATAGTGCATGACAAACCTTGCTCAATATATATATATTTTTTTCTTTTTTTTGAGACAGTCTCACTATGTAAGTTCAGGATGGCCTTGAACTTACTTATGTAGCCCAGGCTGGCTTCAAACTCACAGCAATCCTCTTGACTCAGCCTCTCAAGTGCTGGGATTCCAGGTGTGCACCTCCATACCTGGCTAGGAAAAATTATATTTGTTGTGTCCCTAAACTACCCTATCATCTCTACATGAATTTTCCAACAATGGAGAATAAGACGAAGACCACTAAGAAAGGTCCAAGTTATTTTGTTACTTGTAAAGACGGAGGCAGAAAATTTAACTTACACCTGTAAGACCATTGAGCTTTCCAATACATTTCTTTGTTTTCAGTGAAAGTTTAGTAATTATAGCATGCAAGAATAGAAGTAAATACAGACTGTCCATGGGCAGACCTGCTCCTAAGAAGAAGAGCAGAAACACCCAGGTTCTGATCTCATGTACGATTGGTTTATTTCTGCCTCAGCCAACCTTTCCAGGGTCTAACGTAGAGATGTGTGACAAGAGATCCGAGCTAAGAGAAAGGCTAATATCAGGGCCCTGACGACATCTGCGCCACAGTGACCAGAGCTTGCTAAAACTCATCCCAGAAGTGAAATTCCTCCCTACCCAGCGGTGGCACACACCAGCGCTTCTTGTGCCATGTTGACAAGAACAAGCCTTATATTCAAATTTGCAAATAAGAAAGCAGGAATGTTTGATCTCAGACTATACTCGGGGAAGAAAAATGAGCAACATTTTTGAGAATACCCTTAATAACTCACAGAGTTTGCCCTTATTTCCACTAAATATTTAATTCTTTCTCCTCTCTATGCAAAGCAGACTGCAAGGAAGCTCAAAATCCCATTATGTCAAAGCTTATATCCAAGTCTAAGCTCTTTGGGTGAAATTGTGTTCTCTGTATCAAGGATTTTTATCAGATTCGGGTCTGACTCTTCTTTCTCCAGATACCTATGAATACAAAAATAGGTTATTTTCTCACCATTATGTAGACAATACACACTAATGGAATGTATACAGTATAACTTAACATTCCCACTAAGAAAGAGGTGGACTAGGAGGGGAGACATCTTGTTATCCTTAGTTCATGGCAATTGTACGTCCCGCTGAGCAGAACTTATGTCAGCCCCTCTCCTGGCAAAACTCATATTCCTTCATTAGACCTTGGTTCTGATTATTGAGAAAGACTTGACTGTTCAGTATTATGTTTGATAATTGACCCTGCCTTTTGGAAAGACACTCCTCCTTTATTATCTATTTTGAGTGCATCTGCATAGGACATTAGAGAATATACCCTCTGAGATACAGAAAAGTTCTTTTATCTTGTCTCCTATTCCTGGAAGGGTAGGGTTTCAAGGCTAATTTGTTTTAAATCTCAAAGAGAGACTTTTTGAGCATTGTTGTACATCTTGTCAGAGAGTATAATTCTCAGAAAAAAATAATGATTTCATTTCCATTTCTTTCTAGTAAGATACACAATAGCTGAGACTACAGGTCCTTTAAAATCATTCTTTTTTAAGTCTTATTACTGTTTTGAGCTAAGGAAGCTCTGTGATGAGGACCACACAGTCAGCCTCACGTCTCTGCACCTTACTATGGAGCTGAAAGTAATTACTGCACACATTAACCTATTTTTTCATGTTTTAACAATGTTTGTGATGGCTAAAATCATTGATTTTGTCCTTAGCAGCAAGGCTGAATTCTATCAGCCTTTTGTGACTCAAGGAGCACATGTCCTTTGTCTTGCCTTTTGGAAGACTGAGTAATTGCCTCTTGAGTCCTGTAAGTCCCTTTTGTATTTTCTTTCTCTTTTTTTTTGGCAAAGTAGTCTTTTCTGACATCACAGCACCTTTTCAAGTACTGCAAAGAGTTACTAACGTATGTGGCAATATGTTTTTTCTAAACTCTTCACTAAGACTCAAAACTCACTGGATATATTTTGTGCCTTTCTGGGTTTGGAGGTGAAGGTGTTACTAAATATTATGCTAGTGAATATATGGTTCGGCATATTTCCCAGGCTTCAGTATGAGCTTTCTCACTCTCTGCTTCCTGGCCTTTAAGAAAATGCCACACAGTCTGCATTTCTTGTTATGACAGCACTCTATTACTAGGAACTACTTTATATGGTAACAAAGATAACCTCCAATTCAGTCATAGCAGCAAATCTTTCCAAACACAGTGACTCAAACTCCAGTCCATCAAGGTTTGTCTGAGGGCTCTACATAATGCCATTCCAGTTAATGGCCCAGGCTGCTGGAGCAGACCCAATCTGGTCCTTAGAGAGGGGAGACTCCCTGGTACAATCTCCTTTGGGTGGGGGAATAAACCTAACAGGCATCTGATCTCTTACACCAAGTCCTTTCAGCTTTTTGAAGGCCCTATGCCTCTCATACTTGAGGAGAAATGAGTGAAAGAAGGCTAAAGTTCTCTGCTAGCTGACCATCTTCCACATGAAAGGAGGCCCCAGTCCTGGGAAACAAGAATCATTTCCTCCGAATTAAGTCAACTCTTCATTCTTTTAGCCCATTAATTTTAACCATTAATTTCTTAGTGTCTTTGTAATTGCTCTTTAGGGAGACAGAAATAATAGGATGTAAAGAGGTCTCTGTTAAGAAGTTACTAGGAGAAACACAAGTTGCTCAGTGATAAAGGCTGCATGCTGGGGACCAGGAAGATGGGTAGTGCTGCTCAGTCCCAGTCTGAAGATCTAGAACCCGGGGAGTTAATAATGTGCTCTTAATCTGAGGCCCCAGGGCCGAAAACCAGTGGGTGGCTGGTATGATTTTCTGAGTCAAAGGGCCAGAAATCCTGGATTTCTGAAGTCCAAGGGCAGAGAAAGAAGCATATCCCGATTCAGAAAAGAGCGGGGCAGTACTTGCCTCTCCACTTCCCCAGAAATTTAGATGGTGTCTGCTGTTCTTTCCACGTATTTCAACAACTTGATACAGGAAAATAGAAACTCCCAAGCTGAACAATATCTGGGACAAGTTCATGTTCTCTAGAAATGAAGAATGTATTTTAGGAACAGCGGAGGTTAAGAGCAGAATATATGTATTGAGGGAACGAAAGCTTTTGTCCAAGAGAGGGACAGGAGGGGGCCCAGGAGTGTTGCCAAGGACCTTGCTCTTCCCAGGGACTATATAGAGCAAAACCACGAGGTGAGACAGGTCCATGACAGGCAGAAAATGAGAAATTACAAAGTGGGAATGAGGTGGGACAAAACTATGGTCAGCCAATAAGATGACACGTATAATTGTTCAGGTAAAATTGATTAAATTGGGATCAAATGGGGAAGCTAGTCATGTAGAAAGGGGATATGAACACAGAACAGGGGCTTTTCCTGTAGGGGTTGGGCTAGTGACTCTTCCTGGCCTTTTCAAGGTGATCGCTACCTATTTAGAATATCAGTCCCTGATGTCCATCCCTAGGGAGACATGTTGGTGCATTTGTTAGTCTTTTGTCTTGAGGTTTGGCCCACAGCAAATACATATTCATTTGTAATGTATGTTGTCTTCCATACTGGCTCATTCAAGGGCCTGGCCCTGTCTGACTGCCTATAATATGTCTTTCTAACTCACCTTGTTATAACAAACTAACCCACCTGTCTCCTCTGAAATCCCTTCTTAGGCACATCGGGAGCAACCCACCATGCTAATCAAAAGCGAAGCCATCTAGGTTTTTCTTTAAGGAGAACAAGGATAAAGCATTGAAAATAAATAATCCTTTGAAGCTACCTGAGCATCCTTTAATACAGTGAAGCTGACACCCCAAATCAGCCATCACATGTGGCTAACTGGAGAAACGGCTGGTCCTCTGCGGAGATCAGAATTCTACCAGGAAATACCTGCTTCCAGCTTCATAGTGCTGCCCCCAACACAAATAAAATTCAAGTCCTTTGGCTATTCTCCCGGGCCGCTGATGTTCAGGGTAGACATTTTATTCAAAAGGACTCTAACTGAACCAATCACAAAAGTACATTTATTAATTAGCACTGGACCCAAATCTAAAAACTTAATCTTCATTTTATTTAATATTCACAAATTATGTCCATTGACCAATAAAGCCCATCAGAGATGAGAGAGTTGAGACAATCATATCAGGCACTGTTCTTTTTCCACTCAGGATATTCAGAGTACAATTTCTCCTCTGAGTATGATAGATTTTTCAACACAGTAGCATATTGAACGCGGATTCTAGTAATAGATTTAAATATTGTAGTGAATGGCTACATTGTCATTTAGTTTCATGTACTGAAGTTGTAGAGATCTTAAAACCATTTGAATGGATATATTTGAATCCAAGTGTACTGCTCAGGATACTCTCTTTGGCCTAAATGCAGAAAGCAGTTTGGGAAGTAAGGCCTAGCACCATATTAAAATTCACCAAAGCTGGTAGAGTCCTAATGTTAATTTTCGTTCATCAATCTCTTTGCTTTCATAAGTATCACTAGCTTTTTTAATCCAGTTTCATCAGCGCCTCTCTCAATGTTTCCTGCTGCTATTGTTGTTTATTTGAAAAACAAAGCAGAATTTTAAAAACGTCATTTCATTCATAAACAGGTCCAATGCATTAAGAATTTTAAAACTCACCTAACTAGCTCTTTGAGCAGAGTTCAGCTCTTTCACAGTTTAAAAAAACAAATATTGTTTTTCCTTCAAAATTAAAAAGAACAATAAAGCTCTCTTTTCTAATGAAAGACTTGTGTGTCTGAGCCTGGCCACTAAAACCTTCATGAAGGGCTGAGGTAGTAGCTTAGGGACATAGCACTTGCCCAGAGAGTATGAGGCCTGTGCTCAATTTCCAGTACCACAAAAGCAAAGAAAAAAAAAACAATAACAACAGCAAAGCACGTCCGTGAAGAGTGCACTAGTGGACATTATTTTCTTCATAACACCATCCATATGCAAATGACCAGGGCTTTGTTGAGGTGGTCAGGCCATTTGGTATTTGAATAAATGCAGGTGTCTGTAGCCTCATTTTGACTAAGATCCACACATTAAAATCTTTGTTGAAATCCAATTTCTTGCAGAGCTTGCTCAGTGCTGTGCTTTGGATATAGTTTCAGTGTCTTCTAAAGTCCACGAGTTGGAAGTTAGGTCCTCAGGATGGCAGTTCTGACAGGTGGGTTGTAGCGTGAAGTCAACGGGGATGCTGCTCACAAAAAGGTGAAGAGACTTTTCTTAAGTGTTCCTTGGCAGCTGTAGAGGATTGCTATGAAAAGAACAAGCCAGCTCCTCTTCCCTCTTTGCTTCCTGGTTGGACACACAGCCGCCTGTGCCCACATCACTCTCACCATCTTACCACTTCCTTCCCAGCAACCAAACCAATGGGGCTGCCCAAGCTTGAGTTTTGAACTTTGAACTTCCTCACACGCAAGCTAAATAAACCTCTCATCTCTATAAGTAGTCTGGCTCAGATATTTCGCTATAACAACAAAAAGCTGATTGATAACTTTGACTGTTTTGTATGGCCCAAACTTCTACGATCATGTCCTCGGGCCTTGCTTTTGCTGGAGCCTGTGAACTTCTGTTCACGAAGAGCAACGCCTATTCATCATTTACTGAATACTGAATTTATTTTAATGAAACATCTCCAAAGCTCAGCTTATGTGCTCTAGGCACCAAGAATTCTCTATTACTTTGCATCTAGTCTGGTTGTCTACATTTTATTCATTGTCTCATTTTCAAACTCATTAATCCACACAGCAAAAGCTAAAGTGTTTTTGTATGTGCAGCAAATAGCACCCATCTTAACTATCTGAGCTGTGAACAAGCCAGAAAATACATGACATGCACAATGGTAGAGTGGTTTGGGGAGAGCATAAAATTCCACTGTTTTTCCCAAAACTAAACCTAAAAGTAGACAAATTGAACCACTCTCAGGCAGAAGCAGTAGAGATAATGCGTAATCTATATGGGTAAATTTGCTTCTAAAAACAAGGAGGAAAAGACTGGGCTATCCATGTACCATTTGTCTTTCCAAACACAAGTATTTGATTAAATTCTTCTTTTACAAAGAAGTGAGTGAAGAGTGGCCTCCATTGTCACAATAATGAAGCTGCCTTAAATAGAAGAAAACATCAGGAAGGAAAAGAAATGAATTCTGCTGTGATGGGTTTTATTGTATCATCAGCCATTCCTGAATATGGACAAACTTATACAAAAACCCTAAGGTCTTGCAACACAAACACAAGCAAAGGGGGGTTGCATGGAACTGAGCAGAATCTATGAGTTTTTAGGTCAAATATTTTCAACCCCAGTCTCAGCCTTTTTGGAGCTGAGAAGAAGAACTGATCATGTCATGATCAGCGTGGTAATCACTGTCATTCTTGCTCATCTCTCAAATAACAGAACTGGGCTTAAGACCTAAATCTCAGAACTGTTTATTCCCTCCTCAGTCTGGCAATTGTTACCTTGCTTGCAAGGGCTGCTTTTAATTCACTTGTATGAGCAGTAATTCACAATCCTGGTCAATTGCTTTTGTACTTGAAGCACTTTTAAAATAAATATTCTATTATGAGAATTGCATTCAGAAAGGAAGGAAAAACAAAATAGCTTTAATCATGTAGTCACCTGGTTTTACGTAAGGAAGTTAAATACATTCGAACAGAGATTTTGCAGGAGAAATTGTGATTCCAGGAGGAAGCAAGAGACTGTTTCAATATAACAACTTGCACATTGAGTGTGTATTGTATCCACTACATCTTGGTGTCCATGAGCAAGCTGCTGTTGAATCCAGATCTGCTTTCAGCGCTGGGTGCATCGGTGCTAAGAGCCTCTCTATGTTTAGCATGAGCAGAGTGCATTTGCCACCCAACTCTGCCATGGGTGACACCACCCCACTTGTTTTTGTTGCTTCTGACGTCTCTTGTCATTCCCTTTCCCCTAGCTCTAAATTTCATGATGGTCTGAATATACCACTTCAGGAACCAAGCACTCATTTTTAAATCCACTGTAAAAACAAATTGTTTCTCATTATTGCAAACAACTTTGTGAAGTGTACTGCAAATCTAAATATCACTGTAAAATAGATTCTTTTTTGAATAAATACTGATATTTACCTTTGTGACACACATCAATTTTTAAACATTTACACATTTTTGAACCACCACAGACAGGATACACAGCATTTCTACCACCCCCTAAACTCCTTCTGCATCCTTGTATTCAGGGCCCTCAGCTCTCAACGCTTGCTGACCATGCATGAGGCTCTCTCTTCTCTCATGTGGCCTGCTCCCCATAATCTTGATTCTTCTCAAATGTAAGTAGACTCATTTCTCTTAGAAAGAACACAGCTTTTTAAAATTTCTCTTTAAAATTCAGTAAATAAATGACATTGCTTATAAACCTTCACCAAATGACCTGAGGTACCAATTCTAGTATCTTTGCTTACTATATTGATACTAAATAAACAAAAATAATTATGGGATGCTGGAATGGAAGGAAGTATCCTTTTTTTTTGACAAGAAATTCTGAATATTTGGTTGGAAAGAGCATTAAATTTTCAACTAATTTCCCCAAGAAGGCTATTTTCTGTGTCCTTTTAAATGGCTTTAAAACCATAGCATTACCTTGTAAAACTCAGAATTTTAGATATTTCACTTTGGGAAGAAATTGTAAAAAGTACACAATATTTTTTCTTTGGTCACTAAACAAAATTTTCAAAATAAATTCAATTCTCAGTTCCCACAAGATTTAGTTTGCTTAAATCATTATAATGTATGAGAGTTAAAAAAAAACTGCTATATTTTCTTTGTGATCTGCTATATTCAGAATATACAATATCTGAATTTATTATGACTCGATCAAGTAGCCAAAATAGTGATAATAAAATTATTTTTAATATTAAGCTATCAGCACTAGTAATAAATATTTTCAATCTCTTCTTAACTTTTAAATTCGCATGTAACCATCATTCCCTACATGGTCAGCATGGGAAAACTGAAATAGTTCACTGAAAAGTGTAATAAAAGTCCCAATTTTCAGGGGCTACATTTGATCCTATTCCCAGGACTCAGTGTTTGTGCCCACAGTGAATAGGGATCAGGAAGTGTGTCATGACTGCCCTTTCTGGTGAGCGAAGAGTGTTCATTCTCTTGGAAGTACTCGCTCACATAAAGCAAGAGCACAGCACACGCCCTAAGTGCATGGTCTGATGGCAGGATTGTAGTCTACATCATGATTTACAAAGTAACTGCAAACCACAAATAACTTCCCTGTAGCTTGTACTCTAGATGATAAAATGGAGAGAATTGTTGAGCATCTCTCTCTTATAGGTTTATCTCTTCAAAGCACTGTAGCTCATTCATCTTTTGTGCTTTAGTTTATGCAGCTATAAAGCCAGTTTTTCATCCCATCAGCAGAACTGCACACACACATTAGTAGTTGGATTTCTATACTGTATGACTTTGCTGTTATGTAATAACCATTATTATCATTTGTAATGGAATTTTGTGAATATGTCTTCATGCTAATGTTTGTTAGTAATTTTTCAGCTGATAGTACAAGTTCCTCTGTTTCAATGTGGGTTGTATTTCATTTTAGTTAGGAAAGTAACAATTTTGAATGGTGCCACAGTGGCATCGTTTTTTTACTTGAAAACATTTCTTTTAAGCATTAAAGAAAAACTCTTATGAATCACTGGAGAGGGTACTTGGGTTTGTTTGTAAATAGCATGAATGACTCATACATATTTATGCAATTATCTGACAATATTTTATACATCAAACCCACAAGCTGGAAAATTTAAAACTCTTCTTTCCAGTTTTACATCACATTCATAGACTCATTTGTCTTGGCACATAAAAACTTATACCCCATGTCCACATGGAAATTTTTTTCAATATCTCTCTGTGGAGAACCACTTTGGACTGCTTCACAGCCCAGGGCATCTGAAGATGCATGAGGACAGGACCCCACTGTCTAGTACAGGGGCACAACAGGGTACACTTATGTAAGCATGGCTTAGACAACCGCACATATGCTACACAGTTATGACAGTACACAAGAATGTGAACCTTGACAATGGGCAACATATGCAAGCCAAACAATAAATATGCTTGCTTTCTATTTTTGCTGATGTCAGCTTTGTATGCTTTCTTTTCCCTGGTGACCTCACTCATAAAAGTACCACCTCAGCCCCCTGACCCTGACAAGTGGTGTAGTCAGCAAGACGAGGTGAGTGTCTCCTCAGCACCTGTGGAAACAGTCCCTGACCACAAGGAAGACTCCAGGGGGTTGTCAACTTGCTCTCCCTGGCTTGCTCAGGTTACCTGTAGTCACCTTTCTACCAGCTTGGAAGGTCCCCCAAGGACTAGGAAGTGGTCTGTCTGACACCTGGGAAATGTTACAGGCCTTAGAAGAGACAAGAATGCAAATCTCTCCCTCCCCTTGTGAGCTGACAGTATGGGTGGCTTGGCTGTTTTTCGCTCTTTTCTGGGTGTGGAGCAAGAAGCAGATGACCTCCTCTGGCAAGTAGGCCAGCTGCAACAGACCAAGAAGAATCTGGAAAGGTGGCTAGCTGCCACAGAAGTCATGTTGTGGAGCACAGGACGTACTGCCTTCTCCTGAAGTATAAGTTCCTATCCCAGGGAGACCTCTAGGGAGAGTCTCCTGGTGCTGCATGCAAGGGATGCTATTCACCAGAAGGTACAGGAAGAGGAGCCCCTCATCCAAGGAGGAGGACTGGGCGGACTGCTGTCCTTTACCCACCATACAGTATACATGACCTATATGGACGTGGAGTTACAGGAGATGATGAGACAACTGAGGAAAAGGTGCCTGAAACAGTGCCCATGTGATTGCTATAGCTATGGATGAAGGATTAGTAACATGCAGTCCAGCCCGCCAGAGATGTCCCAGATACCCAGCACAGACAGTGCCCCCTCTGTGCGACAGGCTCTGCAAAATGTGCAAAGGGCAGCTCCATGAGGAGGTAATCAGTCTTTAATAATCTGGTCAATGGCAGCTGCCTGCCTGGTTTGGGCAAATCCAGATGACCTTCTGGAGCAAATTATGAAATGATCAACCTACCTAGATTTAGTCTGTGCTACAGAGATGGGCATGTGCCAAATGATCTTCACTGTGAAGTGTCATAGCCCCGATGAGGAGCTGCTTACGACATACATGAAGGACCTGATTCTGGGAAGCAGAACACATGGCACATTTGGAACTGTGGTGGTCCTCCTAGCCCCCTTCACAGATCATCCAGTCCACGACGCTGTGGATGCCTTAGCCCCGCTTAGGGATGTGGAAGTTAAGCACCAAGGTAAGGGAAGACCTGTAAAAACTGTACCACCAAAGGAGAAAAATTGGGTGGCCCCTGGCTGAGCAGGGTCAACTCTCCATGGGCAGGCTATGGGGTCACTGAAGGTCAGTTGGTACCAAATTTGGATGGACCTACTCGTTGCTGCCTTAGCCATAGATAACATAGATAGGTAGCCCTTAGATGTGCTGCTGACAGTGTGGTGGCAGCTGTGCCCCAAGCACCAATATTGGTCAATGGGCCCAAAGGTAAAAGTAGCCCCAGTGGAGCAGGAAGACATGATATTGGCATCTCTTATACAGATTAGGAAAAAAGTAGAGGTGCCCAGTTAATGGGGACTTCAGGAGACCAGAGGCCACATGTGGAATTGGCTATTTACTGGTCCCCCAAAATGTCAGTTCCACATGCTTTCTTTTCCCTGGGGACCTCACCCACAAAAATACCCCTTCAGCCCCCTGATCCTGACACCACTTTAATAATTTTTTGTGGGGAGAGGTACCAGGAATTGAACTGAGAACTTTGTCCTTGTCAGGCAAGTGTTCCTGCAGGAAACACCAGCTGAAATCCTTCCCTTCTGTTCTCCATTTTATACCATTCTGACAGCAATCCTCTCTAAACTGGGTCTTCCACACCCAGAACTATGCTGACTCAGCTCAGCTGCGCTTCTGCTCAAGTTGACAGTTAATCAAATAACCACCACATTTATAACATTTATATCTCTACAGTCCTTTGGCTGACTTGTATGAAATGAGATATAAGAAATATAAAAGTAGTGAGCAAACATACATAACGCAAATTCCATGGTAATGTCATGGTTGAAATAAGAAAAATCTTACAGATTATGAGTGACAATTCCAGATATCCTCACTGCACACTAAACTACCCCTCAATGCTTCTCTCATAAGATGATCTTTAAATTCTGTTTCTCACTTTTATGGCTCAGGAAACCAGAGACTGGAGAAATCTACAGGTTTTGAAGAGGACTTCAGCATCCACCTGGCTGGTCTCCTGCCCTGAGGTAAATGATAATTCACCTCCCTAGATTTTCAACCTATGACCCGAAGCCTTCAAACACTATAAAGCAGTTGGCAAAATCTTTGATTGTATTTGTATTTTGTAATAACTGTGCAATTATTGCTTTCTTTTTATTAATTTTTGCTTGACAGTTCAGAAGGGATGATTTCTACAAACTCACAGCACAGATAAATTTGACTTTAAGAATTCGTTTAAATTCATCTGTTCCAAATTTTTTGAACATATACTAGACAAAGAACTCCCATTTACCTACCTGCCCATAGCTTATTGCCTAGTATATTTTGTTTTCTTTGAAATTTCATCAATATATCCCTCTAAAATTTTGACCCCATGTGAATATTACCTACATACTATTAACTTAATAGCTGTATCAGCTCACATACTTTTAATACCTAGATAAACTTGACCTCCCTTTATGATGTAATATTTTAAAATCAAAAACAGGCATATTATTTATTAAAATAATGAACTCTTCTTAATTTAACATATATACCAAATTAATTCATACATAATATATACTTATGAGAGAATCCAAAAAAGCATCTGAAACACTAGAAGTAAATATGACACCCTGGGAAAACCTGTGTAATAATTTTTGTGTCACTAATAAGAAATCATGACATGGGTCTCAAATAGCATTTATGTATGAAGCACAAAGAAACCCTGCTCGATGCTATGAGTCTCTCCACCATATGACCTTAAGCTGGCAAACAATACTTCCAGTAATGTGTTCTTAGAGGTTATCTCTAAGAGCTCCTTCTAAATATGTTCTTTCTGAGCTGTTGCATAATATTCAAGGGCAGCTGTTTGATAAAACTGTCACTGGCTTCTTCACAGATCCTGAGATGCAAACTTACAATGCTTCTTATGTATCAGGAGCCAGTAAGAGGAGGCTGAAATAGCAGGGTAAAAAGGAAACGTTGTTGGTCGTTTACTTTTTTATATCCTGCTTTGCTTTGCTTTCCCTTCATCACTCGAGTTTGTCTCCATCTGGTGTAGGACAAACGTGCACACCGCATCGCCTGGAATCAGCATAGAGCCTGGAAGAGTTTGCCTGCAGCGCTGAATTTCATTCACTTAGGTGCCTTGCTTTAGGGTTACTTCCGTAACAATGGCTTGTTTCACAATACGAAGAAATACACTGGCAACCGCAGTCGTTGGCTCCCTCTCTTTTTCTCATATTCATCTTCACCTTCTTCTTCATCTTCCTCTTTTTCCTGAATTCTCTTCCACATATCATGCATTTAATTTGTATTCACACAGAACTGGAAATGCATTCTTTTGGCTGACAGCTGGGCTCACTTGAGTCAGTAATTTAGCCTGTTTCAACCTCTAGCACTTTTCAATACAGATGCATAATTCACTAGGATATTGGCTTTCTTTTAAGAAGTACTTAATTGCCTAGTCTTAACAAATGTTGTTTCATCTCATCCTTTTCCTTTGCATTATATTTTGCTCTAAGACATATAATTAATCTAATTCTCACTGAGGTGTAAATGACTGATACAGCTTAATAGGACACCTGTTTTGTTATACATGCATATCAATCTATAATGAGTTGTTCTCAATTCAAGTATCTATTCCCAGACATATGGGAGTCAGTCAGCAAAGGGCAATGTGGCATAGGAAGATTTGTATGTTTCATAAATTTTATCTCAAAGGCAATAAAAGAAACTCTCTTATACCTGCACGTACTAGAAAATCAAGCTGTCCTAGGATATCTATTCTAGGGGTACAACAACTCCTGGCACTGTTCTGAGCAGGGAACAGCACAAAGCTGGGTCTGTTGAGATCAGCAGGGATGAAAAGGCCAAATGCTCTGGACCCAAGGCTCGCGTCGGAGTGGCTCGGGGGGGAGTGAGCCCAGCACCCTCTTGCTCGTTCAGAATCATGTTCCCGTTAACTTGACTCTGCTTCATAAGATGTTTCAGCTGCTTTCATCCTCCTCCTTGATTGTTGACTGACGCCTGATGACGAAAGCCCGCAATTTTGAAAACTAGGATGTTCTCAGTGACAGTCTTTATGATCACCTTTAATGAGTTCATGAGAGGAAGTATAGAAAATATCTATTGATCTAATTTCTACCAATAAACTCTTTGAAGTTATGTATTTCTGGAAACACTGCCTATATCCCAACCTAAATGTGTGGTCTATGTGTCTAAGCCAAAGTGTTTACTGATTCCCTCGATCAGAAAAATAATTTCATAACAATTTTTTGTTTGTTCGTTTGCTTGAGACATGTTCTTGCTGTGTAATTTTGGCTGGCCTTGACCTCAGTATATAGCTCAGACTGGCTTCAAAATCGTACGACCCTTCTGCCTCAGCCTTTTGATTGCTGGAATTACAGATATGTGCCATCGTGTCCAACTTTTCCTGTTAAATATTATGCTACTTTGCTTATAACCACCTAGTAGATTTTCTTTAAAATTATTTTATCTATTGAAGTAATTTAATAGATTTTTTGTCTGGTGTAACCACAAGGAAGTCAAAGAATAACTTTCTCATTGTTGTGGTTGCAAGTTGCAGAAATTGATAAAAAAGTGATGCCTTCAAGTCTAGAAAATAGAGATAAGGATCCCACTTGTTTTTGAAAAACTTGCTGCAATCTAAGTTGAGCAAAGCACAGAACTCAGTCTTGAATCTCATAGACTGAATTTTGTATAGTTGTATCACCAGAAATTATAAGAAACAAAAATGCTTGTTCTCTTCAATTCTGAAAGACCAAGGTGAGTCTATCAAAGAGACAAGTCTTTCTACTGGGGAAATCTACAGTGAATTTCTTTACTGACTGAAACATATCTTCTGAAGCTTACTGACATATTAGAATGTGCCAAAACATTTCCAAAAACCCGTCTCAAATTAGAAAATTTTAATTAGCTATTGCTTTCAAAGAAAATGTTTCCTTTTACGCAATAATACAAGCACATGAATTTTAAAGATGGCTTTTCTCTCCAAATTTCTATAAAGAAATTCAAAATAAAATCTTTATTATAATTTCATCATTATTGCTATCACATATTTTAATGCCAAATATTCCCCTATAAAACCGGGGAAATTGCCAAATAGGTGCACTGGATGGAGATACACTGTCACCACCTGTGTCTGAGATAGTTTCTAACATCCTTGAAGAACTAAAAATGTTTACCACCCTTCTCTGCTGTGGCTGTACCTTCTCCCTCTGAGGAACATCTCTTCCTATAACTCAGAGAATGATTGAGTGTCTTCAAGGAGGAAAGAAGGTAAATGTATTTGCAGTATTGTTTCAGAGAAGAAGGGCTGATTAAGCTGGCATCGAAGCGTCCCATATTTATTTCATCTCAGACCTGCACCTTTCCCCTCCCTTCTTCCTTCCCTCCGCCCTTTCCTCCTCCATCCCCCCTATTCTTGTGCTGAGGAATCCACTTGGGATTCAGAACTCCCATCTGTTTTTGTCTTGTTTCCTTCATTGTCATAGGTAATGAGAGTTTGCAGTAATTCTTCAGGAGGAGCCCTTTGTTCACTGATTTGTGAAATAGAATGGAATGCAGATCAGTTTATGCCCAGTGACTGGCATTTACGGAGGGGATAACAAACAGATTAAAACCTGCTTATGTCAGGAAAAAGAAGGGTGGTAGAAGCTACTTCTAAATGAGATGGGGTCGTTCAGATCAATTTTCTTCTCCTTGATCGCAGAAGAAGGAAATTTTCCTTGGTTTCAATTCACACTAATAAAAAGCAATGTTCATTTTCATATCCATGATTCTGAAATATGTCCGTATTATACGTCTGTCAATAGACTTGATGACACTCTATTGTGTTCTTGTCTTGGTTTGCCTTTCAGAATGAAAGACAGGTTTTATTATTAGAAATAAAAGAGGTCTCATCTTTAAACATGATTTAAAAATAAGAGCTGAACTCATTCCCTTCACAGGGGCCAGTAGAGCAGTCCTAACTTCCTTTCCATGCAGTGTTTTTGCAGTTTGGCTACCTGCTCGGGTTTGCAGAGAGATCTGAGCAGACAAGCCTTTGAATTGTGAATGAGTTCACTCTGTGGCTTCGGGGTCAGCTGCTCCCAGGGGTTCAGTGACCCCAGAAACTAATTCCTCAGCTGTAAAATCTTCAAAAGGAAGCCTGTGACTGAACTGATAGAATGGCAACTGTGGGCTTGATTAAAGTGAGAGGTTGCAGGGGAAACTTCCTTTGGAAACAGAACATTTCTCTAATGCTAATAAGCCAAACTTTTGGCTTTAAATTAGGAATTCATCCTATATTTGATATACTGAGAGTCAGTGACAGGAAGCCAGTCACCTGCTCTGCCCTCCCTAGAAGAAGGATGGATAGAGCAGAAAACATGTAGAGGGTTTTCCCCCCGAGCTTTCTGGGAATTTCAAAACTCAATTAATACAATGAAAAAGCAAAGGAACCAGTCTGCCTCTTCTCCGCATCCTCATCCACATTTACACGCAAACTTAGTTCACTGTTTCTCAATACTGCTGCACATTAGGAATGATCTGAAAAGCATTAGCGCCAACCTCCATCTGAAAGTTCTGCTTAAAATGCCTGGGCTCTGTGTGTATTTACACAGTTGTATGCATGTATGCATTTTTATGGGATCCTCACTTCTTAAAAACACATGCAGTCAATTTTGAGATCCAGGGTGTTCAGTTCAAGATTTCACTACAATTTTATCTACCCCACTTTAAAGATAAGAGATCACATGGGTGAGTTCTGGTGTGTCTTTCTCATCTAACTATCCTCCACAATGTCATATCCCAAGCTTAAACAACATCATTCTTTCAATAGACTAGATTTTCCCCAGTAATACATCTGCGTATTAAATGATCCATTAGTCCATTCCATTTTCACTTTTTTTAAAAAAATGGATTTCTCCCCTTAAAGCACCATATGATTTATGTTTTGCTTCCAAATCACTGACTGTTGTATTCATTAAATATTTTAAATAGATTTGACAAAACAAATGCTGCCAGCTAACCTGTTCCTGATATGAATTCTCTGGAGACAGAAACCAATTTGATCTTCATCCCAGAATATCTAAGGGCCCTCACTGCCTGAACAAGGTGATGTTATGCAATGCCAGGGATGGCTCTGTTATCAAATCTACACATGCAAACTGTACAAATTCTCTTTTACTACTCCTCAGATTTTTGAGAAATCTCCACACTGCTTTTCATAGCAGTTGCACCATTTCACACTCCCACTAATAGTGGAAAAGAGTTCTTTATTCCCAACAATCCTACCAGCATTTGTTATTGATTGATTTCTTGAGAATAACCATTCTTTCTGGAGTGTGATGGAATCTCAAGATTGTTTTAATTTGCATCTCTTGAAGGACCAGTGATGTTGAACACTTTTGTACATTTATTTTCCATTTGTATTTCTTTACCTGAGAAGTGTCTACTTATTTCAGACGTTTATTTTTAGATTGGTTCTTTATATATGGGAGTAAAATTTTTCATAGTCAGTTATATATTCTAGATATTAGTCCTTTGTCTGAGGAATAGCTGGCAAATTTTTTTCTCACTCTGTAGGTTGTCTTATCCTTCTGTTGATTTTTTTTGCAGTGCAAAATCTTTTTAATAAGATTAGATCCCAATTGTTTTTGTAATAGTTCCAATGTGATCAGTGTTTTGTTCATGAAGTCTTTGCCTACATCTATGTCTTCAACAATTCTACCCAATCTTTCTTCTGCTTGAGTTAGTTTTTGTTTTCATAATTAGATCTTTGATCCATTTTTATTTTAATTTAGTGAATGATGAGAAACGTGGACCTAGTTTTATTCTTCAGCATGTAGAAAGTCAGTTTTTGCAGCACAGTTTATTAAAGAGGTTCTCTTTCTTCCACTGAAGGTGTTGGGCCCCTTTGTGAAAGATAAGGTCCCTGAATGTTTTTGGAGTTGTTTCTGCATTTTCTAATCTGTTTGATTGATCCTCACATTTTTAACAGTACTCTGCTGTCTTTATTACAGCAGTTTGTAGTATAATTACAACTCAGGAATTGTGATGTTTCCACTCTTACCTTTGTTTGCCAGAATTGTGTTTGCTATGGTAGGCCCTTATGCAACAAAATGAATTTTAGGATTCCTTTCTCTAATTCTATGAGGTATGACTCTGGAATTTTGAACAAGATTGCACTCAATCTGATAATAATTTTGGAAGTATGACAATTTTCACTATGTTCGTTTTTTCGTCTCAGGAACCAGGGATATCTTTCATTTTCTGATGCCCCCTTTGATTTTCTTTTTCAGAATTTTATAGTTTTCAATGTAGAGATCTTTTACTTCATTTGTTAGATTGTTTTTTAAGTATTTCATTTTCTTGATGCCACTGTGAAAGGTGTGGTCTCTAATTTCTCTCTAAGTGAGTTTGTGATTTGTGTACAAGAAGCTAGTAAAAAGAAACAAATCACTTGCAAAAGAAATCCCATCAAAATCACAGCAGACTTCTCAACACAAATCCTTAAGTCAAGGAGAGGGTGATGTGAAATTTTCAAGTGCTGAAAGAAACAACCTCCAACCCAGACAGATGTACCCTCCAAAGCTGTCTTTCAAAATCAATGGATAAGTAAGGTCTTTCCATGAGAAAATACAACTGAAGAAATTTATGACCGCCAAGCCAGCTCTACAAAATATTCTGAAGGATATTTTACGAAGAGATAATGAAGACTACAATTCCAGTGATACCAATAGAAAGAAGCCAGCTGGCAAGGCAAGCAATTAAGCAGAATGAAAGACAGAACCAACAGCAGGAAAATAACATAAGGATAAACCAATACATACCAGTTAAAACCATCAATGTAAATGGTCTCAATTTACTAATCAAAAGAAACAGACTTGCAGAATGAATCAAGAAAAAAGGTCCAACAATACGCTGCATACAAGAAACAGATTCACCTTAAGAAGAAGTTCAAAGACTGGAAGTCAAAGGATGAATACAATACTCCATGCAAAAAAAACCCTGCTAGAATGCAGGGATAGCTATTCTATTTGAAGACAAAGTGAACTTCAAGTCAAATATGATGAAGAAATAAAAAGTTCACTACATACGTAAGGAAACACTCCAAGAGGAAGAGATAACAATCATAAATATATATGCACCAAATATACGAAAAATCAAATAAGCACTAACCCAATTATAATGAGGGACCTCAATACCCCACTATAAGAAATAGACTGGTCAACTAGACAAAAAAATCAACAAAGAAATATCACAATTGAACCAAACCTGTGAACAAATGGACATAGTAGATGACAGAATGTTGTACCCCACAATATCAGGACACACATTCTCAGGTGCATATGGGATGTTCTCCAAAGTAGATCACATACTAACTCATAGAACATACTTAAGAAAATGCACAGTAATTGAAATTATCTCATGCAGACTATCCAACCATGGTGCAGTGAAATTGGAAATCAATGGCAAAATAATCCACAAAAACATCAACATATGAAAATTAAATAACAGCCTCCTAAACAACCAATGGACCACTGATGAAATTAGACAATTTCTACAATTAAACTATATTGCCAACAAAATGTACAAGAATTTGTGGCATGCAACAAAAGCAGTTCAATGAGGGAAATTTTTGGCAGTGAATTCTCACAAAACAAAAGCAGAGCAAGCTCAAATAAATGACCTAATGTTGAACTTCAAACTTCTAGAAGAAAAAGAAGTCATGCCCAAAGCTCACATGAGGGAGGACATTGTAAAGAGAAGAAATTAATGAACTCAACTAAAAAAACAATACAAAGAATCAGTGAATAGTTGGTTCTTTGAAAGATTAAAATTGACAAACCTTGGCCTAACCTTAACAAAAAAATTTAAAAGCTCAAATCTATACAATTAAGAATGAAGAAGTTGAAACCACAACAGGTCTTGCAAAAATCCAGAAGATCATCAATACCTGCTTAAAGAACCTGTACTCAAATAAGATGGAGAACACAGAGGAAATGGACAGATTCCTAGACATGTATGCATTACCAAAGCTGAATCTAGAAGATATAAACATTCTGAATAACCTAATATCAATCAATGAACTTGAAGATGTAATTAAAAACTTACTATCAAAGAAAAACACAGCTCCAAGTCCTGATCAATTTACTGCTGAGTTCTACAAGTCTCATTTCTTAAAGGGTCCACCACTTGCTAATAACGTCAAGAACTAGGGACCAAGCCGTTATTTGACATGTGGGTCTTTGAGGTACACTTATCCAAGCCTTAGCAGAAGGAGGAATGGGTCAATCCAAGTCCATGACTGGCATACAATGACTATGCTATTTGTTGCTCAGTTCTTGGAACAATAACAAAATAACCAACCAGGAATTTCAGGAGAAGTTGAGATACAAGCAGAGATCTATATTTGGAGACATGAAAGTCAGCTGAAAATTGACATCCTTTACAGTAGATTGGATGTATTATCAGGGACAGCAAGTAACTAAAATGGCACATACAAACTGAGAAATTGAGAATAAAGTAAATGTCCAGATAAAATGTGTGGGAGTAAGAGAAGTGTACAGGGGATTGAGATATGCCAGAATTAGCATCACAGCAAAACTTTAGCACTGTTATCAGTAAAGGCCAGTAAAGGCAGTATAAGATTCTGGAACTCTGCAGGAAGCTTTGTTGGAGGAACTTGCTGGCATGAGTTCAGTGCAGGACAAGCTATTGTGAGGAGAATCTGAAGAACAAAAACACAATGATATTCTCCCTCCTACTCGCCTGATAATATCTGCTACAGAGAGACTCAAACAGGAACCCAGAGATGGAGACTTACTGCTGCACAGAATACATGTCAGTCTCCCAGAGCTGTTGCTGGGAAGGCAAACTGGGAATTGCATATGGAAAGACAAGGATAACATACTTATCATAGTTCACAATGCATGTCCATACACATTTCTGTCCCTTATCAATGGGACAAATGTACCTCCTCTGTATGGGGGATAAACAAAGCCCAGTAGCCTCTACGTCATCATAGGGCAATATAAACATTTACTGAGTTCTGTGTTGTGCTCCGTGAATATGTTGGTGGGAGGAAAGGGGAGAAAGGAACAGCAAACATAAAGCATAAGCATAAAGTCCCCATTTCAAGAGCCAGTCATGAGTCTAAATTAATAATCACAACTATCATTCTATTTTGGTCAGATGGAGATTGAACTGAGGGCCTTGTGCTTGTAAAGAAAGTGCTTTGCTACCAAACCACTTTTCCAGCCCCAGGACTACCATTTTTCACCTATTTCACCCTATCTAGGTAAGACAACGGCAGACAGGGTGGAAATATCGGCAGCACATGGACAAACAGCCTACTCATCTGCAAAGAGGGCTTTTAAATACAGACTTTGTTACAGGTATTCCAGTTCAAGGTTCAGGATTGTATTGCTAAGACACAAAGGAAAAATAAGTATCTTTCCTAAAAGAAATACATTTATACTTTCAACAGGACATTGGTATATCATTTCTTTGTTCCTGTTCTCATTGCTTTCATCTTGAATTGGATAAAACTCCATCTTAAATATTTTGTAGAAGGATGGAATTCCAAGATGAGCTAAGGAAACTAAAAAAAAAATTTTAAATAAAAGTGAAGGAGAACTAATCTTACTAAGTACCACAGCATACCATAAATCCATTAAAATATTACTACATTCTTGATATAGATACAGAAAAGTAATTAATAGAATGGTATAGAAAAATCAGAAAGAGATTCCAGTATATGTTAACATTCAAATATATAACAAAGGAACAAATGTGACAGCTAAATTTAGAATTTAATGGTACAACATCTAATAAATTTTACCTGTATTACTGGCCACACAATAATGCATGATATATTTTGATCTATATTTTCAGTGGCATGCAAAAATAAATTCCAGAAAGGATGATCAGAAATAAATACAATAAAATATTATGAGAAATTAG
The DNA here is from genome assembly GCA_004027595.1 of Dinomys branickii. Lineage (NCBI taxonomy): Eukaryota > Metazoa > Chordata > Mammalia > Rodentia > Dinomyidae > Dinomys > Dinomys branickii. The sequence continues at coordinate 156,223 of PVLD010000074.1, forward strand.
AGAGTTACATGAAGAGTGTAAGTGCTTAAGAGACCTCTAAAGAAGCATAGAAATCCAGAAGTTCTATAGAAAAAGAATATAGTGAATATATAAAGTGAAAAAAATTCAAGATATGTTGAAAATCAGTCAATAGAAAATTGAGAAAATATTGATATGGCACAGATGAAAATATTAAATATTTATATGGCACAGATGACACAGATTAGACTCACAAAGAGTACTTATGTATTGATAATGAAAGGATAACCAATCTGATAAAATGTTGAATATCTAGAATCTGCCAAAGAGATGTATACATCAGGAAAAATAAAACTTGTATGAACGTTTTAATACTAAATTTATTGAGAAATAAATTTAGTGAAATAAATATATACTATAATACTAAATTTATTGAGACATCATAAGAGTAATACAAGTTACCTTTAGAGACCTTTGGTCTCTAAAATTGTAAGAGGTGCTCAAAGTGGTAGCCATTAGCTTCCAGACATGTATTAGTATGACAAACAGCTGAAGTGTGTTAAACATCTTTTGCTGGACTCTGTATATGAATAATGGATATATATCACATATATAAATATGTGCATACATATTTATATGCTTTTCCATTTTTATTTTTATTTTTAAAAGAATGAAAACATATCAACAAACAGATAGCCATTTACAAAGTAGCACAAGAATAGTACAAGCAATATTAAATTCCACACAATGTGACAGGGAATTAACAGTGATTGTTGTATTACATATTGATAACTTCAAAGGGGTTAGTCAGGAAAACAAATTTGGACATATAACATTGATCAAATAATTAATCATTAACTATTCCTTTCAATAAAGTGATAGAAGTCACTAGTACAACTATGTTAGCCATCCTGTATATACATATATACATAATTTTCCCCTTCTTTCTTTTCTCTTTTCCCTCATCCCAGTTGCTCTTTGCTTTTGATCAGTTTCCTTTCATTTCACGTTTATCATACCTCCTAATTTTTATTCACCCTTTCAGGTTCTTATGCTAGTGAGAAAATACGTTGCTTACACATGCAGGTCTGATTTATTTTACCTATGAGTATGATCTCTAGTTGTGACCATTTAACTATAAAATACTTGAGTTTACCTTTCTTTATAGCTCAGTATTATTCCATTATATAAAAATGTCACAATTTTTTTTTATCCAATACTCAGTGGACGGACATTTGGGTTGCTTCCATGATTTAGCTATTGCAAATTGCACTGCTATAAACATGGATGTACATATATTGCTGTGATATGATGTTTTCAGATCTGGGAAAATACCCAGAAAGGGAATAGCTGGGTTGAATGGGAGCTCCAGACCTAGTTTGCTGATGAATCGCCAAACCAATTTCCACAGTGGTTGCTCCACAATGTATTCCTACCAGCAGTGGGGAAGAGTTTCTATTTCTCCACAGCCTCACCGGCATTCTTCATTGATTTCTTGATGCTAGCCATTCTTACTGGGGTAACATGAAATCTCAATGTTGGTTTAATTTGCATTTCTAGAATGATAACATCGAACATTTTCTCTTGTATTTATTTGCCATTTGTATTTCTTTATCTGAGAAGTGTGTATTCATCTCAGATGCCCGTTTTAGGATTGGATCTTTGAATTTGGGGAGGTTGGTTTTTTTAATTCTTTATGTGTTCTAGATAGAAGACCTTTCCCTGAGGTACAGTAAGCTTAACATTTTTTCCCAGTTTATGTGTTTTCTTTTTACTCTGCTGGTGATTTCTTTGTATGTGCAAAAACTTTTCAGAAAGATGAGGTCCCAGTTGTTCTGCTTTGAAGTATTTCCCTTGCAGTTTGGTTTTTGTTTATGACCTCTCTGCCTACCCCTATGTCTTCAAGATTTTTACCTACTTTCTCTTCCAATAGAGTTAGTGATTTTGTCTTAATATTGAGATCTGTGATACATTTTGACTTGAGTTTGGTTCGTGGTGATAGGCTTGATCTAGTTTCAGTCTTGGCATGTGGCAAGCCAGTTTTTCCAGCATCATTTATTGAAGAGGCTATCTTTCATCCAGTGAGCTTGTTTGGTCCCTTTGTCAAATATTAGGTGACTGAGTGTGTTTGTGGTTGTGGCTGCATCTTCCAGTCTGTACCATTAATCCTCTGGTCTGATTTTTAGCCAGTACCATGTTGATTTTATTACACTAGCTTTGTGGTACAGTTTCAGGTCAGGGATTGTGATTCTGCCTGACTTGTCTTTGTTGCCCAGGATTGCTTTTGCTATTCTATATCTCTTCTGGCTCCAGATAAATTTTAGAAATGTTTTCTCTAGATCTGTGAGGTATACTAATGGTATTTTAATGGGAAGTGCATTGAATCTGTACAACAACTTTGGTAGTGTGGCCATTTTCACAATGTTGGTTCTTCCTATCCATGAGCAAGGAATATTTTTCCATTTACTGAAGTCCTCTTCAATCTCTTTTATCAGAGTACTGTAGTCTTCATTGAATAGATCTTTTACTTCTTTTGTTAGATTGATTCCTAAATATTTCAATTTCTTGGATGCTATCTGGAAAAGTATGATTTCCTTAATTTTCTCTCAGTTTGTTGTTTATGTACAGGAATGCTATTGATTTTTGAGTGTTGACTTTTTATCCAAGTACACTACTGAATTTGTTGATTAATTCAAGGAGTCTTCTAGTGGAGATTTTGGATCTTCCATATAAGATATCATGTCTGCAAATAGTGATAATTTCACTTCTTCATTTCCTATCCTTATTCTTTGTATTTCTCTATCTTGTCTAATTGATCTGGCTAATGCTTCCACAACTATGTTAAATAGCAGTGGTGACAGTGGATATTCTTGTCTTGTTCCTGACTTTATAGTGAAAGCTTTTAGTTTTTGTCCATTTAGTATGATGTTGGCTGTTGGTTTGTCATACATGGCTTTAATGAGATTGGGGTAAAGATCATCTATTCCTATTTTCTGTAGGGTTTTTATCATGAATGTATGTTGGACTTTGTGAAAAGCTGTTTCTGCATCTATTGAGATGATCATGTGGTTTTGTCTTTGGCTCTATTGATACGGTATATTACATTAATTGATTTGCAAATACTGAACCATCCCTGCTTTTCTGGAATGAATCCAACTTGGTCACCCTGTATGATTTTCTTTGATTTGCTGCATTCTATATGCTAGTATTTTATTGAGTGTCTTTGTATCTGTGTTCATTAGGGAGATTGGTCTGTAGTTCTCTTTCTTGGTTGGGTATTTCTCGGGTTTTTGTACCAGTATAATTCTTGCCTCCAGAAATGACTTGAGAATTGCTTCCTTTTCAATTTCATTGAAGAGTTTGAGCAGTGTTGGCATTAAATCTTCTCTGAATTTTTTACAAAATTCTATAAATCCATAAGGGCATGGGCTTTTCTTTGTCTGTAAGTTTTTAATCACATTTTCAATTTCATTAATTGATATTGGGTTGTTCAGGATTTTTATATCTTCCTGATTCAACTTTGGTAATTCATACATTTCTAGGAATCTGTCCATTTCCTCTGAGTTTTCTATCCTATGAGAGTAAAGATTTTCAAAGTAGGTATTAATGATCTTTTGAATTTCTGTAGGATCTGTAGTGACTTCATCCCTTTCATTCCTTATTGCATAAATTTGAGTTCTTTCTTTTTTTGATAAGGTTGGCTAGGGGTTTGTCAATTTTATTTATTCTTTCAAAGAACCAACTCTGATTCAGTTATCTTCTGCAGTATTTTCTTCATCCCAATTGCATTAATTTCTGCCCTGATCTTTATAATCTCCTCCCTTCTTTGGGCTTTGGACTTGACTTGTTCTTCTTTTTCTAAAAGTTTGAGAAGCAGCATTAGGCTATTTATTTGTTCTCTTTCTATTTTCCTTATGTGTGAGTTCACTGCTATAAATTTCCTTCTGAGGACTGCTTTCATGGCATCCCACAGATTCTGGTAAGTTATATTTGTATTTTTGTATATTTGTAGGTATATTTTAATTTCTTCTTTAATTTCCTCTGTGATCCATTGGTTGTTCAGGAGGTGGTTATTTAATTTCTAAATGTTTGTGGAGTTTTGGGAGTTCTTTTGGTGATTAATTTTAATTTCATTGCACTTTGGTCAGATAATATGCATGGGATGATTTCAATTATTTTGCATTTATTTAGGTATGTTCTACGGGCTATAATGTATTCTATTTTAAAGAAAGTCCCATGTGCAGCTGAGAAAAATGTGTATTCTGATGTTATGGGGTGGACTATTCTGCATACATCTGCTATGTCCATTTGTTTACAGATTTGTTCAAGTCTGTTATTTCTTTGCTGAATTTTTGTCTAGTTGACCTGTCTTTTTGTCAAAGGGATGTTGAGGTCCCCTATTACAATAGTGTTATTAAACATTTGGTTTTTCATATCTGTTAAGATTTTTCTTGTATAGTTTGGTGCTCTAATATTTGGTGCTTACATGCTTAGGGTTGTTATCTCTTCCTCTTGCAGTTTTCCTCTAACTAGTATGTAGTGACCTTATCTCTTTGGATTGTTTTCTGTTTGAAGTTTACACTGTCTGCAAACATGATAGCTACCCCTGCTTTTTACTGTGATCCTATTGCATGGAGAATTGTTTTGCATCCTTCAACTTTCAGTCTATGGATTTCCTTTTGATTAGTGTGTTTCCCATATACAGCATATTGTAGGATTTTGTTTCTTAATCCACTCTGCCAATCTATTTCTTTTGATTGGTGAATTGAGGCCATTTACATTAATGGTTACAACTGATATATGTTGGCTTATCTTCATCATGTTATTTACATGCTGTTGTTTCCTACTTTTGCTATCTGTTTAATTGCTTGCTCTGCTTGAGAGTTCTTTTCTATTGTTGTTCTTGATATTGCAGTCTGTTTCATCTCTGTCTAGAATATCTTTCAGTAAATCTTTGTAGGTTGGTTTGGCATTCATGAATTTCTCAGTTGTTCTTTGTGGTGAAAATACTTTATTTCTCTGTTAAATTTGAAGGATAGTTTTGCAGGATATATTAATCTGGGTTGGAAGCTGTTTTGTCTTAGGATCTGTAGTGCTTCACTCCAAGCTCTTCTCAATTGCATGGTTTGTGTTGAGAAGTCTGCTGTGATTCTGATGGGCTTTCTTTTATAGGTGATCTGTTTCTTTTCTCTAGCGCTTTTAATATTCTGTTCTCTTGCTGGATATCTGGGATCTTGATTATTATATTTCAAGGGGTGGTTTTCTTTTGGTTATGGGTAGTTGGAATTCTATATGCCTCATTTACTGTACATCAGAATCTTTTTCCATGCTTAGGAAATTTTATGCTATTATTTCTGCAAATATTCTTTTTATGTCATTTGTGTTGCCTCCTGCTATTTCATTGACTCCTATTAGTCTTACATTATTTCTCTTTGCTTCATATTACAGCTGTTGAAGTGATTTTTCCTGGATCTTTTTTGATTTTAAGAGATTCAAAGGCATTAGCTGCCATGCTGTGCTTAATATCTGAGGTTCTATCTTCAGCTTCATTCAAGCAGTTATGCCAGTTCTCAGTGGAAGTTTTGATTTCCTGGATATTTCTTAGAGTCTGTTTTATGCATTCTAGTTCTGTCCTATATTTTCATTTAATGTTTCCATTGTTTTCCTATGCTCATCTATTTTTTTATATATGTCTTCTTTAGATGTGCTGAGCAATTCTTTCATTATTGATGTCATTTCTTCTTTTACTTGGGTGATTATTTCTGATCTGATTTCTTCTGTGGCCTGATGGAGTTGTTTCTTTACTTCCTATGCAATTATTTTGGAAATTTCAGGGATGTGGCTTCTAAATTCTCCTATGTCACTACCTCCTGGACTTGTTCTGGGTGGAGTTGAGCTCTGAGATCACATTTTGTTCCTATTTCTTCTCATTTTGGATGTCAGATGGAACATACTGAGCCACAAGCTACCCAGGCAGCTCACTGTACTCTAGGGACCTTAGTTTACCTTGTTATCAGACTTCTTTCAAGATGATAGAGGGCATTGGACCACTGGGCCTGAGATCCACAAGCAATTGCAATTATTGGGGTGCACAACTCAGACCACAACTGTGATGATTGGGAAATGCTGGCCTCTGGTACCAAGGTCTCCAGGTCATGGATGGAAAGCGTGCAGGCCTCAGCTGTGAACCCGATTGTGGACAGACAGGGGCCACTGCTCTAGGATCCTCAGGTAGTTGGTTGAAATGGGTGGCCTCACCTTCCAACCTAGAGGACCACAGGGCCTGGAGCCATGCTGCAGGCCTCTCCTGCCAATGGAGAGATCCACAGAGAGGGGACCACTCCTATACTTCTTCCATGGGTCTGAGCTGCTTCCTTTTCCAAGAGGAGCAGGGCAAAGTATATGCTCAGGCCTCACCCACCAATGGAGAGGTCCACAGAGACGGGGCCGCTCATGCTCTGCTTCCCTGAACCCAAACTGCTTCCCTGTCTCATATTTATATGCTTGAATACATTTTTAAAACTCTACAGGGATACCTGATGTACTCTGCACAATGGTTACTTTTGGGAGGAATGGAATTTGTGGTTGTAAGGATACACATATGCTCACACATACATGAAGAAAACCAGTGTGTGTCTGAGTTGTTTTCTGTGAAGAAAATGGATAATCTAGAAAGTTTACCATTTATTACCTGCATATTACAATGATACTAATAATTGCATCATTAAATATATATTGAGTGTTTTTTAAAACCACAAGAAGATACTTTATATTTGTAACAAGCACAGTAATCCCTGCATCTCCCAAAAATGTCCACATTAGATTGACTGGGATTTGAATATGACACAGAGTGAAAGGAAGTAAGTGACCAAGCAGCTGACTTTAAAATAGGGGAATTTTTTATGGACTATCTTGAGTTCAACACAGTTCCCAAGGTCCATGCAGAAGCAGGAGGCAAAAGAAGAGTCAGTATCAGAATGATGAAAGCAGTGAGAAAGATTCAGCAGTCCATGGAAGATGAATGTGGGATTCCGTCAGAAAGTGGAAAACTCCAAGAAGCAGATTCTCCCAGTCTCTAGAATAAGCACCACCCAACAGACACCTTCATTTCAACCAACAAGACCATTTTAGAATCTATATATTTAGAACTATAAAATAATTGGTTGGTGTGCTCTAATTCAGTAAGTTTGTGACAATTGGTTAGAGCATCAGTAAGAAACTTTGCAGTATATATTTTCTCATTTATATTTTGGAAGACTCCTAGAAGATTTATATGTAAAATTAAAGTCCTCAGTTTACAAATGAGAAAATCTTACCTCAGAAGATGTTTGGAGGTAACATAGACAAAATATACCATCTGTGGCCAGCACTTGAATTAGTTCCAAGGGAATCTAGATTATCTTCCATCTACCACTCTATATCCTCCATCCTCTGACCTAGGGCCCCAGTGCACTGGCTCAGATATTGGTCCTCCAGTGAGGTACTAAGAACTTAGATTTAGCATTAGAGAAATCTCCATTTAATTCCCCTTACTGACTGTGTCACATAAAACTTGAGGCTGTTTTCTCATCTATAAAACAGAAGAAATAATTTCTACCTCATAGGGTGAGAGAAAGTATTTACTGAAATAAAATATGAAAAGTATTTAACAAAGAGGCTTGTATGGATTTTGCTTTTAATAAATGTTTTTTATTGGTAGTGAGGACTATTATTTTGGTGTAATGACTTAAAGAAGCTCTGTTTCTTCTGGATTAGGTTTTAGGTTTTGTCCCTACTTTTCTCATATCTGTCAGCTCTTGATTCAGAGAGGGTAGTTAGTGCCTATGGCACAGAATTACAACTACAAACTAGGGAACTATTAACAGAAGATGGGTTTTGAGGAAGTAGCTTTTAGTGGTGTGGATATCCGTGATCTATAATATGAATCCAGGAGCAAAAATCCACTATTAATAAAATAAGTTTATCCCATGAGACCACACCAGGGAGAAACAAAGCAGGGAACATGGGTACTCAGAAAATTTCTTTCTAAACTTACACTTTATCAGTAAGCTATGGGCACATGGAAAAGGATGCATCTCTATAGAAGAGAAATTACAGTGGCCTTCTTTCTTCTGATCCTGATGGCCCAGGCTGAGTCCTCTGAATATAATTTGTCTCTCACTCAAGAAACATATTCTTCTGGCCCACATACTTCACAAACTGCTACAAAAATTTCCTTGAAATTTCCCTTGAGGCTTTCAGTTCTTAACAGTAAAGAGGTTTTTTTTTTTTTTTTCCTAAATACATCCTTAAGGATTTTTTATGAACTACTGTTCTTTCTTGATTATTGTCTAGAGAAGATCATTTATACATCTTTTCAAGAGTCACTGTGATTTTGAGCTGTCCAGTGCCTGGTTCAATACATAATATAGTTAACCTGGATCAAATAAATGAATGAGAAAACAAAGGAACTATTGAATAACCTGTAAGAGTAAATCAACAAATGTGGTGAGTGAACACTCATTTATAAAAATAGATCCCGTCTCACCTGAAAGGGCGTGTAGACACATTCTGCAAAGACCCCAATTTAGCTGCCCAAAATCTTGAGGCTATCTTAACCGTATTGTATATGTGTCTTTTGTATTTTAGGAGACTAAGATATGAAACAGAAAACCTCCCTGGGAGTTTTGTTCTATTCCAAAATCTGCGAGGTAATAAGTGTTTACATTACTAATGGCTTTTTCAAAGCTTGTTTACACCAAAATGTGTTTGGGAGAACAGATTTTGCATGTGAGACACACCATTATGAGTGTTGCTTTTACTATGAAGTGTTTGTATTTGCAGTGTCCTTCATTCAAGTGACCTTGGTACTGCTTCTCATTTCAGATTATTTGAGCCAGCTGCAGATACAATGAAACCAGCAGGATAACTAAGTAGAATGGAACATTTACAGCAGTAACAATCTATTAAGATCATCATTATTAACCATGACACAGAGATTTCTTAACCACATCTGTGATTGCTCTAATTCCTAATGATACTCTATTATTTGTGCTTTAATATTCCAAAGTGCTTACAATGCTATTAAAGCACAAATCTAAGGAGTCATTGATAAAATGTTTCTAATTTTTATTGTTCAAGTTGCATCTAAACACATTTTAAAATCTGCTATATAAAATATATAGATGAAATCACAATTATACTTTTGAAGAGAATCTTTTAATAGTGATGTTATCCATTGCACTGAGTTAAAAAGTTACCTGTCCAAATCAACAAAGTCATGTAGTTTTAATTCCAATTTAAAAGTCACAAGGCAAGTATTCTCCATAATGTCTTAGTCTGTTGGGATACTTAATGTGAGATTTACTATGAATTGACTAATTCAGAGCCAATATCCTTTTATTGGATAAAAAATTCATACAACCTCTGTAAACCAAAGCCACATAATAGAATTTATTTTTCAAGACTCAACACTAAACTTTCCTAACTGCTTTATCACCTTCAATTAATATTGTCATTGACTTTACTCCCTTTTGTCACTCTTTGACTCCTAAAAACATTTAATTCACATTTAATAGAAGTAGCAACAAACAGGATATGGGGAAAGAAGCAGAAATAAGGACTACCATTGGCAGCTTTACTGTCAAGTATATTCACAAATGCTAGGCAAATCTAACTGCTTAATTTCAAAATCAGTCTGTATGCAAAAAGTTTGACTATAAAATGAACTTCTAGTTAACTTGGTGTTACTAATCTCCAGTAGTTCTTTCTTTAACTGAAAGCTCATTAGTAGAGTCGTATTTTACAGAGACCTGGAAGAGCCTGTGACATTCAGATACAGTAGCTACACGAGAGACAAACAGAGAAAAGAGAAAGGAGGGTGATGTAGCAGCAGCAATGGCTGGGCAAAAGCGCTTCAGGGTGGCACAGTGCTGAAAATAAAACCGTAATCCAATGAACTGAGATTTATTAATCTCAAACTATGTAAATAACTGTGTATATATATATTTAAATATAAAAGTATATTTGAATATATGTATATTTGTGTGGGGACTCAAACCTTGGATCTCATGCCTGATAAGCAAGCACACTACCACTGACCTACATCTGCATCTAATTTAAAATATTAAAGTATACATTCGGTATATTTTTATTACGATGACGCTTAAGCAGTGTACAAAATTAGTTGATAGGAACATTTTTGAAGGAAGTCACATCTTAGTGAAATTTAAGACCGGCATTTACCAACTTGATATTAAGGAAGTTGCTTAACTTTTCTAAGCCTGTTTCATAGATGCAGCGGGGTTATAAGACGACATGAGGCTGTTTTAAAGACTGAATTGATAACACATGAATTTTGGTTATGTGGTGAATATTCAGTGAGGGTAGCCATAACGAAGTTTCTACAATACTTGTGTTCAAATTTAGTTTATTCATGAAAGTTTCTTCAGATGTTGGAAGGTTCTTAGGTAAAATAGCCGAACTTGCAGCTGCTCTGTCTGCTGTGGACGTGACGTTCATGAAACTGCCCGACCTTCCTCTCCAGCACCACCTGTACTCGGGTAACCCCCAAAGGGCTCTACAGATTGCAGCCTGAAAAGGGTCCTATCGTCATACCACTGCCTTTCTTCAGAATGAATTATTAAGTAAACAGATAAATTGATCTACAGAGTTCTGTTCTCTAGAATTTATTTCATTTTATATCAACTCTTTTGGGCATTGGTGTTCAAAATATTCATTTCTTAAACATTGCATATTGTGCCACTTAAATTTTATGATGAGTTTTAATGTTTCCCACTTTATGTTCCTTTAGTTAGTAATTGTTATAAACCATCATTCAAAAATTTTTAACTACATGAATATGCACAATACCTTCAAGCAAATTGAGAGAGCCTTCTGCTCTGTGTGGATTACTTCTGGCTGGAGAATTTCCCAGAAGAGCATGGCTTGGCAAGCTAATGGCATCTTTAGGCAGTTTAGAAAAAGCCAATTTTGCTTTGAGCAAATTGAGACGTAGGTATGTGTAGGCTGAGCAATGGTTGGGTTTCAGCCCTTGCTTAGCCCTTGGCTATGGCCTTGGTTTACAATAGCCACAGCCAAGGCCCTGCCTGACTATGCTCCAAAGTTTTACTTACATTTTATTCATGTTGTTATTAATCCCATCTCTAACAAGAGGTACTTTAGAAACAACAAACTTAGGTTTACTCTAGGTGTTGAAAGCCTCATTTTATTAAAAGAAAATTTTAAGCACAGGAGATATTTTAAAGCTATTTTTATACCATGTGATGATTAAAAAGAATTTTTATATCAAAAATTTCCCCCAAAATATTCTGAGTAGCATCCTAATAATGGTTTGGCCAAAAGGTTGAAGCAATGAAGTACCTCTGGCAGGTAAAATAACAGAAACATGCTTCCTGACACTAAATCTGATTCACAGGGATAAGTTTTAAGTTTAGAGCATTGGTTGCCTTCAGGGAAGCTTCAGCCAAGGTATGCCATTACTAAAGATGTAATCGCATAGCTAAGCATGTTGGAAAAGTTCCTCTGCATAACAAAAACCTACTAGACTGGAGCAAAAAACTAAATATTTGTCATCTAGAGGTGTGTGAGTACAAAGCACTGGAACAGAAAAGGCAGCTCAGGCTTGGTAAAAGCACTCGAGAGGCACTGTCAAGGTCCAAGTTTGAAACAGTTTATTCCACAAGTTAATCATTTAAACTCAACCTTCCTGTGCTCTGGAGTCTTCATTTGCAAAACGAAGATAATATCATCTTCACACGATTATTGTGGAAAATAAATAACATAATCTATATGACAGTGCCTCCAGCCTAAGAAATATTACTTCTTTCTAAGTTATTTATTATTTAAAATAATTTAATCTGGATCTTATCTTCATTCACTTTGAAGCCTGGAGCACATGAGCTGGAATCGTGCAGCTGAAAAACCCTTTGTGGTGTTGAAGATATCTGATGTTTGCAATGTGGTGATTATTGAGCAGGCCGAATTGTTAAATATAAGGAACTAAATTTTTTATTAATTTTTACTAGAAACACTGTATTGAAGTGTGACTGATGTACAAAACATTGCTCAGCATTAACATATGTATCTCCTTGAGTTTGTGGATAAGTATAACCATAAAACCATCACTACCATCAAGGCCATCAACATATCACCTCCCAAAGTTTCCTCCCATCTCCTTAATAATTTCACCTCCCCTCCTCCTCCTCCTTGCACCTTTCTCTTCCACCCTTTCCTCTCTTTGCTTCTTCTTGTCTTGTTCTTCCTCCTCGCTTTCTTTTTCTTATTCAAATACAACAATATCTACCACTTACAATTTCAAGTGTGCAATACAGTGTTATCAGCTATGGATATAGCTGGGTATAGATATCCAGAATTCAACACCTTGTATAACTGAAAACTTTGCACCCTTTGACCAGTAACTCCTTATTGTCTTCCTCCGGCCACCCCTGGGGTCCCCCACCCTACACTGCCCTTCTTACTTTCACTATTTTAGTAATTATGTGTAAGTGAAATCACATGGCATTTGCCATCTTGTGCCTGGGTGATTTCACTTAGTATGGCAAATCCAAGTTTATTCATGTTTTGAGTTTTGCAAATGGCAGGATTTCTTTCCCTGTTAAAGGTAAGTAATATTCTGTTGAATGTACATAACAGTCTCTTTATCCATTCATCCATTAATGAGCATTTAGATTGTTTCCACTTATTTGCTATTGTGAAAAAATATTGCAACAATTCTGGGAATGTAGATATCTCTTCAAATTCTTGCCTGTAGTCATTTTGGATACGTATTCAGAAGTAAGATTGCTGCGTTGTAAGGCAGTTCTATTTTTTGTGATGGCTGTACCAATTATATTTCCACAAAAGTATTCCTTTGTCAGCATTCTTTTCCACAACCATTCCTTTGTCTTTAGATTTGTCTTATTCACCTTCTCTTCACTAAGACACCATGTCCGAAACCCATAATTTAATCGAGGAGAAGAGATTTTTGACTCACAGTTTCCGAAGTTTCAAAGTCCGTGGTTGGGAGGCTCAGTTGCAGAAATGGTACAGTGGAAAAGCCTGTCACAGAGGAAAGCTGCTCATGTCATGCCCATCAGGAAGCAGAGATAGAAGGAAGGGGCTGGGAGATGGAGATGCAGCCATATATGTCATTTTTCCAGTGACCCCCTTTCGCAAACAGGCCCTACTTCCTAACAGCGAATTCAGCTACTCAACTCATCAATGGGTGAATACTCTACACAGGTGAGTATAGCGCCCACATCACCCAATCAACTTCCACACACATGAGAACCTTGGAGACATTTTAGATCTAAGCCATACCAATATCCTTCCCAAGGCTTATCTTTTATTTTTAAATGTATGAGCTATGCTAAGAAGTGTACAACGTTATGTCATTGTTGCTTTGATACAAATTTCCCGGTCATGCTGAACATGCTTTGTATACTTGTTAGCCATTTGTCTGTCTTCTTTTTATGAAATGTATCTGCTTTTAATAGGCTAAATTGGGATTTTTTGTTATTGAGTTGAAGGAGTTCTTATACATTTGGATGCTGACCTCTTAGGAGATACATATTTTCTAAACATTTTCTCCTGTTCTATACACTGCTTTTTCTTTTGCTCTACAGAAACTGTTTAATGTAGTCTTGCTTATTTTTGTTTTGCTTTGTGCTTGAATGTGCTTCAAGGTCATATAAAAAATCACTGCTAACACCAGTGTCAAGTAAATTTTTCCCGTTTGATCTAGGAATTTTACAGTTGCAGACCTTATGTTAGTGTCTTTAATTCATTTTGAATTTTTTTATGTGCATGTGGTATGAAACTCCCAGTTTCATGTTCCTACACATATTTTCCCAACACTATTTCTTGAAAAGATTTATTGAAGAGATTCCTCACTGTGTATTCTTGGTGTCCTTATTGAAGATTACTGGATATTTATACATTTAACTCTGTGTTTTCTATCCTGTGCCATTCATTGATATATCTATCATTATATAAAAAAGTACAATATTCTTCCTACTATAAATTTTTATATAATGTGAAATCAAGAATGCTGATACCTACAGCTTTGTATGGATATATCAAAATTACTTTGAATATTCAAAATCTTTGGGCTTTCACATGAATTTTTGAAATTATTTTTTTCTGTATCTGTAGAAGATACCACTGAGACTTTAATAGGAATTATATATAGAATGCATACATTGCTTTGGTCCATATGGATTTTTAATAATGTTATTCCAACCCATGAACTTAGATTAATTAATTTTAACTTAACATGCAATTAGTGGCTATGGGAATGGTACACTGAAATTCTAAAATAAAACCCAGGCCTGTGATATCCTCTAAAATCTAGATCTGAGTAAAATGTTGTTACCAACAAGACAAACTCATTACAAACTTCCCAAGAAAAATTTTTTCTCTAAAGTTCTTAGAAAAATGCATTCATAAGTTGAAATTGATAGGCTTCATGAACACCTAAAATTATATGAGAATCATGCTGTTTGAAGTATATTTGTTCTAGGAAGAGAATTCATGCCTGTCTTTGAATTCTGAAAGAGCATCATGATAATAAATAAATACATACATAAGCATCTAGCTAAACTTCTTATACCTTCTGTTGTGGCTTATATTTAGGTGTCCCCTCAAAGCATTGTGTGGTCATAAGTGGGGCTTTGCACAAGCGGCTGTATCTAGGGCATGTGATCTGGGGATTAAGGGTATGTGATAAGTCTGCTAATTGGGTTAGCATACTTCTGGGTGTGGACAGTGGAAAGGCCCACCATGGACATGAGTGACACCAACTAAAAGTCTGATAGCCTGGATAGGATAAGAGGGAGAACAGACTGACTGATGCTGCTGCTGCTGCTGCCACTTTTCTGTCTCCTGCCTGCTTTGCTATGGACTTCTCCTCTGTGATGCTCCTCTGCCCTGCCACCCTGCCTTGGAGCCAGCTAATTATGGATTGAAACCTCTAGAAACTGTAACCTGAAGTAAACCTTCCCTCCTTTAACTTTGGGTGTCAAATATTTTGTCTCAGCAAGAGAACTTAGACCCCCATCTATAAATTTAAAGTGCCCAAACTGTTTTCAAAAGATAAAAGTGTCTAAGTCATTGCAAAACTCATGTAACTCTAATTTATCACTTGAAACACTAAAATATGAGCAGAATTTCAATTAAAATGTATAAAATATGGAGTTCATAGAAGAATTCAATTCCTGTATTGAGATCATACCTAGTAAACAAAACTTTAATGTATTTAATTGCACTCAATTTTACTAATATCTTTTTAAATGTTAAAATAGAACAGACTAGTACAGAAAGGAAACTAAAAATTGCAATTCTTACCCATTTCTAATCCTGCATCTATGATTGTTTCCTAGCAATATCTATGTCGATAATTTGTGGCATATCCCTACAGACATCCTTCATGCAACTGTACCTATGTTGGGTTTGTACACACACACGTGTTGGTATTTGTGTAAAAAGTTCTTGTGAAATGTTTGTGTTAAGTTGGGTAATGACTCCCAAAGGTATCTGCACCAAAGTCTCTGGAAACTGTGAATGTTAGCTCATTACAAAATCAGCGGGCAAGAAAACTCCTCCTTGGTGGCTCCAGAAGGAAACAGCCTTGCCAACACCTTGGATTTAGAGTACTGACTCCAAGACTGCCAAGATAGTAAATGTGTGGCCTTTGTTACAGTACAAGTAGGAAACTAGTATTATGTCACTCTTGTAAACATGTTCCCTTCTATGTAAGTGCATTAGCGGGTGCATTGTGACTCCATTCTCTTAGGGAATTGCCTATAAAAGCATAGCTTCCTTTTATGCTATTATACACAAGGTTCCAATGCACATCCTCAGACATACTTTTGAAGAATTTATACTTTTGGTATTGTCGAAGAGATGAATACAGAGAGGCAGTGCTGTGCAAAAAGACATAAATGTGGTAAATGCATTGTTATTCAGAACACTTTCCCCTCCTTACTGTCTCACTCAGCAGAGACTATGTCCTACTGTTCCACAACCAATAGGCTCTGTGGGGTGATGCTCTGGCCAGTAACACATCTGTAAGTGGGGAAGAGAGGAGCATCTCTGAGTAGGCATCTAAGAAGCCAAGCATGCTTATTCTATTTCCTGGCCATAGACGCCCCTCACAGGGGCTACATCACTAGCCAAGGGCCAACTGATATAAACTGTGTATATTAAGTAGAGAGACAAATGCAACAGCAATGTCTTTGTGGCTATAAATGCCTACTGCCTGAGGGTTCCAGGATACAAGCACATAATTTACTGTAAGCTTCCTGATTCAATATGCAACTTTAAAATGTTTATACTTCTTCCAAGTTGCCTTCCAAATATCATTACATGTCCACCAGCATTGTGGGAGGGATCTCTTCACACCCTTGACAACAGTGCATAAGAATCTCTTCCAATTTTGCCTTTATCATGAGAGAAAGATGATATTCTGCAGCTTTCCCCCTTATTTATTTTTATTTCATGCAAAGTTTTCTTAAATGGTCATTACCTAATTTTATTTCTCCTATGATATCTTTACCCAGACATCATCTATTTTAGCTAGTTATCACTCATTTTTATATAAATTTTCCAGAATGCTCATATGTTATGGGTATTACCATTAACATATTATCTGTATTTTAATTATTTTTCATTATTTTATTTGGGTTGGCCATCCAGAAATAATTAATGAATAGAATTAGTTTCACTGAAGTAAAACATTATTCAACCCTCACCAATCATTACAGAGCTCATGGAACTCTAAGACTAGCTCACGTAAAAGGCCAGATGACAAATGAAAATTCAAATGCCTGACTTTAAGTCAAGGCATCCATGAAAGCTGTCTAGGTTACATGATAGTTCAGAAAGGCAGAAAAGAAAAAAATCGCCAATGTCCAAAGAGGCTAAAAACATCAAAGGGTAAAGCAAGGGTCAATGTGAATGCAGAAATTAAAATTTATATACATATAATGGAAGTAATGACAACAATCAAAATTTGGTAAGGCTTATCAGCTGTCATGAAAATATTTATAAGCTGTATGCATATTACATTTTTTCCTAAATGTAGACAGCTTTTTAAACTAAGTTCCCAAGGGTAAGATTTTTGAACTAAGGTTGGTTATAATAGCACAACCTATGATCATAAAAGCATGGAAGTAACCAAGAAATAAAAACTGGATATTATTATAATTATACAAGTTAACTAAAACATGATATATCAATCAATAGGGATATAATAAAGCTGTAAAATTAAGGAGTATAATGATAGGGATGCCTCAGTCAATCTGAAAGCCAGTTTTTCATGAAAACTCTTCTGTCTTGTTCCATTCTGTTCACCTCGGTTTTATAGAACTCTTTCTAGTCTAACATTTATCAAGATGAATCTTATTTAATATTTCACATATCCATGTTTCCTCTCTAGACATTAAGAACATCAGATCAAAATTTATGATTTTTTCATTCTTTCTTGACATATAGTTCATGTTTCTCACTTAGAATGCATTCACTCATTTCTTTAAGAAAAAACACACAGAATTGTGTGTTAATCACATATTTAATTGTGTAAAATTGTATGAGTATATTTCTATAAATTAGAAGGTAACAAAAATGAAGAATAATTCTTATAGTATGTTGAGAGCCTTATAAATGCTGTTTCAAACTTTTTGTAAATTTTTAAATGCAAAATAAGATGAAGAAGACAATTTACATAATCCATAGTTAAGCCACCCAGAGATAACCACTGTCAACATTGTTAACAGATGTTATTCTTTTACAAAAAGTTAAGACAATGCTGATAACACTGTGGGATTTTTAAAATGTCCTTTCCCCCATGTTTTCATTTTAAGCTGTTTTTGCCTATTTACTTCTAGGCCTAGAGAGTCAGACCTAAAGTATCTGTGCCACTCAGAGGAACAGAACAAGGCAAATCTAAACTCACCAAAGAAGTGAGAGACAAAAGATTAATCTTCTCATAAAAATGGTGTTAGCTTCTTTCAAGAAGCTTAATTAATTTGCTCTGTTTCTTTTAAGTATATGGATTTGTTTTCTTGTTTTCCAAGCAGAATGATTCATGCCTAACCCTGACACTTGAGATAGAAGGATTAAGAAGCAGCAGCTATGTAGGAAATGAGAAGTTTTAGAAAGAATTCCTGAAAGGACTTTCTTGGAAAAAAGTGGTAGAAGTGGTTTGATAGATAGATAGATAGATAGATGATAGATAGAGATAGATAGATATAGGCATATATATAGTCTAACCACCTTAAGAAATACATGAAAATACATGTAGGCATGAAACATAGTCATATTTACCTCTCTATATCCCAAGTATAAAATATATACTATTAGGATATTTGCAAACAATTTACTTCTTTGTTTTCTATTTGGATGTCTTTTATTCCTTAGAGGAAAAATCTCATAGGTTTCCACTATTTAGTATAATGCTAGTTGTGAGGTTTTTTTACAGCTTTATCATGGTGTGGCAAGTTTTTCTGTGTCTAATTTATGGAGAGTTTTATTATGAAAAGGTGTTGAAATTTTTCAAAAGCTTTTCTCTGAATCTATTCAGGTGATTATGTGGCTTTTATCTCTCTTTCCATTAATGTGATGCATTGCATTGATTTTGGTATATGGAGCCCCCTTTGTGCCCCTGCCTTAAGTCACATTTGTTCATGGTGTAAGAATCTTTTAATGTGGTACTAAATTTGGCTTGCTGGTATTTTTTGGACATTTTTTCTTCTGTGTTTATCCAGAGTATGGACTATAGTTTTCTTTTCCTCTGGTGTCCTTGACTTGGTTTGGTATCCGGTAACGCAAGCATCATAAAATGAATTTAGATTTGTTCTCAAATAAAGTGTGGCATAAGCACACATTTGGATAAAAAGGAGGAAATCGACATATGTGGCATAGATGAACCTGGAAGACATCACCTTAAGCAAACTAAATCAATCTCAGAAATACAGATATTTTCTGAACACACAGAAGGATAAGCTCATAACAACAGTGAATAGTAGGGTCCTTCAAAAGTGTAGGGGTTGAGGTAATATTTATTCTTTAACTGACATAATATTTTATTTATGCCAGGTGAATTAGTTCAGATTTGTTTTGTAACTGACTGCCTGTAGTCACCAATAAGGTATTGTGTACTTAAAATTTTGTTAACAAGGATAGGTCTCATGTGGGGTGTTTTTATCTTACATAAATAAGAGAAAAAAGCACAAGGGAAATTTTTATTGTGGTGAAAATGGAGAGATGATCGTTTCAAAGGTATAATCATGTGTCTAAAGTCATTCAATTATATACATTAAATATGTATGTTCTATATACTTATTATGCCACAATAAAGCTATTAAAATACACTATGGCACCAGATGATATGTCTTACTAAACTGCAAAATAAGACGTTTCATATAAACCAGTAATCGGCCATCCTCTTAGTCTTTGCTTAATGAGACAACAAAGCCCCTGATGACAAGAAGATAAGTTTGGCACTTGAAAATTCCTTTCCATGCTCAGAAGTAATAAGAACCATCCTCAGTCCCAAAGTCCTCAATTCAGTGGAAAAACATAGGTTTCTGAAGATTATAACAAGATTCTTTTCTGCCTAGATTACATAAATTATGTATTCTGAAGCAATTGCTTCCAGGAGGTAAAGATCTGAATAGTCAATCTGCAAATCTCCCTTAGGTGATTTGAGTAGCCACACTGTGGTCAATTAACTTTATGCAAGGAGAGAACTAGCGCATACTTACCTTGCCCAACACAGTAGCCAATAGCCACTTATAGCGGTTAAAGAATTTAAATGCTCAGACTGTTTTTTTTACTTAAATAGAATTCATTCAAAATTAATTTTAAATACCCACAAGTGTACAGCACAACAGCAAGCAGTGCCTTTGTGTTTATCACTGAAGCTATAACCTTCCTCACTGGTTTTTCTCTTTTCCTCTGCTACTCCTGTGAGGGTTGCCCATATGAAGAGCACCATAACCGTGCTGCCCTATGACACACCTTATGATGCCTGAGTCCAGGTGTGCATCCACTCTTTACATGCAGGTCTTACGGCAGAATACAGAAATTCTCACAACTGTGGCACCTTCCTTCAACTTTCCAGGCTCAGTAATATCACATATTGCCAAACTGCTTCTTGCATGATTCAATACAGCTAATGAATATGTGTATATAAATATATACGAATATATATATGAATTTATTTCTAAAAAGGAAACCTGAAATCCTAAACCGCTTTTGAATTACTGACTACAAATAGTCTGCTGGCCTGAGAAGAAATATTCCAAGGATACCCTTAGCCCAAGAGCACTTCGCCTCAGCTCCACTTGACCGGACTTTCCCGCAGTTTCTCTCAAGGTAAGCCTCAGTATTTGCTTCCTGCTTGTCTTTCTCCCTATGCTTAACTATCAGAACAAATGGCATAAAAGTTCAGGGTAATTAAATTACTGCATGAAACTTAAATGCACCACTAAGCTGCTAAGCAGAAGGGATGAACTTCAGGAAAACCCTTGAATAGATGAGAAATTAAGAAGGTCAAATTAAGCTTATTGAAAAATATATTTGCCAAGACCACTTCTTTGTTTCTTAATCAGGTACTCTCATGGAAATGCAGTCCAGTGATCCTTTTCTCCCTTTGGTTACTTACTGTCTGCTTCTCAAGAAGGCTGTCTTGGCCCTGGGTATGGCAGTGGCTTTATGGATAGAGGTGAAATTGTGGAAAGCTAAGTTTTTCAAAATGTGGTTTTCTTAGAACCTGAACCAATTAGAGGAGTAAATGAGAGACAAACTGCTGCCGGGCTCTGAATAGGAAATGATCTGTGAGCAAAATGAACAAGCAGGGAGACAGTAAATAGGCAATTCACATTCGTTTTGGCAAATCTGCACCTGTTGGAGCTGAAAATACAAAGGGAAACACGAAGAGGGAACAGCAGAGAAGCTCCGTTGCACACTGCGGCACTGACTAAACCCTGACCTTCATGAAATCATGAATGTAAATAAATGAAGCTGAAAACATTGGTCAGACATCAAGAAAGATACAATTCACAAAGAAATCTTGTTTAGTGCCCTTTTGTCTACCTGTTGTCTGGGAAGTTGTCACAAATTCAATGCAGATAGTATTATTTGAGATGACTATTGTCCTCTTGAATGAAGGCACTAAGGCATCATAATTGATCTTGTTTGAGACAGAATTGTTCTCACAGAAAATTTCTTAAGGGATTCCCTTCACTCATACCACCTACTGCTATCTCTTTCCTTTCCAAATTTCCCCTGACCATCACACAAAGACATGTTGGCTGTGAAGTCTTTTGGAAATGTTAGGAACATGCTTTGGGACTTTAATAACTTTGTTTTCCTGGAGAGTGTACCACAAACCACACGTCCATGTCCTTCTCCTTAGGACTCCTTCGCTACCATTAAACAACTCTGATGAACCAAATCCCTTGGAATTATGACTGCTTTTTGGAGGATTTGATTTTGTTTTAACTGCGCCTTCTTTCTAGAGATGATTCCTATGACAAACATAAGATATATGTCTAGAAATCTAGGTCCTGCTGGCCCTTATCCATGATACTGTAGTGCAGTGGGCATTTGGCTTTTGTTAATTGTGTGGATTAGGAAAGCAGCTGCCTTCTCGTGAGGGAGTCCTCTGTGACAGAAAGGAACCTAACCGTAAGGAATTGCCTCCTCTAAAAGCAATTTAAGCAATGGAATAACTCTCTAATTCTGAAACTGTTTACATCTCTTCACTCCAAAAGCAGAGGAAGGAACCAAAATTACCTTCTAAGACTATGATTTATGGATTAATATCCTATACCCTAGATATACTCAATAGAATGCTTGCATCCTGGGAGATGCTAACAGGTACTCTCCATAAGCAATTAACTTTTTAGGAAATTGTGGCTATTTATACTACACTTGAAAACTAACAGTGAGCAACCCGGTGAAATTTACAGGAAAACTTACACTCTATCCCAACACCATTAATTTCACAAGGGATTTCACTGTTGTAGTTTGCATTCTTTTCATTTAATGTATAGTTTGGAAAAAGAGTTCTATTTCTCTCTCCTTGGAGAGTCATATTCATTATCCATGAAGGGGCAACAAAATCTTCACTCAAATCTTGACTCTCCTAAATATTAGCTACCTACCATCCCAGCTCAAGAAGTCACATTCCTGGACTTACCAGTGACTACAGGCTCCAACATCCTGGTTCCCTGGCAGGATTGGCTTCATTCAGCATCTTCCCTTGCCTAGTACCGCTTCCTTCTTTGAAATTAAACCCTAAGTCTGTCTTACACGTATTTGCCCAATGATATCTCACTTGATCACATAGGAAAAAGCATTAAGGAAAATCTCCAGAAATGAATTAAAAAGCTAGACTCTTACAAGAATTTATCTCTGCGATTCCTTGAAAATAGCTCTATAGCAACAAACTTTTACCTTAATTCTTCTCATTCATCTCAAACATCTGTACTAACAAGCTTCAACAATTTGCTTCCTAAGGTCTAACCAATCCTAAAAAGAAGTTTTATCCCTTTTAGATAGCCTCCCTGTCGTGAGGTTTAAGTTTGTTATAGTTTTCCTGCGTGGAGAAAGTGCTAAGCTCCAGAGACCAAAATCAGCAGCATTTTGCCTCTGAAAATGGTAGTCTTGAGTCAGAACTGAGACAGGGGCTGCAAGGGATGGCAAAAAGAGCTACATGTGACACACCCGTGAGACTCACCTGGGAAACAGGAAGCCAGAAATGCCTAGAAGCAATGACACAGGTTGAGATTTTCCCTAATGTGGCCTCAGTAATTTCAGTTTTGCTGCCCATTACTCTATTCCTTACATGAAAACTAGAGTTATCTTTTAAAAAGGTAAAGAAGAACGCTATTTCCCCAATCTTCAGCGCTGTTAGTTTGCTGGAGCATCTGCAAATACGGTGCCACAAATTGGATGGATTAAAACAACAGAATTTTTCTTTCACAGTTGTGGAAGCAAGACACTGGAAATCAAGTGGTCAGAGAGGCTGGCTCCTTCAAAGCGCTGTGAAGAAGTCTGTTGGCCCAGCTTCCCTCCCAGCTCCCAGAGCCTGCTAGGAATCCTCGGATCGCTCATCCCGTGGCCTCTACCCCGATTTCCGCCTGCCGCCGTCCTCACTTGGCATTTCCCAGGGTCTCCGGGTCTCCCTTGGGTGTCTTCCCATGATGACATCATTTGGCCCCATCACTCGAGCTTCACCTTAGTGGCAAATTAGACCTCTAGTGGTCCTATGTATAAATTTAGTTACTAGGGGTTAGGATTTCAACAGATCTTCCTTGATGAATATGATTACTGCTTCCTAAAGAAGTATTTTAATGACTCCCATTACGTTGCAGATTTAGCCTGAATAAGTGTCATTTTGTGATGTATCCCTTTCTGTCATCTCAGACTCATCTCTACCTCACACTTCACATTCCACTTGTCAAAACTGCCTACCGTTTAGTAGGTCTCCTTTATCAATGGCAGAACATTGTGAGACTCCTAGTGGATGCCTTCAATACACAAAATACTAACCATGTATGTACATGTTTTTCCTATTTGTTCTTAATATAGACCTTAGCAACTTTGGTATACATAGTAGTAGTTCCACTCACAAACTCTTGTTTATCAACAATTTGATTTGCAAACTCAAGCAGTTGGTGAAATTTTGGTTTTGTTTATTAACTCTGCATCAGATGTTAAACACAACCCCAGCCATCTTTTCTGCACAAACAGAAATGCAAACATAGTCATCTTTTCTAGAATCATGGAATAAATTAAGTTCATGAACCAAAATATCATGTAATTTTTTTCTTATGAAATTAAAAACTTTCAACTTTTCATTTAAGGGCTTCTCATTGGAGAATGTGAATTTTCAGCGTCACTACTCTTTCTTTTTTTTGTACCGGGAATCAAACTCACATCCTTGCTCTTGCCAGGCAGGCGCTGCACTGCTGGGCTATTTCCCCAGCCCAGCATCACTACTATTGAACTTTGGGGCCACTAAGTAAAGCACAGACTACTTCAATATGATTTGTAATATTGCAAAACTTGATCTGAGTACCAAGCTCTCTTCTAAGTAATGAGCAGTAGCATAATAGTGTGGATATTCTGGACAAAGTATCTACCACCCAGTCCAGATGGAGTGAGGCAGTTCACAATCCCATCATGATTACTTAGAATATTGCACAATTTAAAATGTATAATTTCTGGATGTCTAGAATTTTCTATGGAGTTGACTAAGAAAGACTTATACTACAGAAAAGAAAATAACAGACAGAAGGAGCTGCCTGTATATTACACAGTCTTGCTTTATCGCATACTACAATGATAATGGACATTTATATTGAACTCCTGTGTGGAAGTATAATGTTAACCCAGGATTTTTACAAAACTATAAGGTAGGCAATTTCATTTACCCCATCTTTGCAGAGCAGGAAATTAAACTGAGAAAAACTGAGCAAATAACCACACGGGGACCACACAGTGGAGACAGTGTATCTCCAGATACCTTGGATTTAGAGTTCTTTAGTCTTACAATTATGTATCTGCATATTCCTCTGATTCATCATGCCTTTCTGCATGTTTGGACTTATTTTGGCAGCTCTAATATATGACCCTTGTCTAGGTGTTTTGTACTCTTGTAACAAAGTACCCAAGACCAGGTAATCTATAAAGAATGACGTTTCATTTTTCACAATCCAGGAGGCTGGAGGGCCCAAGGTCAGCATGTGGACATACACAGCTCTGTGATGGAGGCTCCCTCTGCTTCTATGATGGTGCACTAGTGCCACAGCCTCTAAAGGAAAGAACTCTGTGTATTCACAGGGAGAAAAGCATGGAAAGGCAAAGTGCATCAAGATCCTTTATAGTAGCATTAATCTATTTACAAGGATAGAACCCTGATGACACAACGTCTGTCCAAATCTTGCCCCTCTCAACACTGTTGCATTGTGAACTAAGTTTCCAACACACAGAATTTGAGACACATTTATACTATAATCCTCCTCACCCACATTAGGCATATGTGTGATTTGAACTCTCCCTAGGGGCCTGACATGTTTCTATCCTGCCTAGGATACCTTTAAAAAGTACAGTTCAGTAACTGAAAGTAATTACAAACTTCATTCTTTACTTGTAACTTGTATAGAATGCAAAAGTAGATCATATTAGCAGTTGACAAGTTGCCAAAACTCTATCTTGTGCAACTTTCTGGGTTTTAAAATATTTTTCACACTACAGACAGGAGTCATTAAGAGATCTCTCCCATACTAATCAGCCACGCCCTCATCATACCTCTACTGAGGCACCTACAACCTTATTCATTATGACCCACTGCCCAAGCATACTCTATTCCAATAATTTCTCTCATGTAGGAAAATTTAAGTGACCATTAACTCTCTTCCTAATTAATTTTAAAACCATAGTGTTTCAATCAATGCAAAATGAAGCCCAAGAATCAAGCTGGTAATATTGATAATATGCACTTATAATTACATATTTTGGTTCATTATAAAATCTATTATTGCACTAATAATATGCAGGAAAATCTTTAACCAGCCAAGAACTTGGGGCAGCTGCAGCATCAGCACTTGCCATTTCACAGTTGTTCACAGGCTGTGCAAATTAATGTGCAAAAGGAGCTACACAAAGTGTCAGGAAGTTATTTTTTTGCATAAGATGACAGTATATTTTTAGATTAACTGCTGCAGTTCCATGCAAGACCTGTGGTTATAAGAATACAATAATTAGAGAGTTGTACATAAACCTGTGTTTAGAATCAAGACATAGAAACTTGAAATACCTGAGAGTAGCCACAAATAGTAGGCACTTGCACAGTGTTTACATAGCAGAACTCGCTATACAGATCCCATGCTGTATAAAAGATGAGTCTTATAAAGACAGTTGTCCTTTTATTGCTGGATACAGTTCTTGAAGTAAAAATTGCCATAAAATGCGGATGGCTCTCCATATACATTCTGCATCACCAGATTCAAACACCCACAGACAGAAGCAGTCAGAAAAATAGTTGCATGTATATTGAACATGTACAGAGTCTGGTTATTATTCTTTAACAATATGGCATGACGACTATATACAGAGCATCCACATTATATTAGGTATTACGTGCAATCTAGAAACGTCGTAAAGTATATAAGAGGAAGTGCACAGGTGATATGCAGATACAATACCACTTTATATGAGGAACCTAAGCATCTTAAAACCTTATTATTCATGGGAGTTGGATCCTGAAATAGGTCTGCTACTGATATGAAGGATAACGACAGCTAACATCTATCAACTAACAGCTAACTATGTTTGTAGAAAGAGTACAAGCAGTCCACCCAAGAGGCAATGAAAGAGATCAAGTGCACTATAAGGGAGGAAATATAAGCCAAGCCAAGAGCGAGAAAGAACCTTAGCTAACCCAGGTGCCAAATTCTAATTCACACAGAAATCAGCTGGATATCCTGGACCCCCAGTTGTGTGCAGAAGTAGTGAGAGTCCACTGAAGCTCTAAACAGAGTTTCTCTTGCCCTTTCTATTCTCCCTTGGTTCCACTGGGAGCCGGGAGGACTGAATGGCAGTGGTTTGAAGACTGATCAGAATTGCCCTGAGTTTTAATCTTTCTTGGACAGCCTAGAGCCATTCCCCCTGCTCCACCCCCACAGGCCCTCGGTAAGCCAATATATCTTCCCTGCTCATCTTCTGAGTGTCTTCATTCTGCCTCTTTCATCCTGCCCACCACATTCTATTTCTGGATTCTGACTTTTCTTCCAGTAAATCCTGTCATCTACTGTTATGGTTTGTGTCTGCATGTCCCCCCAAATCTTCATGCAGTTATAGGGGGCTTTTAGAGTTTAGGACTGATCCATGATCCAATGCTGGGATTATGGATGTGAGAGCTCTACCCACCCTAGGGTAGATAGTTTGTATATGTAAGGGAGAGAAAGAGGCTGCTGGCTGCCATTCCGCCACCATTCCTACCTTTTTGAGGTTGTTGCTTTGCTGTGTACCGCTGACATGAACTGTAGCCCTCTGCCATGTGCCACTCTGCCTCAGAACCAGCCAAGTATGGACTGAAACCTCCAAAAACTGTAAGCTAAATAAACCTTTTTTCCTTCATTTTGGATGGTGAGTATTTTGTCACAGCAACAAGAAAAAAGTAACCAAGACATCTACCAATATAAATGCCTTGCTCCTTGCAGATTACCAATTATGCAGAACTTCTTTGTAGAAAATATTTATTATTTTCATGAAACATTGCATTTTATTTTAAGTATGAAACCCTGAGGTCCATTCGTAACTGGAAATGTGCATTTCTAGCAACGAATCCTGTCGGATGATGGAAGATTCTCTGTTGAGCAACTAAAATGGCCTTGTGGCAGTCGCACGGTCAGCATGGTCCATTCAGACTGCCAAATTTGGAATATTATGATCCTGGAAAAAATTAACTGAAAGCATTCGCATAACTTTGTCTATAGTCCTAAAAATTATAAGTCATTAACATTTTAATTGCACAACTTTGAATTTGCTTATTTCACCATGATATCCATATGTTTAAATGTTACATGCTGCTAAGGCTAGTTCTTTTGGAGGTAAATTGAAGTCTTGGAAAAAACTCAAGTACTAAAGAAGTTAAAAATACTAAATATGTATCCATTTATCTGTGATGTGAATGCTATTGCTTTATTTTTATTGTTTTATTGGTACATGTTTATAATACATAATGCTACCAGTCAATATAGAGACTTGATGCATGCACACCACATACCAAAACTCCTTTTAACCCCTTCCCCTTCCTTGACACCATCTCTTCCATCTCCCTCTATTTCTTGCTCCCACCTTTGATCTACTGATAGATCTATCTATCTATCTATCTATCTATCTATCTATCTATCTTACAAAGATCGTGTTCCTCATTTGGAGCTGTTATATGTACACCACACATCACAAGCCCTCCTTTTTAAAACCTCATTTACCTCACTTTCCTCCCTTCCCCCTCCCCTCTCTTCATCTCTTGGTTCCCTTGAGGAAGCAAATGACAGGATTCTGGAAATGACTTGGCAAGTAAACGAGAAGCAAGGACATGTTGATCTGCAAAATGATGAGATAAGAACAAGGATGTACTAGACAAAATATCCCTTTTTATGTAAATAAATAGAAATTCTATATAATTTGAGAATTTTTAGGTGCTTAAAATGCTTTTAAATGTGCATACATCAGAGCTACAATAGCAATAACAATCTTGTTTTCTTGTACCTCCAATCATCACTAACTCTCATGTAAATTACTTTATATGTGTTGAGAACAATGTATCAGTTAGATCTAAAATAACTCGTATAATCACATGTAACTCAAATACACAGCTAACCTTCCACATTTTGGAAAAATATCTTTTAGTTTTCATTCTATCGAACAGAAAAATCTAAAAGAAAAGTTAATAGGACATATTCAAGAAGAAACTTTATATACTAGTGATAGAAAACTTATCAAGATGGACTAGGTATTTACACTCTAGCACATAATTTTTAAAAAGCACTATTTATAAATATTCACATATTAATTCACACTGATTTTTAGTACAACCATGTGTGAGAAATAAGACGTTAGTGGTTTTAATTTTCATTTTAAAATAGGGAAAGTCATTACTAGTGTCATAGCATTAAAAAAGAATAGAAGTTTGGAAAAACTACTGGAGAAATGATCACCAGCACAATACAGTCTGGCAAGAAGCCTTGAAAATAACAACTTGGTGAAGGGGAAAACTAAAAAGAAAAAAAAAATAGAAGCACATGTCTGGGAAGCAGAAAGGTGTTGAAAGGGAATTAGAAACTACAGAGCTGGTGGGAATGCAGACTGGTGCAACCACTGTGGAGAGCAGTTTGGAGATTTCTCAGCAAACTAGGTCTGGAGGTTCCATTCAAACCAGCTATTCCCCTTCTGGGTATTTTCCCAGAAGATCTGAAAGCATCATATCACTCTGATATATGTGCACCCATGTTTATAGCAGTGCAATTTGTAATAGCTAAATTGTAGAAGCAATCCAAAGGTCCATCCCCAGAGGACTGGATTAAAAAACTGTGGCATTTTTATATAATAGAATATTACTCAGCTATAAAGAGGGACGGATTTGGGGCCTTTGTAGGCAAATGGTCACAATTAGACACATACTCATAAGTGAAATAAATCGGAGGTACATGTGCAAACACCGTATTGTGTCACTGGTGTAAGAATCTGAGGGTGGGAATATAAACTAAGAGACATGAAGGAAATCTGTTCAAAAGTAAAGCACAGATGGAATGAGGGAAAGGAGAAAAGAAAGAGGCAAAAATGTACATATGTTTGTACATATATACATATGTGCAGGATGGCTAACATGGTTCTACTATTGTCTTATGTCACTTGATGGTAAGGAATAGTTGATGACTGATTGTTTGATCAATCTTGTATGTCTATATGTGTTTTCCTGAGCATACACTTTGAAGATATCAATATGCAATGCAGCAACTATTGTTGGTTTCCTGTTGCTTTGTCTATAATTCAATTCTGATTATACTGTTATTGTGCTTTGTGTCTCTTTGTTAATGCTTTCTGCTTTGTTGTTATTGTTGTTGTTGATGTAGTTCTTTTTCTTTCACACTTTAAAAGAAAAAATTATATAAAAAAAGGAAGGAATAATTATCTATGTATGTAAGTAAGTATATATGTATATGCAGCATATCTAACATAGTTGTACTACTGACTTAGGTCACTTTATTGTAAGGAATAGTTGATGAGTATTTGTTTGATCAATATTGCATGTCTATATCTGTTTTCCTGAGTATACACTTCGAAGTTATCAATATGTAATGCAACAACCATTGTTGATTCCATCACCTTGTCTGTAACTCAGTTTTGATTGTACTATTCTTATGCTACTTGGTGTCTGTTTGTTAATATGTTTTTGTTTCTTTACTTTTAAAATAAAAGTGAAAAAAAAAAAAAAAAGAAACTACAGAGCAAGACAAACTACATACAGTACAGAGAAAATGATGAAGCCATTTAGAGAGCTTATGCCAGCTCCTGGCCAGAGGCATTTGCAGAATGCAAGGCCCCAGGGTGCAACAATGGACCTGGCTAAATGGTGCTGGCTTCAAGAAAAGTACATGGCTATTGTAAAGTGAAAAAAAAGCATGAGGTTTTGCACCAAAAGTGGATCTTTCCACACAGCATGCTAGAGTTGGAGAAGATGCCCAGTGCAGTGCCCACCGTATTTCAGTGTTTAATCAGGAACAATTTGCAGAAGAATTGATTGAGGTTCAGCCATAAATCAACTACAAAGCAATTTCACTTCAGGGTTTCCAGTGTTGTTCTCCCACAGTGGCCAGGTAAGAAACAGCCATAGTAGACAGCTGAGGATGGGATGTAGGCTAGAGCTGTATCTGCTGAGAAGTTAAAGCTCAGGCCAGCAAAGACTAGAGGCCCCGCCCTCCATTGTGAGAAGTGAGGCAGGACCTGTGTAGCTTTCAGAAGTGGCTAGATCTAAATGGCATTAAGTCTTATGGTCTGATTTAATCCCCATCCTGCTGCTATATCCAGTACAGATCAGTGACTGATTGCTTTCCTCATCTACCAATGAGAACAGTGATGTGCCTCAGCTTGTACTGTTGCCACAGCTTAGCATGTACATACAGAGAAACCCCTACAGGAAGGTGGGCACCTCACAAACACATAGGCTGTGAAGCTAAGCAGTGAAAACCATGACTTGCTAGATTGTAACACTGCAGATCCAAGAAAGAAATTATTGAGTCAGAAATACAGAGGAGTTTCTTTGCCTCAGTTTTTATTTTGCTTCTATTCAGTTTCTTTTGGAATTTTTTCCTTTTTCTTCCCATTTTCTTTTTTCTTATTTTTCTTCTTTGCTATTTTCTGCTACCTTTTCTAATTCAATTAATTTTCTTTATCTTACTTTCCTCTCCTCCTCATCTTTCATTGCTTAATTTTTCAAATATTTCTTTTTCAGCCCTACCATGCCCTCTGTCTTTGCTAGTATAACAACTAAAGTTTATTAGCCACTAGGTATTTAATTCTATGCTATTACCATGGAATTGTTTTCTATAGTTAGTAGAGGTATAGTTGTTGTAGTTAGTAGATATTTGCTGCCTTTGTGTAGATATTTAGTATGTCTTTGTGTTTGTACTAAAGTTATAAATCTCTTTTCTACATTTAAGAGTGGCACACTATTGATTCTTATGCTATCATCAATGCTATTATTCTTGATGACTGATGCTATTATTGTTGCTATTTCCAGGTTGGCATAGTTGGTGCTATTAACTGATTTTCTCTATATGCCAATATCTGAATTTTCTTTGTATCAAAAATAATACTGTAGTGCATTCCCAGATAAATGGGTGCCCAGCCAATTACACTGCATCTCCTTCCTAAATTAATGTAGGGAATTGGGTCTTGGGACAGAGGTAAAGACCTATACATTAGCCATACCCAGAGTGTATCACTGAAAAGCAAACACTAAAAAGACCTCTGTACTAGTGACAACTTCTCTTCATGAGCACCCACAAATCTCAGCGCATGCTCACATGCACATGAGCATGCAGGCACACATACACACACACACATGAGAGCACACACACACACACACAGAGAAAATCATGAGAAGACAAAGGAGCAAAATCCCTCCAAAAAACCTCAAATTCCACATAGTTGATCCATGGAGCGCTGAATAGGAGGAAATCAAAGCTACATATCTATATTATTTGAAATGATAAAAGAGGAGATTAAATTAAATCAATAAATAGCAAGCTCAAAGAAGATAGAGTGGACTTATAAAAAATCATGCTTCAGAAGCACGAATAAAAAGCTAAATGACTTAAGTGGAACAATACAAATCATAAATAGACAGTTTAGCAAGAAATTTGAGTCCATGCAAAGGTGCCAAACAGAAATCTAAGAGATTACAAACTCCATTGAAAGTATGAGCAGAAAAAGTGACAATATGAGAACAGAGTGCCAAAGCTATGAAACCGGGCAGATGTTGGCGAGCAGTTACTCAGGTATACCTTCAAAACAAGAAAGCATGAAAAATAGATCCAACAGCTTCTAGATTATGCAGACTAATCCAAAATTATATAGAATTAGTAAAAAGTTAGAAGACAGTACAAGAGGCATAAAATCTGTTCACAGAAATAATAGCAGAAAACTTTCAAAATATGAGGAAAAAATTTAATGTACAGTAAGTGAGGCATACAGGACTCCAAAGAGACATGATCAGAAAAATCTTTTACAGACTACATCATAGGCAAAAATCCCAGAAGCATAACTCAAAACTAGAATGTTAAAAGTTGTTAGAGAAGAGCAACAACTTGTTTATAGAGGTTAAATGTATTATAATGACAACAGCCTTCTCAACACAAACTCTAAAGTCCAGGAGACTGTAAAATGAAGTGTCTCAAGCCCTAAAAGAAAATGACTTCCAACCCAGACTGATATATCCTGCAAAACTATCTTTCAAAATTGATATAGAAGTAAAAGTACCTTAATAAATTCATGACCACCAAAGCCAGCACTCCAAAAATTTCCCCATGTTGTCTTAGAGACAATGAAACCAGCAATACTAAAAAACCTAATAGAATGAATTTACCAGGAAAGGAGAGCAGTAAAGAAGAAGTCAAAAAAGGAGGAGGGATGAAAAACTTCTCCTTATAAGAAGGTAGAGACCTAAGATGAGAGAAAATATAATTTAATTTAGTTAGCACAGGATCACAAATGACCGTTAGGAAGATAGGTTTAGAAGAATGCACAGAAGCCAAACTGCACGAGATCAAACAGGCAGCAGAGAATGAAAAACTAACCATTTCTTGGTGAGATAAAAGAAAACTTGCTTCAATCAGTACATAACTGAGTACAGAATCTTTCTCAAGATATTCAAGGGAAAAAAAAAGAAAGAAAGATGCAAACTTTCTTTTCTATAAATGAATGTTAGTGGATGAAAATCACTGAAGCAAGATTTTCCATGGTATCATTCTTTTCCTCCCTGCATCCACCTATTAGGGGCTGACACACGGGTCACACAACAGCTAGAAAACATTAAAAAAATCTGTTAAAGAGATTCCTTATAAATGCATTTTTTGGAAAAGTCTACATATATTCTGTCCTCCGAATTTTAGTTAACAAATATGTCTGATGGACTGACCATTGATTTTTTTTTGCTGGATTCCTAAAATAGGTAGCAAATGAAATGTCTCGTTCCATTGCTGTTTGTTTTATTGTGGGTTGAGGGTGGAACTGACTATTGCTTTTTGTTAAGACTAGGAGGAAGTAGTATGTGCTGGTGGGAAGGAAGGGATATTTGAAGAATGAACATCATGAGAGCAAACAGCAGATCATTGGGGCATAAGGCAAACAGCAAAGCTGGCAATTTTAAGGCAATCAGAAAAGTGGTTTTGCTTTACAAAAAGGGAGCATAAGAAAACCAGAATGACCTGTGAAGATAAGGAGAGACTCTGAAAGAGAGAAGAAAGGTGAGTGGGTGTCATGTCTAGTAGCCTTGCTCTGGGTTATGGAAGGATATAAAACTATCTGAGGACATTAAGAAGGATTCAGGAATCGGAGCCACAGGTCTTCAGGTAAGGTTTGAAACAATCAGGGGAGTGGCAACAGGGCAGCACTGAGGATCCTTAGAAGAGTATTCACTTGAGGTTCTGATCGCACTCCCCTTGGAGAGGGCAATGGAGAAAAAAAATCAATCTATCATTTTCTCAGTCCCAAGAGTTGTGTGTTTTCTTTGTGTATTTCCTGGGAATCTTCAGGGACCTACTTTTTTTACAAAATAACCCAACAATACAATCTTGTGTCTGTGTTACAGAAGTGTTTCCCAAGAATCAGAGAGACAACAGTTATTAGCTTCTCTATAAAAATTCCTGAAGTTTCTGCCGCTGCGTAACAAATTATCTCTGACCTAACAGCTAAACACAACATATTGCTTATCCCAAAATTTCGGTGGGTAGGAAACCAGGCGGATTTAACTGGCTGCTCTGTTTCAGGTTCTCGCACAAAGCTGTGATCACAATGTCAGCTATAGCAGAATTTCATCTGGGTTCACGTTGGGAGGGTCTGTTTCTGAGGTCACAGGATTTGTCAGGCTGCGGTTCCTGAACAGGTGTTGGAGTGAGACCTCAGGTCTTTATGGCTGCTTGTCAGAGGGCAGCCTCAATTCTTTGCCGTGTGGGCCTCTCCGTATGACACGGCGTTTCTTTACAGTGTGTTAGTCTTGTCTTTATTGCTACCATGGAGTTCCTGAACCTGAGTACTTATAAAAGAAAGAGCTGATAGTTTTGAAAGCTGGAAGTCCAAACAGCATGCCACTGGTTTAGGGAGGAGGGACCCTTCATGTTATGGTGGATGTAGGTGCAAGAGAAAGAGACCCCATGGCAAGACAGGAAACCGGAGCTCTGGGGAGGGGGACAGGGCTTGTTCTTTTCTAACAATATTCTTGCAAGAACTAACCAGGGTTTCATGAGAACTAGTCCATCAATTCTTTCTGGGGCTGATGCCTGTGGTGATCTCCTACCAACTCTGAAAAGTCCATCTAATGCTGTCACAGTGGGGGACATGGGCCAACAAATGAACCTGTGCCTTCTCAAACCATGCCAAACCACAGCAGGAAAGAACTATACAAGATACATCTACCAAAGGTGGGAATAGTTAGAGTCAGTCCTCTATGTTAAGAGACTAGACCTTTCTCTGTGGCGGCAAAGTGACCTAAAGAATCACAGAGGAAGAGAGGTGAGAGCGGTATAGGCATTTGACTTGTGAATTCATAGATTTCACAGGTGTGAGGACAAAGGGGGATACCCGGGAAGGCTGTAGGTTTTATTCAAACATCTGTTTCTTGACAAGCATTGAGTCAGCAAGATTTTTTTTTCTGATGCTGTAGATTAAACCCAGGTTTTTTCCCTGAGCCACATTCCCAACCCTTATTTTATTTATTTTATTTTACTTTATTTTGAGACAGAGTCTAAGTTACTGAGGTGTCCAGGATGAGCTCAGCTTGGAGTCCTCCTGCTTCAGCCTCCTGATTGCTGGGATCAGAGGTGAGCTTACCACAGCCTTATACCTTCTTTAGTTCTGGGCTCAAATCTGGCCCAGAGGTAGGGCTCTGACCTCCAAGGCTGGCTTGGGTCCTATCTGTCTCAGGTGCCCTTTGCTCCTCAAGCTCCTCTGTCCCAGGGGTCCCTACCTGGTTCCCTGACTCTGCCTCCACCCAGAATCTGTGCTACGAGGAGCAGCAGGATCTCTCCCAGGACGCAGGACCAGCTCAAGCCTGGCCCATGGCTATGGTCTCTTAAAGTGAATTACTGAAGACTGTCCACTCACTGGCTGAGGTGAAGATATTTTACTAATCTTGTGAGCAAATGTATCCTGAGGCTACCTGAGTTGGGGCCAACATGGCACATGTATCCAACTGGCACTGATAGCAGAGAGAGTGCTTGGAGGTCACACCGGCTGTCTTACCTATATGTCTGCCATGATTCCTTTACCACCCGGCTGACCATATCCTGTCACTGCAGATGACAAACTGAGGCAGGGAAGAGACCAGCCCGCCTGGAAGGCGGGTGGATTCCCTAGTGGGATGAGGAAAGATTTCTCCAGACGGGCAACACAAAACCCTCAGGGAGCCCCTGCGAGCACAAAGTCCCAGCACCCTCCTGCCCGTCTCCACTAGAGTGCCCTCCTTTCCTTCCCTGCCAGCGAGCCCCGATCAGTCAGCTAAACTGATGAACTGGACATCAGGTTATGAAGGTGGTTTATGGATAGGAAATTGCAGCTTTCGCATACCTGCTCATACATATGTATGGACTCTCCACATAGAATAAAGATCTGTCCTTTTTGCAAAATGAGCATGAGGATGAGTAACAATACCAAAAGACAAATTTTTTGAATTGTAATACCTTTATCTTTGGCCAGTGTAAACGAAAGCCACTGGATACAGTTAGAAAACTGCATTTAAACTTGTGATTAAAATATTTACTAAAACAGAAGTAAAAAACACAGCTGTCAGTGACTTTACATATATGTTCATTAATTATTCAATGTATTTCATGAATTTTTTCCAGTATAATAAAGTAATATCATCTATTTCTCTAAGCTAAGTACATCTATCTCTATGGGCTGACACTGGTAAGAGAATAAGGTAAATTAAGGTCCTTTCTTTACCCATCACTCCTATATCACCTTGGTTCTAGCACTAGAAAGCGCACATCAATCATAGGCAAATATTTTCGACCATAGTGAAAGAAACTTTCTACATTTTCCTCAAAATCAAAAGAAAGTCAATCAACTAAGAGTAAAGTGGGGAGGGATCCTAGGAAATATATGATTGGAAATTCACAGAAAAGAAATACAATTTGAGCAAGAAACACTTAAAAGATATTAAATGTCACTATATTAGGGATATAACATAAATAACAAGAGGCAACATTTTCAACTGTAATTTTGCAAAAATATTTACCGCATCCATTATTAACAAATATGTAGGGAGAACTGGTATCTTTTTATTCTGTGAAAGAATAATTTGACAAATGCTCTCCACATTTTAAATGTTGAAATGTAATTGACATGATTACTTTATCTCTTGAAAACTATCTCAGTGGTAAGTTTACAAATAAGCATACACACATGCATCTGTGATTTACTAAAGCACTGATTGTTAAAATCTGGAAACCACCCAAGTGTTCTTCAGTTACACAGCATTAAGTAAATTAGTGGGCATCTATAGATAGAACACAAAGTACCATTGAAATAGAATGAAGTAGCCATACATGTATGTGTGTGTGTATATTTATGTACATGTGTTTATATGTATACATTCAAATACATGTGCATAGACATATACATTGTCAGAGTAATAGTGTAAAAGATAAATTCACAAAATAATGTACATAATATGAACAATATATTACTTACTTAAAATCCTAAGCTACATATATATTATATGTGTGATTGTGTAATATATATATATATACTTCAATATGCATGTACATGTAAACACTTAGGAAAAGTTTGAGACATAAACACTGAATGACTTACACAGATATAAATGTAGTTAATTCTGAGAAAGTTTAGGTGACTGTAGGGGAATATGAACTAAAACTATAGTTTATTGTTTTATAGAAATGTATGTGCTTGAGCTTTAAACATGCAATGTTTAAAATAAGAAAAAATAATTCAAAAGCAACACCCAGAAAAGAGTGCACTTTGGATATTTTTCAGATGAATGTCCAATTCTCTCGCTGCCAACTAGCATAAGCAAATCTCCACTCTCACTGATCTGTGTAATTAGAATGGGAGGTGACAACCATGGGAGGGGAGTTTTGCTCTCTGCAGGTAGCACATAGTAGGGATCATGGTTTGTAGGCACCAACCAAGAGAATAACACTGACTCCTAAGAAGTTCATGATGCTGGATCTGTATGATTTATTATTCAGTTAAAACCTCTAAAGAGGGAAATAAGACCTTGTTGTCAACTCTGATTTATATTCTCTCATTTCACAATGCAGTGAGTAAGTCAGGTGGGCATTGCTGAAAACTAGTTATGGATTTCACCCAAAGACATATAATTGTATTTGTATTCAAAGTTTCAGCTTCATTCGTTTCATGTGATTTTATTTTTAGCTCTTTTCTTTTATTTAATTTTTATTTATGTGTTTTCTTCACCTACCCAGGCCAGAATGACAGAAGGTAGCTGCTTAATATTTAAGTCATTTTTCTGCATCGTGTTGGCTCAGTGCTGAGCTTTTCTTCACGAACTAGGCAAGCTGCTTGCTATTCCCTCCCCTGCCCAACACCAGATCTATGCTGAGCTACTAAACCATGGCCGATCTCATCCAGAAGGTAAATTTTTTACTCTCTCCATCTGGAAGCAAGGGAAATAATGTTCAGAACATATTTGGCTTTAGGTGTTAATTTAGACTCTACTTCTATTTAAAAAGTGAGATGTTTCAATCTTCTGTTGTTTTGCTGGCCATAGGGATTAAAGCATGTTTGTTGACTTCTGCATCTTTTAGAAAGAGTGCTGGTGATAGGAACTGTGACTCACAGTGGGAGTTTAGCAGGGTATACACGTAACACTTAAACATCTATTTCTTTTTGAGAAATAAGCCCTCAGAAACACATTTAACCATGTAGACATTTCTATGCTTTAACTTAGTGATTTCTTTCTAAAAATCTCCTCAAAAGTAAGGAAAGCAAAATGTGGGACAGACGTTTATACACCCCCACAGCCATCAGGCTATGCTCATAACAGGAAACCCCTCGTGGCCGCTACACTCCAATAGCAGTTCTGTCGCAAATGTTCGTATCCCACATTTCTATGTTACACAGGTATTAAAATGGGTGGTGATGAAAATGACTTAGCAATGGGAAAAATATTTACATCATTAGTAAAAAAGATGTAAATTAGTATATACACTATGATTAAAGTGATGCAATCAAGGGAAGTAGACCAAAAAGAAATGTTAGCAAGAAAAGAACAAAGAGACCACTATAATCATATTTCTCAAATCTTTAGAGTACCCGTTTGTTTAAAAACTTTTCCAAGCTAATAAGGTATATTTTTAAAAAGGGTTAGTTCCTTTCCAGTAAGCAAGAAGTTCAAGTAAACATCAGATGCCTTTATACCAAATCTTTAATTTCTCTCTTTATAGCTCCCTAGCCCCAACCCCAGTAAACACACACACACACTCACTTCTGGATAAAGAACATAAAAGATACAGGGGTTTATGTACTTTTGTAGTCCCTGTGTGAATTTCTAGCAGGTTAATATCAGGTTGGTAAATATTATTCGTTCACATCCCTTACTTTGAAGATTAATCATGTGTATCTTTGTATCTTTCTTCCTGGCAAAGTCCACATTATAACCATCTGCAGTGGCACTAGGTTGCAGTGCCTGTAATACATGCCCAAATAAATAGGAAAGGCTTGTCCTAGGCATTGTCTTACCAACATGTCTTGAATAATCTTTCAAAAAGAATGAGATTCTGGTGATGTAGTCCATTGTTTCTAAAGCTATTGAAATGCACAGAATGATGATCAGTTGCCTTTCTAAGTCTTTAGCATACAAGATGTCATAGTATTTTCTTTTTATTTTAAAAATAATTTTAAAAACCTATACAATCTTAAGTCTTTTGTGCTGCTATGACAAGACACTCAAGACTGGACAATTTACTAGTAGTAGAAATTTAGGTCTCACAGTTTTGGAAGCTAGTACATCCAAGGTTAAAGTGCCAACAGGGTTGGTGTCAGTGGGGGCTGCTGTTTGCCTCCATGCAAGTGCCATGTACTGTATCTTCCGTAGGGGTGAATTATCCTTACAAGGCAGAAGGGCAAAAAACGGTAGCTAAGCAAGTTCCCTTCCACCCTCTCAAAGTGCTAAATTATTTGTGAGAGCAGGGCCTCAAAACCTAGTCACTTCCCCAAAGGTTCCATCTCCTAAGACCACTACTATATGGATGAAGTTAAAGCAGGAATTTGGGAGAGGACACAACCATGACATCACAGCATAAACATGTATGCATGTGTACACATGCATACATGTAAAAACTTAAAATTCAAAGTGAATAACTTCAGTAAATTTGGAAATGAGTAAAGGATGCTCTGGAGGCTCTCCTAGATTTTGCTATTATTTATAAATAGACCAGGAGAAGTTTTAAGTTTACTAAAATTTAATCAGAAGACTCAGTGTTTCTGGTTTAATATTTAAGTCTTTGATCCATTTTGACATTAGTGTATGATGACAGGCATGGGTCTAGTTTTAGTCTTTGGCATGCAGAAAGCCAATTTTTCTAGCATTATTTACTAAAGAGGCAGTCTTCCTTCCAGTGAACATATTTGGCCCTTTTGGCAAAGATAAAGTACCTGAGTGTGTTTGAAGTTGTGTCTGCATTTTCAAATCTGTTTCACTGATCCTCAGATCTGTTTTGTTGCCAGTACTATGTTGATTTTACCACAGTAACTTTGTAGTGTAATTTCAAATCAGGGATTGTGGTGCCTCCTGTCTTGCCTTTGTTGCCCAGAACTTTTTTTGCTATTCTAGGTCTCTTCTACTTCCAAATGAATTTTAGGAATGTTTTTTCTAGTTCCCTGAGGTATGCTCATGTTATTTTGATCAAGATTTCATTAAATATGCATAATAATTTTTGGAGTATGGACATTTTTACTATGTTAGTCCTTTCCAAACAAACAGAAACACTAAGTCTACTGGCAGAGAAAGTAGGTAGAAACCTTGAAGACATAGGTGTAGACAAAGACTTGATGAACAAAATGCAAACCACATGGTAAATACTTCAAAAAATCAACAACTGTGAACTCATCTTATATAAAAAACCTTTTGCACATCAAAAAAATCACCAACAGAGTTAAAAGACAACCCACAGAGCAGGAAAATATTTTCACCAATTGTCCCTCAGATAAAGGATTTATATTTAGAAAATATAAACATTGGGAAAAAATGAAAAAATGGAATGAAAAAGAATCATATGCCCAAAATTCAAAGATCCAACCCTAAAATGGGTATCTGAGATGAATACATACTACTCAGATGAAGAAATACAAGTGGTAAATAAATACATGGAAAAAATATTCAGTATCATTGGTCATTTGAGAGATGCAAATTAAAAAAACATTGAAATCCCATTTCACTCTACAAAGAATGGCTGTTCTCAAGAAATCAACCAAAAACAAATGCTGGAGGGGCTGTGGGGAAAAAGGAACCCTTATCCACTGTCGGTAGGAATGTAGACTGGTACAAACACTGTGGAAATCAGTGTGAAGATTCCTCAAAAAACTAGGATTATAGGTCCCGTTTGACCCAGTTATTCCCCTCTGGCATCTTCCCAGAAGAATAGAAATCATTATACCATATCAGTATATGTGCAGCCATGTTTATAGCAGCACAATTTGTAATAGTTAAATCTTGGATACAACCCAAATTCC
This sequence comes from Dinomys branickii, assembly GCA_004027595.1. Classification (NCBI taxonomy): domain Eukaryota; kingdom Metazoa; phylum Chordata; class Mammalia; order Rodentia; family Dinomyidae; genus Dinomys; species Dinomys branickii. The sequence continues at coordinate 197,197 of PVLD010000074.1, forward strand.
CATGGTTTTTTTATACAATGAAGTACTACTCAGCCATAAAGAACGATAAACTTGAGACTTTTATAGGTAAATGGATGCAACTCAAGATCATATTCATAAATGAAATAAATCAGACTCACATGTGTAAACGCCATATTATCTTCTTGGTGTGAGAAATCATAAGAGTAAATAAGGCCTAAAATGCACAACAGATATTGTGAAATGGGAAGAACTTTTTTGAAAGGAAAAAGGAACTAGGATGGGGAAAAGGGGAATACAAAGAAGGGAAAAGGGAGAAAAATTGCAAATTGTTTATACTATTAGTGTCTCTTAGTTCATAGACAAGGAAGGTCTGTGCTAATGTTGACGAAAAATTTTATGCCCAGATCTTGTATACTCTGAGTAACTACTTTAAAAATAGCAATATGTGGTGTATTCACTATTGTTATACTTCTATTATTTTGTTATGAAATTTTGTTTTACTTTCTTCATAAAATGAAAAAGAGAAAAGAAAGTGAAATGAAATGAACCATGGATTCAACTCACATAACAAAAAATGAAGCAGAAGCTACAGAGAGTCCCCATAAACCCATACACAAGCTCTCTGCTAGTAACATCCCCCACCAAAGCGGTGCAACTCAGACATTTGCAGAACCTACACTGACACTTCATTATCACTCAAAGTCTGTAGCTGTGAAAGTTTCAGCGTACTGGGGCTCTTTCCCTCCCTTATATGGTATGGAGGCTACTCACACCAGTGGGGGTGCAGCACTCACACCCGTAATCCCAGCATTGGACCAGAGATCAATCATAAACTCTAGAAGCCTGCACCACTACTGCATGAGGCTTTGAGGGAACATCCGGACATAAACCATGACATAAACCTTTATATATTTTGTTATATCTCAGTATTTTACTTTTTTGAAATGTTAATGTAAATGATATTGTGTTCTTAATCTTAAATTCCAGTTGTTCATTATTGCCAAATAGGAAGACAATCCATTTTTCTATACTAACCTTCTGTCTTGCAATTCTGTTATAATGACTTAATAGTTTCATAAGGATTTTAGTCAATTATTTAAGATTATCTATAAGGATGATCATGTAATCTGTGAATAAAGACAGTATTATTTCTTCTTTGCCTATCTGTATGTTTTTATTTCTTTTTGCATCTCATTCCCAATATCTAGGATTTCCATACAATATTGAAAAGTAACAATGAGAAAAGGGATCAAGAATTTTACACAGTTACTTCAGATTGTATATATGGATGATCATGTTATGAGTGAACAAGGACGGTATTATTTCTTATTTACCAATCTGTATACTTTTTGTTTCTTTTTCTGTCTTATTCAGTTAGCTAGGACTTCCAATAGAATATTGAAAAGGGGTAGGGAGAGGGGACATCATTACCTTACTTTTATCTTAGATGAAAGAGATTCAAGTTTCCTTAAATTCATGAATAGGTACACTGTTAGCTGTATGTCTTTTGTAGACTTTCCTTATCAAGTTGAGGACATTCTTCTTTATTCCTAGTTTACTGAGCTATTTTATGATGAATCAGGGTTGAATTTTTGTCAAACACTTTTTCTGTATGTATTGATATATTTATAGTACTTTTAGCTTTCTGATGTGATAGATTATATTAACTGATTATTAAATATTGAGCATGCCTTACATACCTGGTGAAAGGTCTCCTGGTCATGTTTTACAATTATTTTATACAGTGTTCATTAGATCTGCTAATGTTTTATTGAGGATGTCTCTATCTGTGTTCACAAAGGATACTGACCTGTAGTGCTCTATTTTTGTGCTGCGTTTTCCTGATTTTGGTATTAGGATAAAGTTGGCTTAATAAAATGGGTTCTGTTTGTATCTATTGAAAGACATAGGCACTGCTGTGAATTCTTCCTTAAATGTTGGATAGAATTCACCAGTTAAATCATTTCAAACTGATGCTTTCTGGTTTGCAGGGTTGTTCATCATTGACCCACATCCAATAAACATATGCATACACAGATTATCTATTTGTTTCCTCTTTTTACTTATTCTTTAGCCTGGATTTAAATGAATTGACTTCATTAAGTTTTGAAGTATCTAGTTTTGAGTTACATTAATTTTTTCCTATTAATTTTCTCTTTTCAAGTTCATTAATTTCTGATCCAATTTGCATTTTTTTCATTTGTTTTTATTTCCACTTATTTTTTGCTAGACTCTTATGATAGAACTTAGGTGATTGATTTTTAGATCTTTCTTATGGTGTTTTCTAATAATATATGATATCAATACTACAAATTCTTTCCTTTTCCACAAATTTCAATAAAGTATGTTTTCTTCTGTAATTTAACTGTTTAGTTTCCCTGAGACTTCTTCTTTAATTCATGTTGTTTAGAAGTTTATTGTAAAATCTCCAGTTATTTCGGGAGACTTTCCAGATATGTTCCCCTTATTGGCTTCTAGTTTAATCCACTGTGGTCTAAGTGCAGGATTTCTATTACTTCAATTTTTCTGATTTTGTTCGTGTACATTTTATTGCCCAGAATGTTATCTATCTTAGTAAATGTTTCACATGCTCTTGAGAAGAGTGTGTACATCCTTGTTATATTCAGCTACTCGATATGAGGCTGAAGTAAACTACACCCTTACTGGTTTTTGGCCAGTTGGATCAGTGTATTTCTGATTGAACAGTGTTGAAATCCCCAAATATAATAGTAGATGTACCTATTTCTCCTTGCAGTTCTATCAAGTTCTTTTGTTTCATTTTGTTTGGTACCGGGAATCAAACTCAGGACCTCGTGCTTACCAGATAGGCACTGTGCCACTGAGCTACAGCCCTGCCCCTGCTATCAATTTTTCATTGTGTGTTTGAATGCTCTGTTATTAAGCACATACATAGTAAGGATCATTATATCATCTTGGATAAATGATGTCTTTACCAATATGGAATATCTCTTTTACCCTTGATAGATTTGCCATTCAGAAGACTCCTTGTGGTGAATACAGATATTGCTTTTATTTAATAATGTTAATATTATTTATCTTTCCATGATTTACTCTGAATGTATGTGTGTGTGTTTTATATTTGTAGTGAATTTCTTGTAAAGAAAATATACCTAATTTGTGTTTTATCCACTCTGACAATATCTGACTTTCAATTTGCCCATAAGGGCATTAAGATGCAAAGCAATCATCAATATAGTTAAATTAATATTTATAACATTGCTGTTTCCATTTTGTTTTCCTTGTCTTTTATTTCTGTTGTCTTCCACTATTTTCCTATCATGTGTGTGTGTGTGTGTGTGTATCTGTGTGTATCTGTGTGTGTGTGTGTGTGTGTGTGTGTGTGTGTGTGTGTGTGTCTGTGTGTATGGTTTTAATGGAACATTTTATACGGTTCCACTTTCTCTTTCTTCTAAGCATATTAACTGTACATCTTTATTGACTGTGTACATAGTGTTTGTGTGTTTTGTATGTGTAGTTGTCTGGAAACAATTTGTTGTTTAAGAATTTAAAGGGAAGCTTTCGTCCACTTATTCCTCCTCAAGTGCTCTTGTTTTTCTTTCAAAGACCTGAATTTCTACTACATATCATTTTCCTATACTCTAAAGTATACCAGTAACAAATTCTACCAGTAACAAATTCCCTCAATTTATGTTCACTTGAGAATGTCTTCATTTCTTCACTTTTGAAGGATAATTTCTCAGGGTATGAAAGACTAAGCTATTGGGTTTTTTTATTCTTTCAACACCAAATATTTCACCCCACACTCACTTGCAGAGCTTATAACATTTTAGATGTAATTCTTGTCTTAATTCCAGTATAGGTGAGTTGTTCCTATCCGTTTGGCTTATTGAAAGATATTTTCTTCATTACTTTTCTGCAGTTTGAAAAGGGTATGCCTAGGTGTAATCTACCTGGTATTTATCTTGCCTGGCATCTTCTGTGCTTATTTGAATCATGGTTTGATTTCTGACATTAATTTAAGAAAATGGTCAGTCACTATACTTTCAAATATTTTGTCTGTTACTTTTCCATTTTCTTCATTCTGCTTTTCCTATTACATAGAACTTTTGTAGCTGTCACAAAATTCTTAAATATTCTGTTTGTTGTGTTTTGATTTTCAGCTTTTTGTATTTGCTCCTTAGGTTTGGAGGTTTCTATTGAGATACCCTCAAGGTCAGAGTTTCTTTACTCAACCATGGACAGTCTACTAATAAGACCATCAAAGGCATTCTTTACTTTTGTTGCACTAGTTTTGACCTTTGGCACTTCTTTTTTATTTTCTTAGAATTTCCACCTTTCTGCTTACATTGCCCATCTGTTCCAGTTGATCCACTAAGGCCCTTAGCATATTAATCACAGTGATTTAAAATTCCTGCTGTATGTGAGTCTTTTGTTGATGCTTGCTGTGTGTTTACTGTGTTTTTGCTATTAAATATATCTTACATTTTAAGGAGAGAAAAAGCAATACAAACTATATAGAGTTTAAAATAGATTATAGGAAATTAACAATGGTTATAATATTGCATATTGTTATCTTCAAAATAGTTGCTCATTGCAAGATACAGGTACACAAAATTGATCAAACAATATAAGCACTCTTTCTTTCAATGAACTAATAAAAATTAATAGTACAATTATATTAGCTCATATAGAAGATAGATAGATAACAAATACTTTTCTTGGTAGCTGGAATGATGTACCAGGTAAGAGGTCTTCTGTAAATAGGTCTGTATTACCCATTTTCCTATGCTAGGAAAAAATACCTGACACTCACAACTTAGAGGTTTATTTTGGCTGTTTCAGTGGCTTCAGTTCAAGGTCGATTGGACCTAAGAAAGAAGAAGTATGGCAAACCACCTTTTCGGAGGAAACCAAACGGAAAGGGAGACTCTTAGCAAGAGAACACACCCTTCAAGTCACAATCCCAGTGACCTGAGTCTTCTCATCAGGCCTTACCTCCAAGTGTGATCCTTTGGGGAACATTTACATCTGAACCATAACATTCCATCCCTGGTTTCCAAAAGTCCCATGTCCATCTCATCATCCAAAATCCACTAAGTTCATCTCTAAGAATTGCCAAGTCTTAAGAGCTCCACCACTGCTGAAAAGTCTAAGTTCAAAGTCTCCTCTGAGACTCAAGGAAAACTCTTAGCTATGTGTCCTTATTAAAAGAAAAATTAAACATTAAACACTCACAAAGTACAATGACATGGGGCAAATATTCTCATTCTGAAAGGGAGGAACAAGAGAATGGACAGACACCGGGCCAATGCAAAACCCAAATCCGGTAGGGTAAACACTAAGTCCTGTAGCTCATATTCAACACCCAGGGCAGGTTGTGGTGAGGTGTTAATTTCAGAGGAATTTGAAGGTACTGCCACTATAGTCTTTCCGGTTACACCTACATGGCCTCTCCTATGGGCTGGCTCTGCTCACTATGACTTTTCTTACTGTACAGTTCATGTCCTTGAAACCTCCAAAATCCTGAGATATCAAGTACATTTAAAGCTTCAATCTCAGCTTCAGACAGTTTTCTCAAAGACTCCTGGCAGGGACTGTCACACATTTTTGCCTGACTCCTCCCCTGGTCTTCTTCCAAAATATGTGAGAAACCCTCCATAAACTTATAACTTTTGAATTATGTGTGCCTGATAAAACAACACCTTGGGAATGATGCTGAAGTTAGCTACCAGCTTGGTCAGTAGCTAGGTTTGTTTGGATTGTGGCTGCAGTTGCCTCTGAGTATCTGGATGACAGAATTTGAGGACATATTTCCATAAGCTACCATGAATAAAGACACAACCAAGGATTTCTCTTTTCAAAGGAAAGATTAACAGTGTTGCACCCTTGCACCTGTGATGGGTGGATCTTTTGATTTCTGAGATTCCTCAATGGATCTTTTATCTTGTCCCTGTACAAAGTATGTGGCTTGTTGTTAACGTTATTAGCTATGCTCTCCTCTCCCCAAACTTTTCAGGTATATCCTTTTTGGCTAAAATGCAAACTTTTCAAATATTCAGCTATGCCATTTTCTCCTGATTATCTCTGTAGATCTGACTAAGAGCGGCCAACAGTACACACGCCACAGCCTGAATACTGGGCTGCCTTGAAACTTCTTCTATTAGATTAATTAAGTAAGTGCCCTTTTTCCTAGTCTCCCACAAATTCTCAGGAAATGAGACAAATGTAGAAAATTTTTCTGCTAGAATGAAACACACATAGTCCTCTAATCCAACTGCCAATGGAGTCCTTGTTTCTGACAGGAACCACCGGAGCCTGGCCTTTGCTGTCCATATTCCTGTCAACATGTATTCTTCTGAGTGCTTACAACACTGCTCACAACATTCTAATGCTTGTATAGCTTTCATCTCCAAATCTTTCGAAACTCCTTCTCAGGTTGATCTCAAAAGCTTTAGAATCATGCAGTCAATACAGTCCCAGTAATTTTCTGTATTAGTCATTTTCCTATGCTGGGAGAAAACATGTGACGCCCGCAATTTAGAGAAAGAGAGATTTATTTTAGCAAAAAATTTCAATGAGTTCAGTCCATCGTTGCCCAGCTCCAAACAAGAAGCAGCATGGTAGAAGAAATCTGCTCACCACATGCTGGCTAGGAAGCAGAGAAAGGTAGGAGAAGCCAGGGATTAGAACACACTACTCCAGGTTGTATCCCCGGGACCTGACCTTCTGACCAACCCCACCACTAAACACGATACTTTTGGGAAATGTTTTAGATATAAACCATAATATCATTTTACTAATATTGCGGCAGGCATGAAGAATGAGGTGCGTTCTGCAGTTTTATAATGAGTTGTACCTCTGGACTGTATATTTCATACGTACTTCTCAGGGCTTTTACCCTAAGTTGGGACAGAATATGTAGAGAGATAGGATCTGAATATTTCCCTTATCTACTTGGTGGCTAGAGGGGGTTATGCTTGGATAGTTCCATTCACAGGTCACTTAGTTTCTGGTAAAATCCCAGTAGGTTCATCAATTGCAAAATGGCTTGTGCTTAGGGCAGACCGAGTGTAACAAGAGAGTATTTTGGTATGTTGCAAATAATTTCTATTCTTCTTCCTCTTATGAAAGGATAAGGAGATATTTCTGCAATGTCCACCGTGAGAACCTCGTGAGGTTTTTGAGGTAGAAGTAATAACATGAGTAAGGCTATCCTATGACTGAGTTCCCTGGAGTACTTAGCTCTTAGATTTGAACTGAGATGGAATATCCACCCACTCACAATTACAGTTCAGATTTACGTGCCACAGCCTAATTCTTTGTACTTGTCTTTATGTCTTTTCATTGTATGGAGAAAGGGTGACTTTATATATGAAGAATTTTATTGCAAGTCTGGAAACTACAGTACTCTCCCAAGTTTTCTTTGTTTTAGTTTTTTTTGGTGTTTTGGGTTGAACTCATGGCCTTGATACTGAGCTACAACCCTATGCTTTCATTTTCATTTTCTTTCTTATTTTGAGACAGGGTCTTACTAAGTTGCCCAAGTTAAACTGACATTTATGTTCCTCCTGTGTGGGCCTCCCACAGTGTTGAGATTATAGGTCTATGCCTCCAAACTCAATTCTCTCCTGAGTCTTTAATTAAAATAAAGTAACAGCTAAAACCTAAAATTTAATATTGTGAAGTAATGTACTGAATATTTAACTGCCACTATCTTCTTTGATTCTAACATCAATCATATGAATGAGGAACTATTTTCTAAGTCTGAATTTTCTGGTTAGAAAACTAAGATTTAGAGAAAGTTTTAGCAGGTAGCGTAGCTGCAAAAAGCCAGAGATATACATTGCATAAAACCACAACTCAGTCTACTTACTGCTGTTCTATTAACCTCCCACTCACATTTAGATATACGCTTTACCAGAGACAGGGTAAAAGCCCTGAGAAGTATGTATGAAATATACAGTCCAGAGGTACAGCTCATTATAAAACTGCAGAACACACCTCATTCTTTGTACCTGCCACAATATTAGTAAAATGCTATTATGGTTTACATCTAAAACATTTCCCAAAAGTATATACCTTTGGGAAAGTTACTTACTGCACAACTTTAGAGCTATTTACCTTGTCAATAATGCTCACAAAAGCCAGTACACAGCCTATAAAACTCTTTGTGTACCTGCTCAAGCGCTCTGGGTGTATCTCTCTATTATGCCTTACAAGTTCAGCCCATTTTTTATGATATTTATCCAATGATTCTAGATCATATTTTTTCTTCTTTCAAGACATCAGTGAACATAGGTACAATAAAAATGTAATCTGGTTGGGATGATAGAACTAATGTGAATATTGAGCTCTTGCTCCATAGAAATTCCAAATTTTTAATAATCTTCTAGTACCAAATCCTATACTGAGCCCCCAAAAGTTACTGAATTAATGCAAGCTAAAAGATCACATTAACTTATAGGAAAAGTACTATAAATCACATAATGCGATCTTTATGAGAATGTTCAGTTATATTTTCTAAAACACATCAAATATAATTTCAATCTATAAATTGGAATGTAATGAATAGTAAGTAGTTGTTCTAAACATGAGCAAAGGAAACTTCTTAGGATCTATGCCGATGAAAATTTTAGACTAGTTTATTTGCTCCAGGTCTGTAGAGAAGCTGAAATGAAGTGATTTGCACTTGTATGAATATTCAATTTTGTGAACTTCTGGTCCAACCACAATGCAAATTACTGACAGTTTTAGAAATGATTTAAGAATGTGATTATCAAAATTCCTAGAATACATCAAAGATGGTGATAAGAATAAAAATGAGTTTATAAGTGCTACATGGTATTTTCACATTAACTGTTCTGTTTTGGAGACCTCTGCCCAATTCTTTGTGTGTCTAAATGTTCTCTACGTACAGACAGCAAAACAGAGACGGGTGTGGTGTGCATAACCAATGATGAGTAGAGAGCAGCACTGACGTTCAGTCTTCTCTTGACTAAGTAGACTATGTCGATCCACTTTTAGATGAAACAAAATATGCTGAAAGACAGCTCCTATTGTAGAGAAGCGAAAAATGAATCTCTTATAGCATATATGACAAAACACATAAATGCACACAAACACAAGCACAATTCACAAAAATTTTCATTAAAAGAAAATAGTAGTTAAGATTCATCAATCAGTAAATACAGCCTTCCAACTAGAAACTGACTTTAGTTAAGAAAATAAATAGATGTAAAATTACATATTCATCTTTATAACATGAGCCTGCATTGCCAGGCTTCATATGCCATGCTGGATGCAAGAAAAGGAGATAGAAGATCTTACCAGGGTTCAACGCTCCCATGTGCGGGTGCACTCTTTCTGCGTGCAGGTGACTATGCCCAGCCTGTTCCTGACTTTTAGCTTCCATACCTTTCCTGTTTCCTACACTATGGAAGCTGTTTGTGGAGGAAAGAAAAGTTTCTTCAAGAGCAGAAATCATTTTGCTGGAGACAGTATGACCACTAGTCCCTCTCAGATCACTTTACATGATATTCCACTTTCTTCAGCTCCACATGTCTCCTCACTTGACTACTTAAAACTCGCACAATTAAAAACTTCCAAAAAATAAAATCTTTCACTTCACAGAGCTCTTATTTCCAAATTTACATACTGAGATACCTCCTGTGGTATTGGGTTCTCAACCATTCTCTTGCCTTGGTGAAGAGTTTCTCATTGAAAAGCATTCCCTCCAAGCAGCCGTCAGAAATGGATAGAAATCACTTTCTTCCAGAGAGCTCCAGGCCAGCCCTATGACATAGGCAGGAAATGTTACGGTTGATACTGTAGAATGACAGGTAAGGAGCCCCTTTTCTGGCTTTCTTTGGAGATCAACAACAGGAATCCAGGAAGCAACCTGTCGAGAGCAAATATATTTTTAATGTATTACTGCCTTTCAATTCATTAATTTATCAATTCATTTATTCACTTAATAGGCATTAAATATATTTTACTGGGTTCTGTGGTAATTCCCAGAGATGGGGAGATAAAAGATGAGATGTGAATTTCCCTTTATGTAAAGATCCTGTAAAAGAGGCACGACCCTCCCTCAAGATAAAGACAGGTAATGCGTAACAACAGGCAACGGAGTGTATGTGTGTATGTGTGTGTGTGTGTGTGTGTGTGTGTAAGACAGCAAGAGAGAGAGATTATCTCCATGTTATACAGAAGGAGAATAAACTCTCTAACACTGCACATCTAAATTTCTGCAAGGGATCTAAATTGATAAGTATATTATTCTAGTACCATTGCCACATCCATTCTATTGTGCTGTCCCCTAATTAAAACTCCATATGGTTACTTGTCTCTATCCTTTCTTCAATAACACAGATCATCCTATTCTCTCTAGTGATCTTTCAAAGCTGTCCTGGTTCAGCTGATTCAGACTGGGGTAGAAGGACAATCAAGAGGCAAGCGAGAGGAGACTAGGGCTTAAGGAGTAAGGTATAGACTTAAAACTAACCCCTAGCATTCACTATGTATTTGAAGTTACTTCAACCACTTGTCTTGCAATGGAAAGATTCCATTTATAGATATTCTTCGGTACTTGTCCTGAATCTCTAATCAAATGTCTATGAAGTGAACTTCTAAGGTAAATGGTATTTTTGCATCTCACACAATGCCCTCATGGGAACAAACCAATCACCTACACCACAAACTTTCTGTAATTCTGGGGCTTAAAATAATAAGCTCAAATCTTAGCTCAGATCTCCTTTGTGTTACTGACTGAGTAAAGGCTCAACTGGGATCCCATGTTGGAAGCTTGCTTGGGGTCCCAGCTGGCTGAGATGACCTCATCTGGAGTGTCTGCCATGACTTGGTGCTTGCTCCCATAGTTCATCCTCCAACCAGCAGACCTGCTCCATTCTCATGGCTAAGCAGAACAGCAAGAAAAGAAGTGGAAATATCTACTTATTGAAGTGCTTATTGAAGCTCAGGCTTTCTTTTTATCTACTAACATGCTGTTGGTCAAAACAAAGCTCATAGGTGCATCTAGAATCTAAGGATGGGGAAAAACTTAACCTCTTGTTGCAGGAGCTACAAAGCCAGGTTGCAAAGAGCATGGATGAAGAAAAGAAAAGGCAATAGTAATCAATCAACCAACCTGCCTATTAGGGCTTGGGTGAATGTCTAATCAGAAGGGTTTGCACATTGTAGGCTGCAGACACCTGTTTAACTAAGCAAGAAACCTTCTGTGCTTAAACACAATTGAAAAAGGAGTGCATAGAATACTGTAGATTCTGTCACCCTAATGATTAGCCTGTCCTTGAAATTCTGCACCAAATTTTGATTATAGAACCATAACTCCTTCTGTAGAATTTAGACCAAAGGCTGAACAACCAAAGTATTTAATTATAACATCTCTTATAGCATAATACAATGTAAATAAAGATAAATACATAAAATATAACTACAGAGTCTACCAAAGATGTATACATACTTCAGGAAAGGAAACAAGTATGATCTTTTCTATAATAGATGGCATTGCCCTCAAAGGGGGCACCCTCAAGGACGCCATATAACATAGAAAACTGACTTCACTGCTGGTCCTTACGAAAAAAAATTGAAAATGCATGTACAGAAATTTCAACGAGCAAGGTTGCCCAAGCAGCAGCTTCCCATACTAATAAAAACCTGGAAGCTAATGACCACCACTTTGACCAGTGAGTAATTATAAAGGCCAAAGGTAATTTGTATTAATCTCATGATGTCTCAATAAATTTAGTAATAAAACATTTTTACAAGTTTTTGTTTTCCTGAAGTGTATACGTTTTTGGCAGAATCTGAAGATATTACATGCATATAATACTTAAATACAATATGTGATATAGAACTTATGTGTTAGTTGTACATTATTATTGTATTACATGGTTATGCATGCTAATTGTATACCTGTTCTGTTTTTAAACTCTATTGTATATGCACAACATGTAAATGACATTTATAAGTATCTAATATAATTTACTAAATAATCACTATATACCAATCTCTACATTAAGTTACAGATTCACTCTCTCTCTCTCCTTTGTGCTTTTTGCAGTACCAGGAAGTGAAGCCAGAGCCTTACACACATGAGCCCAGAGTTCTACCATTCAATTATATCCCAGTATCATTTTTTCATTTAATGAGGTTAGAATTACTGTCTTGATTATATAACACACAAACTGAAACCTGAAGCAAAATTTGAGCTAAAGTCTGACTTATTTGCAATTTCTCCAGTCAACCATCTTTTCCTTCCCTCTGGGCCCTATCAAGTCCCATCACATTGAGGTTGGTCAGCATCACCTGTGTGTCTTCTGCAATGCATGTGTATAATGGATAGTATTCCTCTTGAGCAATATTATCTGCCCAATTTATGTAACAATTCCCCAACTTGTACTAGACAAGCACTATTTGTGATGATTACTCTTTCTACATAAATTCCAAAAACTGCTACCACTGCCTCTGTTCCAAACTCAACAAGAAATCCTGATTCCCTCATAAAATAATTCATTTTGTCTACCGATTTCTCCTGTACTTCCACTCCAGAAAGAATCTGAGGCATCAGGGTTTGACTTTACTCTCCACACCACTGATCATCCTATTGTTTTTCCTGACTTTTTCTTTGCCCACACTTTTCATTGCATTAGGAGTGTCTACTAGCAGAGTTCTGCTCATCTATCTTCCAGATTGTGTCATAAGACACATTTTACCAAGAATTCTCTGACCATGTTTATGCATAGACTAGACTTATTTCTTAGAAAATCAGTTTGACTCTTGGCTAGAAACATTTACTGAGTATTGATGAGGAGCTCAGGTCAAGAATGTTTCAGTCTGTGTGTGGAATACTGCAATTCCTCCACAAAGTGGGAAGAAGTAAGAAAAAAGGACAAAAGGAAACTTCAACATGTTATCTCTGCATAAATTGTTGGATACAGCAAATAAAGGTTTTATTTCTTTTAAAGTAATTCTTTATTCAAACATATAAAGCCCAGCAGTCTGTCAGTCTTTTCCAAGATGAGTAGACAGAATAGAGAAGAGTCAAAGTCTATCTCTAATGGGGAACCAAATTAATACATGGAAAAAACAAACATATCCTGCTCATTATGCATTGTTAATGGCTTGTTTATTGCTGAAACTGTCACAGAAAACAAGAGAGTCTGGTAAGTCAATAATTTATTTCAGACTATGGAATTAATTAGGAAGACAATTAAATAACTGCAGCAAAGCAAAAAAATATGTTTGGACATTTCATTTTTAAAACTCATCGATGGTTTTACATGATGTTTGGATATTGCCTGAGGGGGAAAAATAGGAAGTTAGAGGCAGAAAATGAATACACTTCCTAGTTGTTTATTATAAGATGTTAATAAATTTTACCTTCTACCAACTCCTTTAAAGAAATCTCAGTAAATCTCTCTTTCTTCATCCCTAAGGACAGTTAAATGACCTTACATGTAATGTAAGATATAGTAAGCAAATATATTGTAGCCTGAATTATTTTTTGCTCCTCTTTGAGGTTATTTAATGACTCAATGATCTTTCACTTTTGTATCTGTCACATTAATATCAAAACTGAATTTCTTAAAAAGTAGTGAGTACCTTTGGAAGAATATTTCAGAACAACGATCTTTACAGGCGTAGGGTCCCTTCATAAACTAGTCTTTCAGAAATTAGTTTAAGTTGAAACTAAAACAAATGAAATAACATTTTCCATGCCAGCATAGTGTCTGTCATATTTATCCCAATGATATTTTTGCCATGCCTTAGTACTCACCAACATTAATAAGGAAAATATTTGGTGATATATATAAAGGGAATGCTTTTTCATAGCAAGCAGTGTGGCATAGAACAAATTTGATTGTATATTGTACTGATAACAATATAACTCTACAAAGCAGTACTGATGGTTCTTCATCTTCTTTCTTTGTGTGTGCACTGGGGAGGAGAATATTGGGGATTGAACCAAAGCCAGAGTCCTGGGATTACAAGTATGTGCCACCATGACTGTTTTGATGGGTCTACCACAACTGTTTATCAATAACTTTCTCTATTTTTTTATAGCACAAACTAAGGGAGAAAAATAATCATTTTGAAAAATACCAAAAAATCTTTTTTAAAAAAAGTTTGGTAGTTGTAAAGGGAAATGAAAAGATTGATTGTAGAATGGACACATTTTTTCTTTTGTAAAATCACGTCAGAAAAATCGATAGACCCGAGAAACAAAACCTCGGAAAAAGAGATTCTAGAAAGTTGAACAATATACCACTTACAGTACTGTTTTCCACTATTGAAAAGCTTCTTCGTATTGGCTTTTCACTGTCCTACTACCACTTATCCTCATGAAAAAAAAAAATGCAGGGAAAAGAAGTCATCCCTAAAATGTGCTTATGCTGAGCTTGGACACTTTTATAGATTTTTTACAAAGTCATTATCACCATCTCTGTTAGAAGGAAAATCTGAAATGAGTCCCCTGCTGCCTATCTTCAGGTCTGGATTCCGTCACTAGTCACCGAGCAACCAAATCCAGGACCAGAACAGGTGTCCATGTCATAGCTGAGACACAAGTCAGGCTTTGAGAAATAAAAGAAAATGAGCAAACTTAATGATTCAAATTGCTGTGGTCCCTGATTCCACTAAGGCTTGTGGCAGGACACTAGCAGTGACAAATTTGGCTCTCAGAAAGTAGGAAGGAGCCATGTCTTCTGGTGAACTTTAGGCTCATGTTTGATGGTGACCAGCATGGTCTGGCAACAGGAAGTTGAGATTCAGGCCTGCTGCTGCCCACAGTGCAGAAGCCCCAGTTGTGTGGGCAGAGAAGGGTGCAGAAGCCACACACCCACAAGTCTGGAGAGGATCCCTACCTGCCTGAATATACACATTTATGTATTTTAATTTCAGGCAATGTATAGCTACACGTGCAAATACCTACTGTTTGGCTGAAAGTATTATGAGCTCCTAAATTACTGCTGGATTGTTCCTAAAATTATCCACACAAGTTGAAGAAAAATATTTTCTGAAAAGCATTCAGCGATGAGAAAGAGACATTCACTAGCTGTTTTCTGAATTTGTTCTTCAGATGTCAGGCTTCAGCGGGAAAATGGGATGGAAACGAGAATTTGCAACAAGGCCAGCTGGATGCTTCTTCTGTGCACTGGGAGCATCATATGCTCACTCAGGAGGAATCAGATCAACTGGAAACTACCCAGCAAAGCTGCTTGATTCAGTGTTTCACTCCCTGAAGTTACTGGGCTGGATGATCTCTCAAATTCCCTTTAAAGCACTGCTTCCACAGCCACGGCATTCTCTGCTCTGGAATCCAGTGTCTCCTTAAAGCTTGGCCATCTTTGTAGAAACTGCTGCAATTCAAGCAGTGCTTGGAGCTATAGTTCTCTAAGCGAGGAGCTCTTGGCTACTTGCCAGGACATGAACAATGGTCAGTGGCTTACATGAGAGTATCAATTCTCTCTGAAGAATGCTAATCATTACTTTAGATTATATTCTTCATATTTGTTTTTGTGTTAAGAAATTCCTCCTCTTACTAAAAATTTTGAGCAAACACATATGTATTTTTATATTGAACTTTAAAAAAACTCATAAAAGTCACCACTAACTCTACTACCATTTTAGGGGGGTATTGAGACTCAAACTCAGGACCTTGCACTTGCTAGGCAGGCACTTGAGCTGCTGAGTTATATCCTAAGCCCTCTCTTACCATTTTTTAAAGTGTCTAGTTTGTGAGATTTCAAAGACTAAAGACAACTATCCAAAATTATTGTTTACTCTGAGTCCCCAAATGAGCAGAGATTTTCAGTTAAATATTCATTTAATATTTACTGAGCATTTATTATGTGCTAGGCACCATTCTAGACATTTAAAACCCATCACTTATACTGAGCGTGATGATGCATGCCTATAATTCCAGCACTTGGGAGGCTGAGGCAGGAGATCACCATGAGTTCCAAGGCCAGCCTAAACTACATAGCAAGACCCTATCTCAAAAAACCTAAAAAAAAAAACAAAAACAAAAAAATCAGTTAACCAAAATATCAGATTAAAATACTTGCCATCATAGAACTTATCTTACTATTGGAAAGAGACAGATAATAAACAACAAGTGTGTTAATTTGGCTGCCTAGTATATGTATAAAGGTTTTGAACAATACTATTTATTTTGAAACAAGCATCTTCCTGTGCTGGACTCTGCACTCCAAGATCATTCAGAATAGTGATGACTAAGATAATGCTCAATTCTTCAGGCACTGTTTCCCTCCCTAGGTTATGAGTTCTTTGGTTATAAGAACCAATCATCAGATTTATACAGTGTATCTAGATTTCATAACAGAGATGCTTCCTATTTGTCAGCATTGTTGAAAGACTGATTTTGTGGTCTGTATATGTAAAATATCTATATTTCATTTTCCCCTCTTTCCTGTGATAAACGTAACCCTGAGGTTAAAGCTTTGTTGTTAAATTCCACAATTCATGTAGCTTTCTTATCACAGTCCTGTGCAGTGACCTTGACATTGAGATAGGACGGACCTGACAGGGCACAAATCACCAAGCCACACGGTGAGCTCTATCAAACTGCTCAGCTTAGCCCAGGTGTGAGCCTTGCAAAACTTCTCTTGGTTTCCAGAGATGACAAACACTGCTCTGGCTGTGTAGGCTATGAACACAGTGCAAAATCTAAAGAATGTTGGGAAAATAAACAAGCTCTGTTTGAATGAGGCTCTGCTCCCAAGTTAAGTTTTAGAGGAACATAAATGATTGTTTTCCCCCTAAGCTGCTGCACAAGTGGGAGATCACAGAGAGGTGATGCAAATGAGCTGGGAGTTTAGCACAAATTAAAGAACAGTGTCAGATATTAACATGCAAAATGCCAATATGCATATGTACAACAATGTGTGGAATATTGAACAGTGTCCTATTTTTCTCCCACTGCCAGTCTATGTCAGTGTACATTTCACAAGCTGAGAGAAGGGAAGAGAAAATGAGGAGGTGTTATTCCAGTGGTGGAGCCTCTAAGACCCTTCCGGTTCCTGCTTCTGGAGAAAGCAGATTACACGCTGGAAAGAGAAGTGGCAGAGTTGAAGGAGACCTTAACAAATGGGCCTGGGAGAGAGCCAAGCTTTGCACGCAAGGGGTGCTTCGGGGAATGAAGCCTCTGGCAGTTCGCTTGTGTTTATCCCAAATGTGTGTGGGAAAAAACAGAATGCATGTGCATTCTGTAAGCGACTGATGATAATAACAGGTTTCTGAG
This sequence comes from Dinomys branickii, assembly GCA_004027595.1. NCBI lineage: Eukaryota > Metazoa > Chordata > Mammalia > Rodentia > Dinomyidae > Dinomys > Dinomys branickii. The sequence goes on from PVLD010000074.1 coordinate 214,424, forward strand.
AGATACACATCAGAGAAGATTCAATAAAAACAGAAAATTTTAAATGTGCATGTTCTGATCGCCACCTCCCCACTCCTACTCTGCAGCAGAAGCTTCATCCAGAGGAAAGGGTGAGCGGGAGAGGAAATTGGCACTGTGTTTTCAAATTCTGTGGAGAGAATGACCAAAGACCTTTCATACAAATCCTTCCTAGGTTCTGTTTCTGGCTGGAACCTAGCAGGACTTCTGCGGTCACCTGTCTACGCCAGCCTTCCGCTGCGACCTCCTCCTGTCCATCCCTGTCTCTCCACCACTCTGCCCCAGAGCGCAGCTCAGATACCCTGTGACTGTGACTGTAACCTGCTTCTTTCCAGCACCCACCACATTCTCAGAGGACAAGGTCAGCCGGTCAGCGCACCCCAGCCAGCTCCCAAACATGGTGTGAATATAATAATTACTCTACATTGACTGGAGTGAATAAACCTCACCTTATACCAGTCGCTCTGTTGATTCAATTTGATCCAAAAGACATAGCCTCTTCTAGAAAATTTTTTGATGTAAAATGAGATTTTTTTTTCTGACTTCACAAAATAAAAAATGTACCTAGCAGCTGGCATGGTTCATTGTGTCCTTAATCCCACAATCATTTGTAAAATGTGCAGGGCACATCCCAGCTAAGCAATCCAGCAATCCCTTTGGTTTATCTTCTAAGCTGGTTGTAATCACACACAGCTACTTGAAAATAGTCCATTTTCCCAAACAAATCGAATAGAATTATATATTGCTTTGTGATACTCTGCAATATTATTTACAGATCATTTCTCCCACCGCCCATGTATTGATGGTCACCAGACATACGCAGATTCAAGGAGATAACTATTTTACACACATCTCAGGATATGCCACTGAAGCCAAAGAACTAATGATAAGTACATGACAATTTTCCCTCAACAGACATGGAAGGGGCTCACAGGTGACTGTCATATGTCACTCCTGAAATGCTTTTTATTTGTTTGTAGTGAGGGAGATCAAACCAGGGCCTCACACATGCTAGGTGAGAGCTCTATGACTAGGACATATCCCCTAAAAGTATTTTTAATGTTCCTTAAATATACACACAAGAACTGAAAAATAAAATAAATAAAAATAGTTGCTAGTACTTTTCCATTTTCAAATAAGAGAACCAAGGCCTATGGAGGCATTGTAGCTTGGAACAGGATGTAAGTCTAAGCCTATTTCTAAAGTCCATAATTATCTCATTCTCCTCTTTCTGTTGTCCATTCAGTAGATGTTAGTTGAAGGTCCACTGTTTGCCAGGCACTGTGCTTGGCTTCCAGGGTCCAGGAACAAGCTGATGACTGAGGCAAGGCTGTCATATTGCTACAGGAGCATTGTGGTGGCACTGTGGCCTCACCTTCAACCCCAGGCAGGCCTGCATGTGGAGTTCAGGTCTTCTCGTTTCCTCCCTCTCAGTGTGCTGCCTACTCCTCCTTCAAGCATGTGTCACCTCTGGACCCCACCCGAAGCTGACATCATCCTTGCTCATGTGAAGCTGGGAAATGCATAGGAGTTACCATCGGGTGAAAGATCCTTGACATTCTGAGGACAGAAGCTGCTGGATAAACAGCAGACAATTCTGGGAGACATCTGTAGGCATCTAGGAAACCCCAGTAGACGCAGGTCCTCATTCCCAGGCAAGCTTTCAGTCACACTGCCACCTGGACCTTTCCTCCTTCCCGACCCACATCCCTGAGCCCTCGCTTTCTGAATCCCCTTAGCTTTGCACCCAGACCTTTGTCTCAGGCCCACTCTCCAAGGAACCCAGTTCTGGGTATACAGCGAGGACTGACGCTTTGCATTGTGGTAAATGCTGAGGAAAAGCGTGAGGTGGAAATACAAACTGAGGGAGACCTAGTGGATGCAGTTTTGGCAGGGGTGATGCCAGGAGAGTGAATACTCATTCCATACTGAGAGATTGTTAACTATCCTTAGATAGATAGCCTTTCAAAAGAACAAAATGAGCAAAACAGGACAAAATGTGAAACTTGAGCACTCACTCATTCACTTCTTTTCATACTAATTTTATAGCACACTCACTAAGGGTAAAACATTAAAAAGGGGGTCCTCGCCATAAAGAAATGATAAAAGTCTAAGGTCATAGGTGTGCTGATTACACCGAGTTAATCAGCACCCAATGTACGTGAGAATTAAAACTCCACATTGTGTCTCCTAAACACACACAAATATTATGCATCAGTTAGGTAAGTTTAAAATTAAACATTTTAAAATGGTCCCTGGTCTTGTAGAGCTCATGGGGAAAGACGGATGAACAAAATCTGTATAAAGTGAGAACTGGGCAAGTGCTATAGAGAAATGGAGAACAACACAGGGAAACGAGGGTGAGGATGCTGGCTTGGAAAGGCCACAGAGAGAATCTCTGAGGACGGGAGGATGGGTCTAAGGACTGAATGAGATGAGGGTCCCCTCCAGTGAGGGCGTGCAGTCTTTTTTATTAGTACATGTCTGTGGTACATGGTGATAACACTCATGGGGGGGCTGGTACCTGTACATAACACATCTGCATTCTCTTTTACCTCCCCCCATCTGTCGGCCCCTCCCCTCTTGAAAAATTCCTAGAAGCTTAGAGGCAGTCAGGAAGTGGCAGGGTGTGTTCAGGAGGCAGAAAGAGGCTGTGGAGCTGATGCAGAGGGAGGAGAGTCACTGAGGCTTCTCTACCACTCCGGTCTGACCACACTGAGAGCCACACTTTGCCATACTTCCTGGGAGTTCACCCTGCTCTGGGGAGGAAGGCATCTTGGGTCACCAAAGTATGACAGTGCTGAGTTTTCCTACAAACTCTAACACATTATTTCCCAAATATAAATAAAATTAAAGTTAAACTCGCCTGACCCAGCCTGAAGTTTAGAAGCAATTCTGGATAACAACCCCAGTACATGGTGCTCCTTGGTAACTTGTTCTCTATGACTCAGAACAGAGGCTCTGACTTCTCTCTTTTCATGTACTAGTTATAAGTTGAATGAGAACACAGAGGAAAGTTTCTGGGTTCAGCCCAAGCCTAGGATGTGAAGAAAGACATTCCACCTGCCTCAGAGAGCAAGCTTGGAGCCCGTCCTTGAATTGGCTTCTGTGAGGGCTGGAGCAGAGACCACAGAGACTCAGCACCTACTTGTATGAGTAAGGTGCTGTTTAGCTGTGGTCTGTGGCAGAGTACCTCTGGAACATTTTGGGCTGGTGTTACAGTGCTCTTTCCATTAAATAATGAGCAAACTAAGGGATGCAATTCCCTCCAAGTTGACCAGGCACACTGAATGAAGATCAGCCAGGCAAAATAGAAATAAGAAATTTAATAACATCTGGACTAGACTCCTTGTTTTCCCACTTCCCAGCTACCCATTGAGAGTGTTACGGCTTCCTGGATATCAGGCCCCTCATCTGCGACAGTTTAGGAGACATTAACCTACAGATTATTCCAAGTATTAAATGCACATAGGCTTCTGCCATCATAATCAATAATGAATATTATTAGTATTATCGATAAAGAAAAAATTCTAAATCCTCAGGAAAGTTTCACCTTTGAGCTCCACCTGCCTATGACACCAACGTACAGGAGAAAGTTGGATGGTTTCTCCAGCATGGCTATCTCTTCTTTTTCCTTTGGCTTGAAGTTTTAAGCTGCTTACTACATGTGGATTTCAAAGCTGTGGGCACAGGACTGTCAGAACTGTCAGGAAGATTAACAACAGGTATTTGAAAAGAAAACAGTAGGCAGTTAAGGAGCTGCTCCTGGAGTATGATTTATGAAGGTTTTCATGGCAAGACCATGGTTTTGATGAGATAACAGTACACATTTCATGAAACTCAGCTACATGGGTGTTTCGATAAATAAGTTGCTTTTGACCGGTAGATGCTATTCATAGACCCAAAGCATCCTTGAGAATAAACAGTCAAAGGGAATTACCAGGGTGATAGAGAGGCGCCCCAAGGTGTATTCTGACAAAATAAACTTTTCTGTGTCCCCCGTTTTATATGTCACCTGAACCCCAGGTGACCCTTCATTTATATTTTATAGAGGTAACAATTTATCAGCTTCAAGACATGCCTTTTAGAAAGCACCTAGTTATTTAGTTAAGTGTGGCCATAAAAGAATTCATATATTAAAGATAAAAAGTCTCATAAAACTGTATTTAAGATACAAAGGCACAAGAAAAAAAGAAAAGGTTTAGAGTTCACCACTATGATCACAAGAATTATACAGTCATTACAAAGGCTTAGTTCTCAGGAATTCTCGCTAGAATACATTAATTTGACAATGAACTACAGCCATTAAAAAGGTAATATATGTACAAATGTATAATTTACACAGTACTTTCTTTTGGTGCGACTTTAACTATTCCCTCTTATTTTTCTATCTGTTTGATAGGAACTGTGTTTTCCTTTTGTGAGAGCCTAGTGGGTAATCAGTCAATTGGAAACAATTTGGGAGGGGGTGCTGGGTCAAAAATATATCAGGGGTTTTCATCCACCCCAGACACTAAGATCCCTCAAGAACTACCTTTCCCATTCTCCGGTTTCTGCCTATGCCATCTGATTGCTCTGCTGCCTTCCCCACTGGAGCAGCTATGCAGGTGCTCTGCAGGAATAACTTGATTGAGAAGATTATATCTAAACAAGGATCAGCTATTAAGTTTCATCAAGCCATATTTTTGCTCTATTTCATAGAAACAACAGGTGAATTAGACTAGTTGCTTGCTAAAGAAAATCACATTAAGAAGGCTTAAACCTCAAGCAAGCATGGATGTAGAAGTGTCACTGGTGATAAAAATCTGACCTGTGGGACATTTCTACAGCTACAATCTAGATGATTGAAATGAACATTACTATTTTAGGTTTAACACAGAGGATTTTGTGCCTCAAGGGGTACTTTTGAATCCCCGAGACAGTACCCAGCACTACTGAAAAATGCTCCTACACGACACGTAGTTGCATGGAATCCAGTGAAAATATTTAGAACATATGTCTTCAGCAGTAGGTTCTTGGCTGCTGCAAATATATCAGCATGACTCTGCTTGGGCAAAAATGGGAGAAAAGGAGGGAAGTGACAGTTTTAAGAAGATTAAAAAACCAACCAACTTTAAGGAAGATTTAAAAAGAAGGAGCCAGAAGGATCATTTATAAAAAGAAGGATGTAAATTCTTTAAAACCTGATTGGTTTTGCCTGGAATTTGCTTGCTTTACTGAAATTGTTATTCCTGAAGGACTGAAAGCTCTTTCTTAAATGTGAATAAAGCAGCACTGAGGGTTGGCATACTGTTAGTCTCGGCCTCGGGAGACTATGTCTGAGGACCTAATTAGGTTACCAATGTGTGAAAATGAGCTTAGCATCCCTTGTGCAGGGCTCTCTGGGGCAGCTGATTTCTGAATGTTGGAGAGTTAACACTTCATAGAACAATCTTCTGTGAACTCTATATAGCATTATTTTTCGTTATCTCATGTGACATTTGAACTATCTCATTATAATAAGGTGATTGGTTTCTTTCCTCTGTAATGAGAACACTATGTAGGTCTTCAGATTTTCATTAACTTTTTGTGATAGAATTACTGACAAGAATTGAACATTCACTTACTTTTTAAAAATGTTTCAGCTAAATAAAGGGACAAGTCTTATTTATTTTTTACATTGATAAATCCAAGGAATTAAAGAGCATTCAATAAGCCCAAAATGATATTTCACTTTTATGAACAAAAGTGCTGCTTCCCAGCAACCTGTACTGGTGATCTGAGACTGACCTGTGGCTACTTCAGCAAAGGTCCAAGCTATTCTTGGAACTGAAGTTGAGTTGAACTTAGGAGTTGCAGGAACAAGCTATTCAGATTTTCTAAACATTTGGACAATTATGTAAGATAAATAATATGGACTTTAAGTTGAAGTTCTAATTAAATGAGATAATGGAAGAGAAAGCATTTCATTTGAGAGAAATTACTGTACAAGAAGAAGATATTTTAGATGTACAAAACCAAATTTCCCTATGGCCTGTATATGTGTTACTAATACTTAAATAATTCATTAAGTTAAGGCTAATGAGATCAGAGATTTTTGACAGCCAGAACAATCATAGACGAAAAAGCATTTAATATGGGTCACTTAGGTTAAAATGTATGCCACTACCCACACCAATAAATGTCATCACCCACCAGGAAATGAGAGTAGAAAACATACTGGGAACTCTCCCACTAAGCATTGTGTGAACTCTAAAGGAGAAACATAGCAGTCCAGTTGGTCAAATTGTTTAGCTTTACCAAGGAAAGAAGGTTGTTACAGAGTCAGTGTTTCTCTGGATAAGCAGAGAAACTAGACTATAATTTCACAATGACAATGATATTTCTCTCTTTTGTTCACTACTGCAGATAATTATACATAGCATGGACTGAATATGTAAGTACTGACTGCAAGAGTTAATTAAAACAAAATGGACTGAAATTATCCCAGAAGCCATTTTGAACCTCAATTTTCTAGCTCTTTGGAGGCACAGCAGACTTAGGTATATTCAGTGACTCCAGATGCTAACCAGGGCTGGGTAACCAACACTGAGTTTATTCTCCCTTTCACTGGATTAGGTTGTAGACTGCTCAAGGAGTGGTCCTGCTGTGTGTGGGATTTCACCCAGTCCTTTCAAAGGTCGCTTTGTGCTCACTGATTGTTGTGGATTAACTAATATTCAACTTGCAATACACAGTTGAACTGAATCATCATGGTTCTGGGTGTGGAAGGCCCACCTGAGGATTGTTGCCAACAGTATAAAACTGGAGGAGAAGATGGTATGCTGTTGATTCTCCTGGAAAACATTGTCCTGCTGGTAGGAACTCAGTTGTTCTAATCACCAGAGAATTTGGGTCCTCACTGTCTTTGAGGATGGCTGCAGTTCTCCCTAGAGGAGCTCTGGTCCTTACCTTGAGCCCTGCTTCCTGTCTCCAGTGATGGTCCTTCCTAGCTTCCACCTCTGGTCTCTGAGCCTCACCAGTGCAGATCCTTGATATAGACTTGCATGAGACATTGTGGACTCACCTTGTCATGGACTCTAGGTCTTCAGCTAGACTCCTGCAGAACATTACCATGGGATCCAGGCCCTCAGCTGGATTCTTTAGGTCTCTCGTGTGCCTGATCTTTTGCCCTCTTCTGCATTTGACATTTGAGGTGAATATATATAAAATAATCCTATAAATGATGTGTTCTATATTAAATCCATTCCCTGTCAGCCCTGACTACAACACTGATATTGCTGATAACACAATCCCAGGACTATTCTGTCATAGCTGGCAGAACAGATTCTTCCTCTCTAACCAATCCATTTCTGAACAAAATCCTTCATGGCTCTAGAAGGGTAAGTTCACTCTCTTTAGAAGACAGTTGTTATCTAGCATGCCCCTATGCTTTGAATCTGTCCTATAGGCAGAGTAAATAAGAAAAGTAATTCAAAATCTTATAAGGTTCCTACTGTGGACAAAACTCTCTATTGGAAATTCAAACAGAAGATCCAGTTCCCTCAATTAAAGAAGCTCAACATGTCCTGGAGTGTGATATTTCCCAACCATGGGTAGCTGAGGAAAGAGGTGCTACAAGTTATGTGGGACTGTACTTCAAAGTGGCAATGGGCTTTAACTGTCCCAGCAGGATGTTTTATACAGAAGTGAAGGATAAAGTGAAATTTAGAAAAGGAGAATGTAATATGCAAAGACACAAACATGAAAAAGTAAAGGAGGAATTTGGCTAAAGATAGAAATCACTAGAATAGGGGTTTATGGGAAAATATAAGACTGAGAAGTAGTACTTTTGAAAGGACTGCCCTTTTCACTTAAAACAGAGCAGCAGAAGACATCTGAGGCCCAGTCAGGAACACAAATGTTGACTTAGACAAATACCAGACTATGGCAAACCTACACAGACTGAGGTCAGGGAAATTCCAGATTAACGTTGCTGAGATCTACACTTCTGTAAGTGCATGTTCGCAGTACATGACGTTTACATTCCTTGCATGGAGTTGGAGCGTGTCCACAATGCATCCTAACGCCTTTAATCATCCCCATCCCTTTCTCTCCCCTCCCTCTGTCTCTCGACCTCCTTCCCATTTGAGAAAGATTTATCTCCCTACTTACTATTTTTTATTTTCTCCTTTATTTATAATTTGGGTTTCTCTTATAAGAGTAACCACATGATATTTATGTTTGCCTGCCTGATTTATTTCACTTAACATTATGGTCTCAAGGTGCATCCATTGCCACAGTGCTTAACTTTTACCATGTATCAGAGTTATCTGCAGAGCCTGTTCATACTGTCCAATTCTAGGTCCAGAATTTCTCATCAGTAGGTAAAAGGTCAGGCTGAAGTACTTGGGTTGGTGACAAATGGCTGGTGCATGTGCTTTGGAGGCTATACCTGAAAAGCAATGTTCTAGGGCAGTGACTGTCCATCACCTCTCAGGGAAACTGTAATTTGCCATAAAAGAAACATCAGTAAATAACACTAAATGATTTATATATATTGTTCTTTTTTGGTTGGGATATAAGTTTGGTTAAACCTATTTCTGTCTAAGGCTTGAAAGTACATTTCTACAGAGAATATTGGATTTAGAGAAGAAAATTTAGAGGAGGACCAGGACCTTCCTTCAGGGCACATCTTTACAAGTCCCTCCCTTTTTATGATATTCAGATCCTACACCCAACTTGGCTGCTTTTACAACTTATTATTTAAATTTAATGAGCAATGTAGAGGGGCTACACTCTAGCTGTCTGCCAGGTACTTTAATCTTAATTTCACCCAACATCTATTTTTAAAATGCTGCAGCAATGACATTTCTTAAGCGTGTCTGGAGATTAGGAAGTTCACATGTTGGTGATGTAATGACAGGTTACTGTCCATTGTGTAATACATTGGAAGCAACTTTTTACTAAGAAGAGTTAGCATGAAATTTGCAAATGACTTCTTTGACACAAGTAATTAGAGCAGATATGTGGTTATTCCTCCAACATCGTCTTAGTTAGTTTGCATTATGAAATGCTTTCTTCAAGTGGAAGAGAAAGCCTCTGGGTTTCCAAGGTCCATCTTATATACATCACCTGGCATGTATTTAAAAAGCAGGTGCTGTCATTCCAGCGCTCTTGCCAGTGTCCCTCATTAGAATCACCTGCAGTGCTTGTTAAATGGCATCTTCTGGGGTTCCAGTCCATCCTTGTTGGCCAAATGGGCCCTGGTTGCCTGCATATTAATGAGCTGTTCACTTGACTCTAATATCCATTAAAATGTGCTAACTGTTCTTCCTGAAATCCCAATTATTGTTCCTAAGAGCACTCAAAGGAAAACAACATTTTTTTCCTACATTAAAGGCCTTAAGTATACAGAGAGTTTTTTGTTATATTATTCATTATCATATGATGACTCTCATAAATGTTTTTGTTATTTTAAATATTAATAATTATTACTTTCTTGGTCTACTCGTAGGTAGCAATTATAAGCCATCTTATCAGAGAAAACTTCTTATATAGATTTTTTTTTTTCAGTACTCAGACTGCACCCAATTCCTTTCACTAGGCTACATTCCCAACTCTGACATTTTCCCTATTGATGAGAAATTCTGGACCTGGTATTGGTCAGTGTAAACAGGCTCTCCAGGCAACTCTGACACGTAACAAAAGTTAAGAAGCAAGACCTTTTCCCAAAATTTAAAATGAGAGTTGGAAATGTTTTAAATTTTGAGATACGGTCTTTCCAAGTCACTAGATTACCAAAACTGGCTTGAACTTGTGACCCTCCTTCCTCAGGCTCCAAAACTGCTAAGATTATAGGCATGTGACACCATGACTTATTAAGTGAGATAGTTAAAGTTAAAAAGCTTGGAGCAAAACTTCCCTATCCCCCTAGTTTAAGTGACTGCTGTGGACTTTCCTATCTGTGCTTGTAGTCTTGGGCTTATCTTTTGTGGGTTTTCCTCTTTCATTTTCTTCCTTGGGTTAAATTTTGATTTTATGTATCCTTTATATTCAATCTTTGATATTTAGTGACACAGTGGGGAATAAGCCCCTGCTACTATGAGAACATTGGAAGTTGACAAACAGTATATTTCTCCTATAAAAAAGAAATTTGACAATTTATTAGAATGCAGCATGTCATTTTAGAAAGATATCAGATATCTTCAGTAGCATTAATTCAGTAAAATTTAGTCTGGCATTTCTCAAGATTTATTTTTTAAAGAATGTGCAAAAATTGGTACAGAAAATTAATGATAGTCTTCTGAAATTTTGACCAGACTTCTAGCTTCTGTGTGTGTGTGTGTGTGTGTGTGTGTGTGTGTGTGTAATTGTGTGTGTGTGTATCTCTGAATGCATTTAAATGGTCTTTTCTTCCCGTTTTTTGGTGGGTTTCTTTGATTTAGGTACTTAAGAAATAATTATAGCTATTGAGATGTTCTACCGCTGAAGAACTAGATCAACTCTCAAATGTGTTAAAGGAAAAGCAAATTGTTCTGGAAAGACACCCTATGTGTACACATAACTAGTACAACGTCCCTGAGCTTGACCTTTGTTTTGTTTAATGCCAGCCCATCCAAACATGCACATATAATATTGCAAGAAAAATCAGCTATTAGGTTGAGCTCCCAGCTGCTTTAAACCAAAGAAATTGATTTCAGAAATTGCATCTCAGATGTTAGCGAGGGGCCAGTACTGCGGAGAGCAGACTGCTGTCCAAACTTGCCTTGGCACCTTGACCGGAGAAAGGATCAAACTCCAAGAAAGAAAGTATTATGCTTGACAAGTACATGATTAAGAAAGCAGAAGTTTCTACCAACACTTGGGAGTGAAGACTGCACTGGAGAGAAGTAGGGCAACCACGGAGCACGCCCTGGGTAAAGTAGGGGGGAGGGACAGAATTACTTTGACAAGATGATAAGTGATTTTTAAAAATCAAGCATCCACTCATGTAATCTCACAGGCAAGCAGTTGGGAGCAACTTGGCTGAAGGCTCTTAGCTGGTGGAAAAGTGCGGTGAACAGTGGAGTCTTGTTTTCAGACAGGCATTATTATGAAGCATCGTTTCACACCAACACCAATGGTTAGTGGAATAATCTGCATCCCAGGTCTACGTCCTAGTCTGAAGAACTCTCGGTTCCTGTCACTTCCTTTTAAAAGAATAAAAAGTGATCTTGTCTTGTAATTCAGACATGATCTGTGTACCACCAAGATATAGCTTGATAGCAAAGGAAAAAAAAAAGATCTCTGCAAAATGACACAGCCATGAAGGTAATAAAGATGACCTACAATTACACCAAAAAAGGAATAATGTTGTACAGATGGCGAGAGGTTTCACATAGTTTAAATATTGGGTAATTGGAGGGGTTTGTCCCAGTTTTTGACAAAGTGTGAAATAAACTACTCCTTAAATTGAAATTAAATATTGATTTGGCTTAATAGTAATTGCTAAGTTTCCTACTTCGGTGTGACTTTCCACAATTTATGACCACCATCTCTGTCTCACATTTCCTTTTAATAAAGTAAGGGCAATAACTTATGTCACATATCCTTAAGCTTCCTCCTGGCTGTGTGATCAAATATACTTCCAGCACAGGTGCAGGATTCTATGTGATTCATGAACAGAAATTTTAAAATTTGAATCTCCTATTTATAACATGCCAAGTCTGCATATTATTTGCTTACATATTTATTGTCTCTGCTCCCCTTCTGCCAGCACAAGCACTAGAATGGATGTATCTCTAAGATCAGAAGCCTTCTCCATCTTGTTAACTGCTAAATCACCATTGCCAAGAAAAATATCGGGGGCATAAAAGATGCTCTATAAACACTTCTTAAATAAATTAATAAGAAGTCAGCCATTGGAGCACACATAATTCAAATTGTACTGATGTTGGTAGTAATTGAAATATAGGAGATAAAGAACAGCAAAGGAGTGTGTGTGTGTGTGTGTGTGTGTGTGTGTGTAACCAGAACATGCTGAAGAAGGGACCAGGGGAGAGAAATGTCAATGAAACCTTATTTCCGTATCAGAATCCAATTTCTTAATAACTGAGAATTTTTGTATTTCTAGGGATGCCAGTTGTCTAACTCCCAGTTTTGACAAACTTTATAGTGAAGACAGTCCAACAGAATGGACGGCTCCTGTAGGTCCCTTGTGCTTCTCAAACTACGCCTCCCTGCTCTCTTCCTGACCCTGGCCTGCTGCGTTACTGGCACTTTCATGAGTTCTAGCTATGCCTTGTTTCATCCAACTCTACACCCTTGTCTTTGGTGGTTGCTTCTACTGAAGAAGCAGCTCAAGGAAGAAGACAGGAACTCAAGCATCTTTGCTAAAGTGTGAGGACACAGCTAAAGGAAGACCTGAAGGTGTGCTGAGAAAAATTGAGTCCTCTCAACTTCAACCTAAATCAAAGTTGTAGAATAGAATCTGTGTTTAAAATCAAACATGGGATCCTCATTGATGAAGGGCTTACTAAATATGATCGGAAGGATATCCAAAATTATGTCAAGACTACTACTGAAAACCTCCTTTGGAGATTCTCTTATATTGAGTCAAAACCATATATCTTCCTTGGTCAGTATTTACCTTACCCAGGTCATTTTAACCATAATAAGTAAGAGTGGGTGGAAAGCATGCTCTTCTATATTTGATAGCACCCCAAATCATTCTTCATTATTTTATGGAATTGCAAAACAGTAAGACTTTTTGTAGCTACAATTATTAAACTGATAAAATAATCAAAGTAACAAAATTGAGCAAAAGAATGATGTGTGTAGTTTCTGCCAAATACATCCTAACCACAGCCATCTGTAAGTCAAGTTCCCAGTTATTTCCTTTTTTAAGAGATAAAAAACGCAATAAAAATGATATAGAATTTCAAAACAAGATGATAGGAAGTTATAAATGGTTATTTTACTGCACATTGTTATCTTCAAAGTAGTTGCTCAGATTACCAGGTACAGGCATGCAAAATTGATCAAACAATATAAGCACAAAATGCTCCTTTCAGTGAACTAATAGCAATTAGTAGTACAATTATCTTAGCTACATATATATATATATATATATATATATATATATTCCCTTCCTTCTTTCCTCATTTCCCCCATCCCAGTTGTCCTTTCCTTTTGAGCAGTTTCTTTCCCTTTCACAATATGTATTGTACCTTTTGATCCTATTTATTCTTTCAGTTTCTTTTTCTTGATTTATTTTTCTCTATTCACAAATGAGGTTCTAATGTAAATATAACATTCATAATTTTGTTATTTAACTCTTCTCTCTAGAAAGACAGTGATAATTTTAGTCTTTTACTGTATTATAACCATAATAGCAAAAATAACTTTTAGCATATATTGAGTAACTGGTACATATTGAATGTATGCCTGTGTAAATCAATGAATGAATGAATGAATGAAAAAAATATTTGACAATTTCAACTCATGACCCAAAATATGAATGAGTGACACTATAACATACTGTGAGAGTCTATAATGCAAAAATTCTCAAGATATATTTCTTGAATTAGTAGGGTAACTCATGAACATCAAATGAATAAATGTTACTTAAAATTCGGGAATTCATGAAAGAACATTTTGGAGGGAGCTCTCCTGAACATACTGCCTCCTTGGTCCAGTGATTACGTAGGTGAAGAGAACACACTTCCCCTCTCTGAAGTTAAAAGAGAACTTCTACAGAATTACTCATAAAAGTTGTGAAATATCTTCTAAGTTGGAGAGTGAGATGCAGTGAACTGTGCACAAATCTGACAACCGCAATGGCAAAAGATTGGAGCTATTTTTCTGAAGATTGATACTATAAGAGCATCTGCATTTAGGGAAAAAAGGAAAGGAAAGGAAAGAGGAAAGGAAAGGAAAGGAAAGGAAAGGAAAGGAAAGGAAAGGAAAGGAAAGGAAAGCCAAAGCCAAGCTGCTGGAAGAAAATGCAGCGCCATGAATAAGGACATTAAAGTTCTTAGTAGAAGTCTCCAAAAAAACAAAAAACCCTCTATGAAAGCATCTATAAGATAGTCAACTCTAACTACTTGACAGTTTCAGGATGCCAAAGCCCCTAGTTCAAGGAAAATGAATTCCTATCCCAGTGGTCTCCCTGCGGGGACCTGTGCTGGCTGCAGTGCTCTCTAGCCGTGTTTGGAAAGCTCATATTCACAGTCTTTGAGGGAAAGATAAGACTATGGGCTGAGGACAGTTGGCTCTCACTCCCTATTCCAGAGCAATAACTCCCAACCAAGGGGATCAAACAGCCTTCTCATTAAGCAAGGTTTAATGCTTGGAATGTCTCCATTCTAATTTCTCAAGGCCTTGCTCAGTTTTTCACGCCTTTTGCCTCAGATGTGTCTCACTTTTCTACAACCGCCACCGATTTGTTAGGGACCCAATAAACCCTGAGTGCAGAGAAATCTTTGTCTTAGCTCCAAGAGAGCTCTCACCTTTCTGAACCCCCATAAACCATATTTCATTGTCTCTTTTATTTAATCTTTTACCAGAAGCTCATTTGTAAAATTGGAAGACTGATCAATGTGAGACTGAGCAGTCCCCAATACCTCTTCTCTTTTCAAATTCTGATCCTGTTGAGATCCTCACAAATAAATAATAAGGGAGATGGAGAAATATGGTATGAAGAGGAAGAAAAAAATTACAGACACATAGTCAGGATAGTAATATAAACCACAGCAGGTCCCAAATAAAAAAAGAAGGTACAGTGTAAAGTCAAGTTCAATTTGAGTTTCTTTGGGGACAGAAGAATTTACTTGTCTGTCAAAATGGCTTATGAATTTGTGACCATAAAATTTTAGCCAAAGGAAGCAGAAAAATTATAGGGAGATATGCATATTCTTTCAAAGACCGAGGCTAGAGATAAAGCAGCACTACTCAGCAAGATTGAATATACAGTGGAAACCAAATACATTTGCTTGATTAGTACACATGTCAGGATGATTCAAAATTTATTACAAAAGACAAACCCATGCAATCAGAAGAGCTCATGATTGTTCTTGAAAATAGCAAATATTCCCCCTCTAATCTTCATCTCCCAGTAATAGCAGTACACTCTCCTATTTCAATAGGATTCTGGAAATAATAGTGTTCATCATGAATAACAGATCAAAACTATCAGAGTTATTTAAAATGTATCTTATACTTTATACTTGCGCTGTCCATAAGTTAGTGACTGGTAGGACACATGAAGGAATTTCTTAAATGCTGGAGAAGATAATGCACTTCTGACTGCAAGTTGTAGGATACACTTACTGTGAGAAACTGCATCATGCTGTATACTGACAGTTTGTGGAAACGATGTTTGTATTCAAACATTAATTTGAACATTACTACAAGGCAGAAATTCAAACAGCAAATGTAATAAAAAGAAAGGAGATATTATAAAACTAGCAACACATTAAAACTTCAACTCAACTAGTGTGCTTCTTTATTTACTACTGTAGTTTTTAATCAAAGAAAAAAATCCATTGAAAATCCATCTTTCCATTCTTCATGCTTCAGCAATTTATCATCCTATTGAAATTGTCATAAAGGCATGACTTGACCAGATATTATCTACAACTGTGTGGGACATATTTTCCCCTGTAGATGAACTTAAATTTATTATATGGTAAATATAAATGTGAGGCATTATCTTAGATTCTGTGATATCCAGTGATTAAAGAAAAATATCTATATCTTAAGTAATGTTTATCAAACTTATAGTAAGCCCAGTTTCTTAGGATCCAATTAAATTATAGGATTATCATTTTTAATTACTTATAAATATTTCCATATTTTAAAATTATAATTTTAATTATGCTTCTTTAAAGAAATTTCAAAAAATATATTAATTCATAAAGCAAAATATTGCTCTTCTGAACATATGCATACAATTAATACTTAATTTATTATCAATTTTGCATTTATTTATTTTTTAATTATTATTTTTAAGATTCTCCTGAAGTCAACATTGTTTTGCAATTTATGCCTTGTCATGAAAAAATATGGCTTGCTCAGTCACAAAAGAACAAACGTTGCTTGATTCCACATAAATGAAACATCTAAAATAGTAAATTTTATAGAAACAATAAGCTGGGGATATAGCTCAGTGGAATAAGCACTTGCCTGGCAAGCGCAGGGTCCTGAGTTCGATCCCCAGTACCGCAAAAAAAAAAAAAAAAAAGAAACGCTGTCAATATAGAAACAATAAAATTTTGGTTGCAGAGCCTGGGGGATGGGGAAAGAGATTTGCTATTCAATAGTTTAGAAACAAAGTTTCTGTTCTGCTATATGCATGGGCTTTAGAGATTCACTTCACAGTATAGTATTTATAATTAACAGCATAATATTATGTACTTTAGAATATTTAAGAAAATAAATCTTGCATTATTTTCATACACAAAAACACCCAAAACTTTGTGAAAGCATGCAAGGATATGTTTGGGGTGATGGGTATGCTTAGTACTTTGATACATATATATCCATAAAATTATCAGGATATATATACCAAAGATGTGTTATTTTTGTACATCAATTATAGCTCAATACAGGTAAGAAAGGATTTTAAAGAATGATATGGCTAACAGACTGTCCTTCTCAGTGCTAACTCTATTTCAGTCCTTTTAACTATTGAAACACATCCCTAAGCACACTGAATTATGATTTGTTTAATTATACTTTAGAATCAAAAGTACTTCCAACTTTATTTAATAAAGTTTTCATTGAATATTCTTTTTGTATGTATGTTTGAAGACATTATACAAACATGTTTACTCAGAGGATTCTTCAGTAGGAATTTAGGTCCAAGGCTTATGTATTTGAAAGCACTCTCTAAAATTAGCTCCACTGGGCTATTTCCCAGCTGAGGTTGAGAGCTTCTAGAGTGGTTCTTGGTTATCTCCACTACTTCGAATCCACACATTTCCCTAGGTGGAGAACCCTTATATATATTCATTACCCAGTTGGTGATGATTTGTTACAGTGATCAGAAGTAAGAATCCACAGTAAGTCAGAAATAGGAAAAGGATACTCTCTGTGGTACCCTTGTATATATTCATCTTTATGTGACTGAGACAAAATGCCAGGCATATACATCTTGAAGAACAGTTTTACTGGACCTCCATGGTTATGTGGCTTCAAGGCAGAAATATCATGGTAGAAGGGTACAGTGAAGGGCCACAGCTCAACTTCAGGACAGGCAGGGAACAGAGCAGGCTGGAAAGAGCTGAAGAGAAAGGGTTAGGAACCAGATAGAGACTGGCCCAGACACACTAAGAAATGTGCTTCACTGCTTTCTTAACCATCTCTCAGTTCAGTGAACTGACAGTCAGTGTTAACTGTCACAGCCTCCACCTCTGTACTGGGTTTAACTTTGAAGTTATTTATGAGAAACAATATCTAGTGGCAGGAATTATAGACCATGGCTTCCAACTGGGCCCCCCTCACTTTCTTCCTTATTCCTCCCAAAAAGTTCTTTCTCCTATCCCCCATGCTATGGACTCAAGATGCCATATTATAAGCTGCCTTGTGGAAAGGTCTGCATTGACCTGGCAAGGAATGTGGATCCTCATTTTCACAGACCACAAGGAACTGAAGCCTGGCCATCGCCATGCATATAGCTTAAAAAGGACCAGTCCCAGTTTCAGCTCAGTGCTGAGGTGAAGTCAGCCCCAGTCAATAGTGTGACTGAAATCTCAGTAGAGACCTAAGGTGAGAAGCATCCAGCCCAGCACCTCACAGCTGCCTGACCTCAGATACAAAAAACTGAACACTGGCTATTTTAAGCAGCCAAGTTTGGGGATAATTTTTTATAGAGCAAGCAGTAAGTAGAATACCTTGTTAGCTTTTGACTATTTATCTCTGATTTAGGTTTTTGCCAAGCTACTGTAAATTCTAACAATGTTAATACCTATATTTGTGTGTATGCATTTATAAATTGTTTCTTCAGATCTTTTGTTAATCTTTCTTTTAACTTTAAGGGACTCTTACTAGTTCTGATAGTTTTTCACCAATTCTTGCTGACTTTTCTTGGTCATATGAATGTGTGTATGCATATTTTACATTCACTTTGTTCCACAGTATGATATTTCCCCCAAATGGCGATATTCACTGAAAAGCTGGGATCCTTTACTTAGTTCTGACTTTCTGTGGATTCTTACTTCCCAAATCATCGCCAACTGGGTGATGAGGAACGACACAAACGTACTCTATCACTGTGCCAGAGGTCAGAACTGCAAATGAGTGTTGTAATGCCGTAAAGTGTCAGTGGGGCTCATTCTCCCCCATCTAACAGCTGCTATAGGGCCACCTACTGGCTTTGGCTCTAGATTCCTTCTTTCGTACATTCCAACCTCTCCCTTCTGTCACCAGCTTGCCTTTACCTCTGTCCAAGCTCCTGTCACCCATGTAACTCAGAAGAATCTCCCTGGTCAAGATCCTTCACTTAATCACTTTTTGCCATGTAAGGAAACAGCTTCACAATTTCTAGGAATTAGGACACTTTTGAGAGAGAATATTAGTCCACCTATCACATTTAATTTTTTTACCATAATTTATAAAGCTTTCTCAAAGTTACTGTTAGATTTTTTTATTTTAAAGGCGAAAAAAACAATAAAATATCAACAAAGACAAAAACAATAAGAACAATACAGGATTTCAAAACAAGATGATAGGAATTAACAAAGGTTGTTATATTACATATTGTTATCAGATGATCAGATGTAAGAATGCAAGATTGATCCAACAGTTAAAGAGAATGAAAAGTAATAACAACAAAAACATTAGAAATGACACAGAGCTTCACTAAACAAGATGGTAGGATTTTAACAATGGTTCTTATATTGCACATAATTGTCTTCAAAGTAGTTGTTCAGATTACCAGACATAAGCTACAAAATTGGTCAAAATTAATTTGCAAATAGATCTGTTATAATTTTCACACTTGTTTATTGCTGAGAGAAAGATTCCATTTTTGTTTATTTTAATTGAATGACATGTAATACAAGAGTTATCACTTTAGAAGTACTCAGTCCTACGTACAAATTAATCTGAGCCTGATTTTCCTGATCATGAAAGAAAAAATTAAGCATTAACCATTTCTTTCAATAAACCAATAAAAATCAGCAGTATAATTACCCCAAATATTCATATATATATATATATATATATATATACATGTGATATGATTTATATATATATACATATATATATTTTAAGACATTCTAAAGTTTTATTTTTGTATTTGGCTTACTAAGTGTTTCTTTTTTTTGAATCAGTAACAAATATTATAATGAACCAAATGATTTATTCAGCTGTACTGAAATGTTTATTCACTTTTCTCCTTTAATTTGTTAATGTAGTAATTAAGTTAATGCACATGTTTCATAATCTGAAATGTGTTTGCATTCCCAGTATACACCTTTTAGGTATAATGTATTCCTCTGTTAACACATTTCTAAAATTAATTTGCAAATAGATCTGTTATAAGTTTCATACTTGTTAATGAATTCTCTTTTATGTGCTACTTTTGTTCAAGTTTGTTTTCAGAATTATTTTATATCCATAGAATGCTTAGAGAAAGATTCCATTTTGTTTATTTTAATTGAATGACATAACACGGGAGTTACCACTTTAGAAGTACTTAGTCCTACCTACAAAATAATCTGAGCCTGATTTCCCTGATCATGCCAGATAGACTTTGAAGTCCTCCCACTAACATTTCAAATCATTTCTTAGGTCACTTTTGTGCCCTTATATGTCTACAGAACTATTTTTATTAAAGTGCTCAATTTTCTTCTCTATTTTTTCAGGAGAGGGGACACTGAGGATTGATTCTAGGACCTTCCCACTGAAATACATCTCCCAGCCTTAGTTTTAGTTTTTATTTTGAAACAGGGTCTTTCTAAGTCACTAAGTTGCCCAGAGTGGGCTTAAACCCGCAGTCCTCCTGCCTTAACCTCCCATTGTGAGGGATTATGGGTATATGGCACCACACTTGACCAAAGTTCTCAATTTTTAATTTTTTAAATTTTTTGGGGGGGCGGTATTTTTGAGGTAGGGTCTTGCTATGCAGTTCAGGCTAGCCTTGAGCTCACTTTGCTGCTCAGGCCAGTCTCAAACTCATGAAGATCCTCCTGCCTCAGCCTCCCAAGTGCTGGGATTACAGGCATGCACCACCATGCCTAGCTCAATTTTTAAATGAACTATGTTTAACATACTTCTACATTTGGAGTGGTGTTTATTTTTACATCTTACTTTTACTTGTTTGCAGTTTTAATTAGTAAAGGTAGCCCAAGTTTGTCCATTTTTAGATTAATCTTAAAGAGATCACTTTCAATTTTACTCATAATTTATACATTCTATTTGTTTTTTATTTAGTCAGCTTATAGTTTTGCTTATTGTTTTTCCCCTCAGGGCTTTTTTTTTTCTTTTCTAGCTTCTTCTGTGATATCCATAACTTGTTAATATTCATTTTAAAGCATGTGCTTCTTTATGATAAAACTTTTCAATTACTTTCACCAAATAGTACAGCCTTTGATATATGATCCCTTCATGTGATATATCATCAAAATAATAGTTAATTTCAGTTTAGACCATGTTTTTATTAGACAATTTATTCAGAAAAAATATTTTGGAAGTTTTACCTATATAAGTATTTTAAACTTCTAATTTTATTGTATTATAATCAGAGAATACAGCCTTTAATAGTTTTGTTTTAGGAAGTTAGAATTTTTAAGACACAATTTTTGGTCTATATTTATGTCTCATTTTCTCATTTGCTCTCCAGAAGGTTTCCCCTCTCTCTCCCCCCCCCTCTTTCTCTCTCTCTTCCTCTGTGTGTGTGTCTCTCTCTGCCTCTCTCTCTCTCTCTCTCCCTCTCTCTCTTTCTCTCTCCCTCTGTCCCTCTCTCTCCCTGTCTCTCCCTCCCCCTTCTCTCTCTCTAATGTCAAATTCCTTTTTTCCTTTATTGTGTTTATTACATCATGTATAAAACAGAGTGCATAAATTCTAATGTTAAACCTAAATTATGTTTTAAAAAGAAAAAACCTTAGGTTAAATAAAAATACATACCATCTATAAGAAATACTGAACTGAAAAA
Organism: Dinomys branickii; assembly: GCA_004027595.1. Lineage (NCBI taxonomy): Eukaryota > Metazoa > Chordata > Mammalia > Rodentia > Dinomyidae > Dinomys > Dinomys branickii. The sequence goes on from PVLD010000074.1 coordinate 235,539, forward strand.
GAAGTTAGGAAGGCATGTTAAGGAAAGAGAAGATACGTAATACACATTGTTACCATGCATGTTAAAATTAAGTTTTAAAAGTAATGGTTTGAAAATATTTTCTGAGAAAAAATACATCCTTCATAAATTTTAGAAATGTTTGTGCACTAAAAGAGTTTATAAACAATCAAAGATTTATTTGAAAAACAAACAATTCTTCTAAACAACACCCATTAGGAAGAGAAGTAAATTCCCACAACGTGATAAATAGCATGCACAAAATACCTGCAACTAACATCACTCTTGATGTTGAATAGAAATAAATCCTGAGATTGGTAACAAGGTAAGGATATTCACCCTCATTGTTTTATTCAGTATTGTAGAAAGGCCTTTTTAAGGGCAATAAAAGAGTCAAAACTAATAAAATCATTAACATTTCAGAAAAGAATGAAGAAATGAATCATGTTATGAAGAATCATAACATTTGAGAAAGGAATGAAGAACTACCTGTATATTCTTATAGAAAAATTAGGGGTTTCAAGACTACTCTATTGAAAAATATAAATGAAGCCAGCAACACCACAGGGGCAACACAAAAAGAAGTACTGCGTTGTCGTGGTAGCAACAAATAACTGGAAATGAATTTTTAAATGTATAAATAAGAGCCTTCATAAAAAATAAATTTAACAAAATTATCCACCATCTCTACGATGAACAGCACAATATATCATGAAGGGAATTAAAGAGTATTTTAATAAATGGAGGAAGATGTAATTTTCTGAACTATAAGATATTCAAATGTTCATTCTTTCCACATAGTAACTATCCAACTCTCATTAAACTTTTATTAAATGTGGACAACCTGATAAAGCCATAGACTAGCCAAAGTATTTGAACAAGAAGAAAAGTTTAGAAAATTCTTAAAAAATATTTTAAGACTCATAATGAATAAACCTCTTATAAGTAATACAGTATTGATAGAAAGATAGACATCAAAATCAGTGCAAAGAAAACACAGTCTATAGCGTACTTGCTCATATACGATTGAATTAAACTATAGCATCATCATAATGAATAAAAAATGAAGCCGAGAAAGTAGACATTCATGTAGGAGGAAATGGATCTTAACCCTGCTTCACATAAAAACATAATAATTAGAATAGGCCAGTGATGTAGTTCAGTGGTACAGCCCTGACATAGCATGTTTGAGGTGCAAGGTTTGATTTTGGAGAAACAGCAAAACAAAACGTAGAGCAAAGTAGAAAAATTTGTAACCATTGTGTAGAGAAATATTTCTTGGACTAAACTTAAATAACAACATTAACTAAAAGGAAAAAAAAAGAAATTGGAATTTAATAATATTAAAATATCTTGATCTTCTAAAAATACGATGGAATCCATACATCTATTTCTCCAAATGTTTTAACAAAAATACTAAATTTCTTCAACAGGGAAAAATATAATATCTTCCACAGACTGTGATGGGTCAACTGATTTCCCCATGCAAAAGAAGTAGACCTTCTGTCTCTCACACCTAATCAAATAAAGACCCACTCAAACTGGGAACAGCAGTGCAGACTTCTAATCCCAAGTTCTTGAGAGGCTGAGACAAGAGGATTGTGGGTTGGAGGCCAGACTGGCAATGTACTAAACCGTTGTCTCAAGACCCAAAAACAGGCCAGGCATGGTGGTACACACCTGTTACCCCAGCATGAGGAGCCTGCCACAGGAGGCTCACCATGGGGGTGCGGCCAGCCTGAACTGCAGAGTAATTCTCCAGTGAAGATATACTAATGGTTAATAAGCTTAGAGAATGATGCTCACCATCACAAGTACTGTAGTTAAGGAAATCTATACCAAAACCACTTTACACTCACCAGAATAGCTATTAATAAAAGAAAAAAGAAAAAAGAAAAGGAAATAAAATAATAAATAAAAAATGATAGTGAAGATGGGGAGAAATTCAGAGATCGTCCACTGAGGGTGGGACTGTGACAAGGTACAGGTACTATGGAAAGTAGTCTGATGGCTCCTGTAAAAGCACAACATTGACTTACAATACATCTCAGCAACTCCTCTCCTAGCTATGTACCCCAAAGAATTAAAAACATGAGCTCAAACAGATATTTGAATATCAGTGTTCATGGCAGCATTAGTCACAGTAGACAAAATCTGGAAACAAAGTCAGGATCCATCAATAGATAAATGAATAAACAACCTTTGGTACATGCACACCATGAGATATTCCTCAGTCATGAAAAAAATGATGCTCTGATATGTTGCTACAATATGAGTGAACTTTGAAAACACTAAGTGAAAGAAGCCAGACAGAAATACCATGTGGTTCCATTTCTGTGGAGTATCTGGAATAGACAGACTCCGTAGTGATAGGGTCACTTGTAGGCTACCAGGGGCTGGCTGTAAAGAGAATGTGGAACTATGGCTTAATGCTTACCACAACAAAAACCAAAATGTAAAAAGACATTGGTAAGAAAATATAAAGGGAAGCCATAGAGAAAAATATATTTGTGATATCCAAAAAAGGACTTACATTGAGAACATATAATGTACTCTCATAACTTAATGATATATGTTTTGAACACTCACTGTACTGGAGAATATATATGGATTCCCAAGTAACACAGGAAAAGCTGTCCAATTCTATTAAACATTCAAAAAATTGCAAAGTAAAATCACTTCACAACTACTATAATGACAAAAAGTAGAACAATAGCAAATTATGACAAATTTAAGTCAACTACATCCAATTTATTGCCAGCGGAATGTAAAATATCGCAACTATTTTGAAGTTTCTCAATTTCCTATAAAACTAAACATCTATGTACCATGCATCTCAGCATTAGAACAATAACATATTTACCCAAGAGAAATAAAAGCATGTCTACAGAAACATTTGTATATAAATGTTCATACCAGCTTTTCTTATAATATTTAGAAATTAAAAACAACTTGCATTCATTCACATTTGGGTAGATATCAAACTGCTGCATTTATGCAACAGAACAATATTCAAAGACAAAAATATTAAATCCAAAAGAAACACAACATGAATAGATAAATCTGAAACTTCACATACAGAGAAACAAATTAGATAGAATATAGTTCACTCTCCCCAATTTTGACTATGTAACATTCCAAAATAGGCAAAACTAATTCATCTTTATTGAAATTTGTTCACCAGTTGCCTGGGAAGAGGATAAGAAGGCTGGCTTGCTCTCCAATACCAAGGGCATCAGGGATGTAGAAATAGTCTCTATCATGATAAAGAAATCAATTAATAGATGTATAGTATGTCAAACCCATTGAATGGTACAATGTGCATTTTAATGGCATCTGAACAGTTGGTAAAGAATATTACTCATGCCTACATGCACTAAACAAAGAAGAGTGATCTTTACCCAGGCAAAATAGTATATTTTAAACATAGCACAATTATAAAGGAAAATGTATATAGGACACACAAGCATACAAGTGTATGCGCATACATATATAACAGTCCTAAGAAGCTGGTAAGAAGTTACAATCCCAAAAATGAAATGACAAATTATAGTGCACAGGCAATTTTCAGAACATATCAAAACATATATAAAAATATGAAAAGATATTGAGCATCACTGGTAATTAGAATAATGCAAATTAAAACCTAAAAAAATAATTTTTTTAAAGAGTCTGACAAAGCTTGGTGTAGGAGCAAAAGAGATGGCTTCCCCTGCAACCTATTAAATAGAAGAAAACATATACACACTTATTACCTAAGTGGAGTCAATCACAGAGTGTAATAACCCTACAGCCCAGTACGATTCAGATCCCTTTGCTTCCACAAGGGACAAAAGAGTGGGTAAAGTAGAAAAGCTGTAGAGGAAAGGAAAATTTTAAGGAAATTTACTGGGCTTAAAGAAACATACAGTGGCATGGGACAAAGTCCCTTGAGCCCACAGAACAGATAGCAGTTTACAAATGAGTCTCCCTGGAATCTTGAATGGAGCTGAAGTACAAAACAGCGCGTGTGACAGGCAGTCTTCAGTTTTTCTTCCTGAAAATATGAAAATTTTATTCTTCACTTATTTAAAATATAATTGATAGTTTTCTTAAGGAAATTTATAATTTTCTACTTGGTAGAATGTTGAAAATTTAAATTATGTGAACCATTTTGCCAGTATTTCATTTCCAGCTAAGCATTTCAAGAAAATATGTGTGTATATATGTATGTGTTTGTGTGTGCTACTCTTGGCCATAAAAGGATAAAAAGTAACTAAGTATTAATCAAGATTGAAGTGGTAAGTTGAAGTAAAACATGGTTCAAGAAAAAAGTAACATGTAATATCATTTATGTCAAAATATGCTTAGAAAATGAATAGGAGTGTGCTATTAATGGTAACAGTAGTGCTTTCATACGTTGTGATGGTGATGAGCTCTTTTATCTTCTTGCAACTTTATTCTGAAAAACATGAAACTGAACAGATCAAAACTTTGATTCAAATCAGTGTTTGCTCCTGTAAAGCCAAATGTATTGCCATTTTTTTAAAAAAATAACATCTCTTCCAGCACTTTATTATAATAATATCTCAACATTTTAAGTAAAATCATTTAAATTACCTAGCTAAATCTCAAAAATTGTCAACTCCTGAGTTCACAACATTTTCATTTCCTGCAGTTTCCTTGAATTTCCAATAGCTATTGACCTTCAAGGTTTTCATGTTTTCTTTAGAGACATACACATGAAAACAATCCTCCAAAACATATTATGCTCCATGATTGTATGTATTTAATTTCTGGCATTTGTGTTTTTTAAAGTTTCTGATGTATTGTAGAACTATTTTATAAAATCTTATTGATATTGTTTTCATCACTAGTTCTTTATGCATAAAACTGCTCACTTTTTATAGCTTGTTTTTTATTATAACCATTTTGAAGTCTGAAGGATAGAGTGGCTTCCTTTGATATTGTCCCAGATATTGTCAGATAGCATAGGACTGACATCCCCATGTTCCTGCTTCTTGAACTACAAAGAAAATGTATTTCTAAGGTTCACCTTTAGCAAGGATTTCAGATGTTGATAGGTTTTACCTATTGTGCTAAATGTGTATAGGGTAAAAATTCAAGGGAAATTTCTTGCAATGTTTCCTTTAAGCCAGCAAGGTCAGGTGACACTTGTTTTTGCATGGGATATTTTTAATATTTGGGTCTCACCACTTTTGCCTGTATGGAGACAGAGTCATATAGGCAGCAGTGGTGGCAGCAGTGATTTCTGGATTGCAGTAATGACAGTTGTCCTTGAACTCTCAGAGTTGACAGAGTCCCTGTTTCTTATTCTGCTAGATTTTTTGATAAACATCAGCTTTCCTGTATTATATCATTTTTGTCTCAAGAAGCCTTTTACAATTTTTTTTACCTTTATTAAAGAGTAACAACTATAGTATGTGGTACCAGAGGTGGCAGGAAGAATTCTAGCATCAAAATAATACATGAAATATGTGATACTTTATAAGTGATTGGAATACTGGTATGTGTAACCTTTTGTTTCCTATTTTGAGCTAAGTATATATGTGAAAGAGACAGAAACTCAGAGAAAACTGATAAGCACTAATTAAGAAATATAGATCACTTGAAATAGACCCTTTTCCTTGCAAGCTAAACTGTCTAAAGTCTGGAAATCTTGAGGCTTAGAAATTTGGAAAAGGCTAATGTCAAAAGATGAGAGACCCTCCAACTGAGTGTTCTGTGAAAGAGGCAAAGTGCAGGTCATCACACTGCTTCCTAGGGTAGACTGACCCATGAGCGCTAATATTTTACCCTCTTTGTATTTGCATCCTTTGTCATGTGGCTTGGGGTTTCTCTTGCTAAAGGTGGGTTTATTCTCCTACCCTTGGCTTCAAGCATAACCGCATAGCTGCCTCACCCAACAAAATGTGGTTAAACGTGAGAGCAATCAGTTTTGAGCATAGCCCTTGAAAAACACAGCCAGTTTGTCCAGCTGCAGAAACTTTGTCTTTACAGTTGCCATAAGAAGAGCACCAGCTATGTTTATCCAGGAGAGTGAGAGGTGCACGGACTCAGTCTAGGGCTTGCAACTTCGGTCATCCCACTGAACACATCCCAGGTTAGCCGAACCTCAGCCATACACGGACGCAAGAGTTGAATAAAGATTTAGTGTTGCGTTTTACTGAGACTTTGTGGCTAAAATGACAGGACCCTCCACGTCTAAGCCTATTGTTTCACATGGCTTCATACTATCACCATTAAAGTGGGAAGAAAGACAGAAGTTAAACGTGGAGAACAGTTAGTAAGTAAATGTGCTAAGCATCATGATCACTCAGCTAACTGCTATTTTAATGTTCACATAAAAATGTCTAAAGGTAAACAGACCAGAATCCTTGTAAGTTTTAAGGAAACTGCTGTATCAATAAAATTACGAGGCTACCCAATAAAAGCCTGTAGTTCTGCACTCACAGAGCTAAATGATCCCTACAAGAAGAGGCTGTGAACACCTCATAGTCCCCAAGAAATGCATTTGTCCTCTTTTTTCCAATTCTTTCCCTTCATATAACCATGAATAACACTGTATGAGTAAGAATCTCCCACATGGCAAAGTCAGGAGCCGTAAGGGTTTCTGGACATAGGAATTCCTCAAAACTGGAAGGACCAGCATCTGACCAAGGACTGTAGATGGCCACCAAGGACAGGATGGTCCCTCATTAATTGCCAATGGAGTGCCCTAACTGTCATGAAACTGCCTTCTTTGTACCTCTGGTTCTTCCCTTTATCCATTTGGAAGATTTTAATGCAGCTCTCCGGTTGCACACTGGGTATATACTGAGAGTTAGAAACCAACTCTAGACAGTGCAGAATGGACCACACCTCACAAAGCTACAGTTACATACTGTAGCTGAACTTAACTGGACAGAATCCTTGGGGAAGTGGTCACTGAAAAGTCTGTGAGGGAAAGAAATCACCAATGAAATACTTGTGAAAATGTTTTTGCAGCTCCATAGGACATTCTTGAAAGTCATCCTTTTTCCCTTTAACATCAGAGGATGGTGCCAATTAGCCAGCCTTCAACTTTAATAACTTCTTCAGAACTGGAAAGCAAGAGGAAAGAGAAATTTCCCCAACATTTTATGGAGCTGTACCGTCCACCTTCATCTGGAGTTAAAAAGGGAAGCTTTTTCTTTGCTGCCTTTTGTTTAATCTCTCTCTCTCTCTCTCTCTCTCTCTCTCTCTCCCCCTTTTTCTCTCTATTTTACATATTACTAATACCTAAATAAGGCTATATATACATGTATATATATATATATACACACACACACATATGTATATGTATGTATGACAGCAATTTATACCATTTAGTGTAGATATTTAAGTATGTTTAATAATAAATTTTCATATACAAATAGGTATAGATCTCTTCAATCAGAACAAAGTGTATGTAATAATTTTTTTAAATGATTTTAATAATAGATCTATGTTCTGATTTAGATTTCTTCCAAATGAATCCATTTTATTTTCCATACTTGCTCAATGCTTCTATTTTACATTAAATTCGTACTAAATCACTAATTTGCTTTGATGTCTAATAAAATACTAGTCTTAATTACATGCTATCAAAATACTTTTTTCTAATCTTAAAGAACATCATTCCTAATCTTGTGAAAAAGGGAATTCTTATTTCTAATATACAGGTTTTGTCTTTACTTCCCATTATTTTTGAAAACAGAACTTATAGATCAGTATTTCTCACAAATTTTCCAGAAATCTGGAAGACTGGCTCTTAAGTAAAGGTGTTATCATTTTAGGTCCAAGTGTTATTTTAGGGGCCAGTATTTCAGCCAGTAATGGCACATTATTTTTCTATCCATCCTTCTCCTTTTGGTTCTTTTCTACTACAGTTATTGTAGCTTCAGAAACCCAAAGCTACTTGCATTTCCAGACTAAGATGAAGCAGGTATGTTTCTCCCTCCAAGGACAACAACAGAACAATAGACAGTGTATATGAAAGCATCATAAAGTTTCTCTGAAATGTGGAGGCAGGAGGCATAGCATCCAGGATCACAAATCACAAGGGTTTACATGATATGAGTTTCTTGATATTTTTTTTTGTTTCGTTTTCCTTAGATTTTGTGCCGGAGGAGCCACCAACCTAGAAACTCCAACAGCCACCAATAAAATCCCCATGAAAAGCCAAATCTCTCTAGCCAAACTAAAAGCAAAAAAGAGGAAGATACGAAGACAGAAAGCTGTTGTCCACTACACGCCTACTTTAGACAAATACTGTGGGAATAAAACAGCCTCGACCCCATGAGCATCAGCAAAAGCCAAGTGCGAAGCTGGGACTTTTACCCTCCTCGGGGCGCAATGAGATGCCCAGATGCCCGACTCCTACACTACAGAGAAGACCAAGGACATTCATATCACCCAGGAGTAATGTGATCCCACAGGAATCACGGACTTCCTCCTCACAGGTGCTAGAGCTTGGATCTTGCTGTGAAGAAAGCTCAGTTATCAGCAGGGTACAATAAGGAAATTGTGGAACCTTTAAGGGGTGGAGCTTAATCCTTAGATCACTGGGCATGCGTCCTTCAAGGAAATTGTAGCAGCTCCTTGAGTTTTCATTCCTGCCAAGAGGTGACCAGTTTTGTTCCACCAGGCACTCCTACCATAATGCCTTAACTCACTACAGGCTCAAAAGCAACAAGGATTTTTGTTCATTCTGAAGTCCCCAGTATCTTGAGTCAAAATAAACCTTTTCTATGTAAGTTGATTTATCTTGGAAGTTACCATAGTAACAGAAAGCTGATGAACACATGCAACAGTAACAAGGCACCCTCCAACACCTCATTGTAATGGTGTCAGCAATGGCCAAGTAGAAATTTGGAACTTGCATCATTATCCAAAATAATAAATTTCCCCCCAACTCAGTGACAGTGGAGCCTCCCTGGGTAACAGTGTGTTACCCTCCGCTTTCCCATCCAAGGAGGTATAGGGCTAGCAGGGACCCTGACAACCCTCCTCTGCCCAGTAGGAATAAGGTGCTCTTTTGACCCCAATGTATCCAGCAGGTATAGTGGAGAATCTGGACTTTCTCCACCACATGGTACTAATATAGTGGCACCTCCCCTGGCTCCACTAGCATGGTACAAAGCAGGCCTGCCAAATCAGAAAGCTCAAGCAGCATTCCGGACCTTGTATGATCCAAAATATCAAGGATAATAGAAAATCACGTGTTTCTTCAAGAATCAGGATCATTTTACCTTAAATAAGCAAAGGCAATCAACACATAGGAACACCAAGGCAAAACAGAAGTTATAATTAGCTGGGAAGAGTTTTAAAGAAGCTATTATGTATTTCAATTTTAAATTAATTACAAATATGCCTGGAACAAATAAAAATTAAAAATCTCAGCAAAAAGTAAAAGTATGAAAAAGACACATGGAAATTTTAGACCTAAAACACACAATAATTAAAAATCTGAAAACTCCAACCCTGACCATAGTGGTACAAAAGTATACACAGATATTTCTGGTTTTGACATTGTTTTCTACAATGTCAAGTATTTTCTACACATTCGTAAAATCACAATAATCTTGAGGAGAGGAAATTACTACTGAGGGATTTCTACTGATATCACTGTGACCTAGTCTACTTTACAATAGCCTGAAATTTCTGACCCCTTTCTTAGGCAGAGTTGGATCCCTGGATACACATAAATAGGGACAGTTTTAAGAAAAATGTACATTTTCATAAAATTGCCTTAGGGCATGTTTTAATATTCTCAGAGAAACTCACTATTTATTAGAAGTCTTTTATTTGATTTCTTCAACCATAACAAAGCAGGACCAGAGTGTGAGTTCTGCTCAGCTGGGTCCCAGTGTTAGTCAGGCCTTCAGTGTGTGACTCCATGACTGCTCACTCCAAGCCCCCTTTTCCAATAGATTCCATTCCAAGAGGAGTTTTTTTAAAAGGTGAGTAACAGTAGCAGCAAGGGCCACTAATCTCCTCCGCCCTGGTGCAGTCATCACCCACCTGTTCCCTCTGACAAAATGCTGACATTCCTGTCAAGTTTTGTCCATTCTGCTTCTATATATACTTCAACACACTTCTTCTCCAAAAGCTGTTGCTACCACCAATACTCTCTGACTGAGTGTACAGTAAATGCTTGCTGTCCCTGCATGCTTGTGACTACCTCATCCCAAACCTATTTTCACTACAGCCAGAGTCACTCTTTGGAAATATGCCTGTTATTTCTCCACAGAGCAACCACCCGTGGCTTCCCTTTGATAAAAGTACAAGTCAAAATTATTTTACATCTTCTTCGTATTGACTTTCCTAAAGATAGAAAGAAGCTAAGCTTCTGAAATTTTGAACAAGTCTAAAATTATAAGAACTCTAACTTCAAACTATTTCAACCTCCATTAAGTCTATGAGTAACATCCCGTACACACACAACCACTTGAATGAGCAACTCCAGCAATATCAGAAAGCAGAGGAACAAATTATACTATCTCAGGTGATTTGCAAAAGAAATCAACATATTTCCTCTATGGCCAGAGTACAACAAACCAAACCAAACCCTTTTCTGTCACTGGGAGTCGTATCCGACACATTCCACTTCCCACATATCAGATATAGCAACATTCTTAAATTGTATGCTAACAAAAACTATTTGTACAAGATGGAAAGAAATTCCAAAGCATTCTCAAACATCATCCAGGGTTTTCACAAACTATGTTTCTTTAGGTCAGAAAGTGTACATACAAAGTTACATAATTGTGAACAAGCTTGTGATGCACTGTCTGTAAAATGCTTTGTTCCTCTGTAAGTAATTGATATTCAACAAATGTAATATTTATTTCTATTTACTCAGCCATTGAAAAATTTCACTATTTTCTAAATTTCTGCAGCCTAGAATTGTTGCCATTATGTGCAGATGTAAACATGTTCCCAGGTCTCAAATAAAAAGGGTATTGCTCTCTGGGTATCAAAAGAGGTGAAAGAATTTGTTTAGGGAACTTGCTACTAATCTTTAGGTGGGAAATCTCCATTTAATTTAATGTTCCCTGTTCACTGACAACTGTGGCTACCAACACACATACCTTACTTCCAAAGCACACGGATCCCATTTTCAGTGACTATGATGAGTAAAGTCTTTCAAATATTTGATGAGTAGACAGAAGGAAACCTCCATTTTCTCCCTTGGTCAGTAAGCAAACCCAGAGAGAATAGCTTTCCAGCATGTGGAAGGTTCTCTGGCAGATCATTAATCCCAGAAAAATCTCTCCAAACTTACTGATCCGTGGATTCCATTTTCAAATTTCTCATTAGTTCTTCTTTATGGATTAAATGCTGATGTTCACGAGTGAATGCACACAGCTTCAGCTGATGGATGTAATTGGGTTGTAATGGATTTTAGCTGCTGTTCCTTCTGATCTAGCCAATTTGAAATGCAGTATCAATGTATTCTCCCATCTCTCGGTAGGGAATGAGAAATTGAAACCTACAAGATGAAATTTATCAACTTTCATAAAGTCAGCTTCAACCATCATAAAACTGTTAAACTTCTCATTATCATTCTGCTGCAGTTATTTCTTGAACTCTGGTCTGGCAGTCAAAATATTAAAGTGTACGTGCAATAAGTAGAGTTGATCTTTCAATATTCTGTGTGTCCTCAACATTGATTTAAGTGCTGTAAATATTACCGAGTGAAGATGACATTAACACAGCAAAATTTAACACCTGAAACATAAAATGATAAGAAGAGATTTAGAGGTTGCAAAACCTTCTGCAATTTTATATTTAAAACATGATTTGCAGCTACGCTAGTTTTGATAACAACGATTACATGTTTCAGCATCTCAAAAGTCGCTACTGAGCTATTCCTCTGGCATAGTCTGCTGTCTCTTGGGACCAAAACATCTGTTGATGAATAAGGGATATGGTTGAGGAGCACTCAAGAATTTGTTCACTGTCACAGACATCGTGTATTTTCTATGCTATAAATGTATGCATGTTTTGCAAGTCACAATCAGTATTTTCCTTTGATTCTCTATTCATGAGCACAGTATAGCTCAGTGAGATCCATAGTCTAATTGACCTCAAATATACTGAGTTTTCTTTTATCTTTAATTGTATAAAAATGAAAGAGATGGTGCAATATCTATTCTATTAAGAATTTTCATTAAAAAGTATCAAGGGAAACCAGTGCTCTATTCCTACCTGACTTAAATCTTCCTTTTATATTAATGCAGAATTTCAAAGTTCTCATGCAATTCTAAAGTTTACTTAAATAATGCAAAGAACCACTGTAAAACATCACTAGACATTTACATGCCAATTCTATTTTATTCTACAGGAGAGTCTTATTACTGAAAAAATTAGAAAGTATGGTCCTTATAAAAACACAGAGAAAAATAATTATCTACCTTGTGTGTATCTGAGTTTATACAATATTTTATTTGTATTGTACATTTTACAAAGCTATAAAAAGGTGAGTATTCCTTGAGTTCATAAAACTGGCCACCTGAAATGACATACTTGGTATAGAGATGGAAAGGAGTAATATCTTATTTGCTTTTCACAAATAATACTAATTAGCAATACATTCCATTTAGCATCTTGAAAGCACTTGACAAACATTAAGTAATTAATTAATTAAACAGAAGACCAAGATGAGCTTAATTGGAATCTCTCTAAGGACGTGCAATACTTCTTGGTTCATGTAGGGTTTGAAATAACAAGATTAACCTTTCTTGTGATATTTGACTGCCAGTTTGAGTCCGGAAAGTACCTGGGTGCATGACAATTAGATGTTTTTAAAAAGGTCAATTGGATTTTTTGTAACCACCAAAATGAGAGGTTAAATTTTTTATGTATCTCTCTCCCCCCATTTCTCTGTTTCTTTCTCTCTCCTTCCATCCCTCTCTACCTTTCTATTACTTTTCATACAAATAATTGGATTACTCTTTTAAATTCTTCCTTCCACTTTGGGACTATGCCTAGAATCAAATTTATCATGAATGATTTTATTGCCAAAATATATCATTTTATTGTATTAATATCTAACCAAACACACATAGAAAGACATCATTTTAAAGAGAAAAACTAGAATTACTTCAGTAAATTGATATTAAAGTCAGTAGTTATTTCCATGAAGATAATATCTCCATTCCTGATCCATAGGAAAAAAAATTATGTCACAGCAGTAACTAATTTATCTGCAGAAAAGCAGCCACCTCAGTGACAAAAACTGAAATTTAAGTTTTATTTCATTGTTTTTATTTGTATCTGCATTATAGGTTTAAAATGAAATAATCTTTCTTAATGGGAAGAACCTCAATTCAAATTTGATAAAGCTCAATAAAAAATGGCAGATGGATTTTCAGGACGATTCTCTATCCCTTCTATCACTGGACTGGTCTACTATCATGTAAGGGCCCCACAGCAACCCACAGAAGGTATTTAGAAAGAAAAGTAGCCCCAGGAACCCTGTCTTCCTTTACTTTAGAATCTTCCCTTAGAGCAGCAAAAAGCTTTCAAAGAGATGGTGCACTAAGCCTATGATGTGCGCAGCAAGTAGTCCTTAATCCCAGAGTATTTCTACAAACTTCCCTCTTGCTGCTGGTTTGGCTACATCACATCGAGTTTGGTATGTTGCATTCCCACTTTGTGTTTGTTTGCTTCTTTGTTTCCAAAAATGTTTCAGTTTCCCTACTGATTTCTTCATAGGTCCATTTACCTTTCAGTGGAATGTTGTTTATTTCCCACGTTCTGCTAAAATTTTCATAGCTCTTCTTGTCCTTTCGAATTGTATTCCAATTTGACCGGAGAACATACATGCTAATGGAAATATATCCTTTTTAATTTAAAAAGCATGGCTTATCCTATAGAGTGTTGCATGTGTTCTAAATATGTCCATCTGTTTTATGGTATGGTTTAACTCCGCAGTTTCTTCTCTCATTTTTGTTCCGGGTAGTTTGTGCATCGATGAAGGTGGAATGCTGAAGTTTCTAACTATCACAATATCTGCATCTGTTTCTCTCATAGTTCTAAAATGTTGTCTTTATGTACTTGAGCAGTGTAACATTGGGGGCATGTATATTTACCTCTGTTACACCCTCATGTGCGATTAACCATTTAACTTTGATAGTAGCTTATCTCTTTTTTACTTAGTCTTTGTCACCAAATATGAACTTTTTTGAAAGTATCTTTTCCCACCCCTTCGTTGTCATCTATGGGAGCCTTACTGCTACTGCTTTTGCTATACCAGAAGCTTTCTTGTGTTGCCTCCTCTTTACGTTTTCTCTTAAAGTATGTCATAGATGTAGACATCCTACTGGAAGGAAAAATTTATTTCATTGTTAATTTTAAAGATTCAGAAAACATCGTTAGACCCAAAACGTATCATTCCAGAGCTATTTTTAAATACTGTACTATATACAAAAGTCAAAGACTTTTGAGTTTAGTTTTTTTTCCACATAATAAAATATATAAACTGATTTTGTTATTAAAGCTTAAAATGAGAGGTGAGCCACTCTTGTTCTCACCACTGTGATGAAAATTTGGGTAAGTGATCCTATATTTGGCCTATATCATGGTATATAGAACCAGTTGTATGTAACTAATCTCTGTATCATTGAAATGAGGAAGGGAATTACATTTGATGGGAATGATTTTAAAAATACATGTTATTGTGGTCATAGATGGGGTTTTGGCAGTGGGAGATTTTGTAAAAACACATGCTACTAATTGAAGACAAAGCCAGGTGTGGTGGTGCATGCCTGTAATCCCAGCACTCGGGAGGCTGAGGCTGGAAGATCCTTGTGAGTTCGCAACCAGCCTGGGCTACAAAGTGAGCTCAAGGTCAGCTTGAACTGCATAGCAGGACCCTGTCTCAAAAAGACAAAACTAATTGAAGACAAAAAACTAAATAAAAGTTGAGTATATATGACTTCCCAAAATATGTTAATTTTTTTAGAGTGAAAACTATAAAAATATAACTGCATCCAAGATAAGAATTCTTTCTTTAGAATCTCCCTTTTGGAATTGTTCTCATAGCAAGGAACACATTTGTCTTTTACTTATTTCATGTTGATTACTGCATATCCCACCTTTGTCACAGAGTTGATCTTTAGAAATAGCCGGAACTAATTTCATCACAGGTTGGCAATGGAATAAACAACCACACCAAATAATATAAATTTTAAGCAAGAACAGTTTTGAATACTTAACACTGAATGAGATTTTTAATAGATCAAATGCTTCCTGCAAAGGCAACTTCAAAACTTAGAAATACACAGAATGATTCAACATTAAGGTAAATATTTGACTTAAAAATCATTACACTAAAAAACACATTGTCACTTTTTCCCTTTGAAACATTCTCCATGTCGCTTCTGACACACTTATCCCCGCACTACTGCCACGTTATGCACCCAGCATGCTTCTGCTGCAGTGCTCTGCTGGTTATGACCAGGTTATGGTGCAGTTCTGGAAGTCTTCCTTATGAAAGTCCTTTTGAAGTTTTAACGATAATATAGTGAATGCCCCTGCCCGGTGCCAACCACAAAAGGGACTTACAGAACTGCTTCAGGAAGTGGAAACAAAATGCGATTAGTGTGTTCAAAGTGAGGGGCACTAATAATAACGTGTCCTTTACACTGACAATTTTTTACATATTCAGACATATTTTTGTCACACCTCATCAATGTCAAAAGGAAGATGGAAGGAAGGAAGAAGGAAAGAAGGAAGGAAGGGCAGGAGGGATGGAGGGTGGAAGGAAGAAAGAGAAGAGGAATTATTTTAAATAAACAACTTCACAATACAACTTAAAGAACTAGGAAAGCAAGAAAAAACAAATGCAAAATTAATAGAAGGGAAAAGATAATACACTCAGAAGAAACAAAAAATAAGAGACTAGAAATATATATAAAAGTCAAAGATAAAGTGGCTAAACTGGAGTTGTTTCTGCATTTTCTAATCTATTCCACTGATCCTTGGGTCAGTGTTTTGCCAGTACCATGATATATTTTATCACAATAGCTTTGTAGTATAATTTCAAGTCTGGGATTAAATTTCTCCCTGCCTTGTCTTTGTTGCGCCGAATTGCCTTTGCTATCCTAGTTGTCTTCTGGTTCCAAAAAAAATTTAAAATTGTTTTCTGTAGTTCTGTGAAATATGCTGTCTGAATTTTGATTGGAATTGCATTAAATCTGTATAGCAATTTTGGAAATGTGGCCATTTTCATGATATTTATTCTTCCTGTCCAAGAACAAGGGCTACCTTTCCATTCTCTGACATCTTCTTCAGTCTCCTTTTACAGAGTGCCGTCAAAAGAATGGAGACATATAAACCAGAATAACACAAAAACAGTAAAGGAAATACAAAATTATAGAGAAGATAGCAGGGAATTATCACTGGATGCTGTATTGTATAATGATATCCTTGCATTATTTATCACATAAACAATAAAGGAAAAACCAAATTATAGAGAAGATAGTAGGAAATTAACACTGGATGCTGTATTACATAATGTTGTCTTCACATTTGTTACTCAGTTATACAGATGATGGCTCGTCTGAGTAATTTTCTCCACCCTCATCTCCCAGTCAGTCATCTTCCCTCTGATAATAACTGTACTTTGGGGTTTATTTACTCCCTCAGGCTCTCATTTTGGAGAGAGACATGGCTGCTTCAAATTATGCTGTAACAAATACGGGTGTACACAAATTGCTATGGCAGAGGTGGAAAAGCATCCATGCTCAAAAACAGTAGACAGGCAGGGAACCAGGTTCACTATGGTCAAGCCCCCATTGAGAAGCCCTCAAGGCCATCGGTCCACTCGAGTCTGCAGGGTTACCCAGGGATCTGCCAGGCTTAGCCTCAGTACAGCAAGTCCAGAGGCCTGGTTGAGTATTCAGGGTTGCCCAAGCAGAATGCCGGGCTTGGCCCTGTTGTCACGCTGCCGGGAGCCTGGTCTAATCCGTGGGGTTGCCCCCAGCAGACCGCCGGCCCCGCCCCATCGCTGTGCTGCCTGGGGCCCTGTAGAGTCTGCAGGGTCACCCCCAGAGTACAGCCTGGCTCCACCCCATCACCGCCCTGCCAGGCCCTGTCAAGTTCACAGGGTCAGTCCCAGCGGACCGCCAGGCTCCGCCACATCGCTGCGCTGCCAGAGACCCAGTCCAGGTCTTCAGCGTTCTCATGTAGCCTGGAGAGAGGCCCCTCCTCCCTCAGGCCACTAAGCTCCCCTTCAGTACCCTCTGGGACCCCACATAGACCACTAGTGTCTCCCTGCAGGCCTCCTATGACTCTTTGGAGGCTATCCCCACCCAACTAGAGAACCAGGTCTGCAGCCTAATTCCAGGTCTTTGCCTCCTCCCACCTCCCAATCTCGTGTTGCCATTTCCCGCCCCTTGCAGCTGGGCATTGGGCACACTTATGATGCTGGGCACAAGTGGCATGAGGTCTCCCCTACCCGTGCTCACTGTGATAGTCCAGGGTATGCACAAAGCTCAGTTATTAGTTCTATAAGAGAATTGAGGATTTTCTTGGGTCTGCTATGTAGAGTATGTTGTTGTCTCTTTGACTCCAGGACTGCTGCTTTTTGTGTAGTTTATCAGTATGGGTTCATATAAGGTTCATATATGCAAGCAGTATGAAATTCTTCTTGGTGTTCATGGGGTCTCCTCTGCAGACTGCTGGGCTCCACCCCATTAAGGCACTGTTGGGGCCCAGGCCTAGGTGCTCCTGGAGGCCTGCACTGGTCCCTGGGGTTGCTCCCATGGACCACAAGGCTCTGCCCCATCACTGCGCTCCCAGAAACCTGATCCAGGTTCTCAGGGTTTTTGTATAGTCCAGAGGAAGCTTTCCTCCCCACTCAGGCTGCAGAGCTCCCTGTCAGAATCTCCAGGGTACCCTGCCAGGCCCCCAGTGTCTCCCTGGAGGCTGCCCATGACTCCCTGGAGGCTATCCCCACCCTGCCATAGCACTGGGTCTGCACTCGGGCTCCAGGACTCTGTCTCCTCTCACCTCCCAATCCCCAGTGCCATCTCTCCCCTCCTCCCATAGCCAGGCATTGGATACACCCATAATTGGATGGGATACACCCATAATTGTGTATCACCCATAATTGGATACACCCATAATTCTGGGCACAAGTGGCATGGAGTCTCCCCCATCCGAGTTCATTGAGGTAGACCAGGATGTGCACCGAGTTTAGTTATTAGTTCTAGGAGAGAATTGGAGGATTTTCTGATTTTCTGGGTAGAGTATGTTGTCTCCTGGACTCCAGAGCCGCCACTTTTCTTATAGTTTGTCGCTATGGCTTCATACAAGGATCACATATGCAAGCAGTATGAAGTCCCTCCTAGTACTCATATTGGCAGTTTAGGGTGAGTCCTGAAGCCTGTGGACTCATCCCATTGCTGACGGGAACAGGTGGTGAGTGTGAGGGTCACCAAGACTCAAGGTGCTCACAGACAGAGTTCAGGGTGGGAGCTGAAACCCTGTAAGTCAGTTCGTGCTTCCTGCTTGGTGTTGGAGTGAGAAGAGCGTGGGGCCATGTGATCCATTTCCATGTGCAGCTCTCTCTTACTGTTATGCTGCAGTACCCATTTGTTCCTTGGCTGGATTCCTGGGAATTGCTGTGGCCCTGGGGTTGCTGCCGCTGCTCTCTGCTGCTCCCTGCTGGTAGTTACTCATACAGTGGAGAGATATGGGGCTACCGCCTCAGAGCAGACATAGAGTTGGGTGTGTTGAGCTGTGTACTGGTTGCTTTGACTCTGCCTTGTCTTTTGTTGCTGCATTCAAGTGTCTGGGAGGTATCCCTCTGATAGGGACCATCCCTGCTGCCCATCTGGTCACCATCTTCCCAGATGTTTTTCTTGGCAAGGTTTTAAAATGTTCTCTGTGAGGGTTTGCAATCTTATTTCTAATCCTTTGATGTTGAGCATAAGCAGTGTGAGATCTCCCCCACTCATGCTCATTGTGGTATTTGGAGGTATGTACTAAATTTATTTAGTAGTTTGGGGAGATAATTGGAGAAGTCTCTCAGGACTTAGAATATGCTGTCATCTCTCAATCTCCAGAACTGCTGTTTTTTTGTATATCTGGTCTCTGGCCGCTCTCGCTGACTCGTGGCTTTTGTTCCTTTTCTAGGTCACACCTCTAGGCTCTTAGAGACCCAGCCTCTGGGGTGCAGCCAAGGGAGAGAGATCCCAGGGCAGAGATGGACCACGGGGCCCTAGTGCAGCAGGACCATATGTCCCCCTAGGGTCTGCAGCGGCTCCCCACCCCTGGGCATCTTCACATGTTTTCTGGCATCCTCGCCCACAGCACCTTTTCCCACAACTCACAGAGGGACCATGTCCAGCCACGCTCCGGTGCTGTCATTTATGATGTAGAGGCCCTTTAGCTCCTTCTTTGGACTGTATCCTAAGTATTTTGACAGGTATTGTTTCACTAATTTCTCTCTCAGTAAGTTTATTATGTACAAAAATGCTTCTAATTTTTAATATTGACTTTGTATCCAGCTAAGTGAATTAATCTGGTTATTAACTTTAAAAGTCTTCTGGTGGAACTTTTGATATTGTGTCATCTGCAAATAATAATAATTTAATTTCTTATGTTCCTATCTTTGTCCCTTTTATTTCTTTCTCTTGTCTAATTTCTCTGGCTAAGGGTTCCACAATTGTATTGAATAAGAGTGGTAATAGTGGAAATCCTTGCCTTGTTCCTGATTTTAGAGTGAAAGCTTTCAGTTTTTGTCCAGTTAGTAAGATATTGGCTGTTCGTTTGTCATAGGTGGCTTTTATCAGATTGAGATAGAAACCATCCATTCAAATTTTCTGTGGGTTTTTAAAATCATGAATGGTTGTTTGATTTTGTCAAAAGCTTTTTTTTGGATCTGCAGAGATGATCACATGGTTTTTGTCCTTGTCTCTGTGTATTACATTTATTGATTTAAGTATGTTAAAACATCATTTAATGTTTTGAAAAGATAAAATTGGTAAACTATCAATTAAACTAACACAAGAAAAAGGTAAAATGGCCCAAGTAAATATAATAAAATTTTAAGGAAAAAGACATCATAAATGATATTTCAGAGATAAAGGATTAGGGACTATCATGAGCAAGTATACACTAACAAATTAGAAAATCTAAAAAAAAAAAAGGGACAAATTCCTAGATACGTATAAACTACCAAAAATGAACCATGAAGAATGGACTGCCTGAGCAGACCAATAACAAACTGAATCATCATGGTGCTGGATATGGAGGGTGCACCTGAAGACTGTTGCCAGTGACATAAAAAGAGAACTGGAGGGGAAGATGGTGTGCTGTTGATTCCCCTGAAGAAGCTTGTCACTCTGACTTTCTTGATATGAATTTGGCTCCTATCATCAGAGGAGTTCAGGTCCCCACGGTCACTGAGAACAGAGGTGGTACTTTTCAGGGGAGTTCTGGTGCTTACTTTGGGTGTGCTGCCTAGCACCAGGGCAGATTCCTCAGCCTTTGGTAAAGATCCTTCATACCACTGGCACAGACTTGCTAGTTTTCACCGCTGGCCTTGGTGCCTTCCCAGCATGGATTCATAAAACAGACTTGCACTGAGATATTGTTGTAGACTCTAGGCCTCCAGCTGGACTTGTGCAGAGCCTTGCCACGGCCTCTAGGTCTTCAGCTGGAGTTTTATAGGACACTGCTAAGGGATGCAGGCCCTCAGTTGGATTCTTTGGGTCTCTAATGTGTGGACAGATCTCCCACACTCTTCTGAATTTGACTTTTTGGGTAAATATTATAAAATAATCCTATAAATTATGTGTCCGGTATAAAATTGTTTCCTTTATAAGCCCTGACTGCAACAATCATCTCCACTGATACATAAAAAAGTATTCAATAAAATTCACTACTCCTTCTGGATTGAGACTCTCAATAAATTAGATGCACAAAGAACTTACCCTCAAGACAGAAAAGGCCATGTATGAAGAACCCACAGCTAACGTCAGATTGAATTAGGAAAAGTCAGCCTTTCTGTAAACATTTGCAACAAGGCGAGGATGTCCTGTTAGCCTTCTTATTCAACATAAGAAATCTCAGCTGGAGCAATTATGTGAAAGAAATGGAGGATATCTTTACAACAAAGGAAAGTGTGAAACTATCCCTGATTACAGGTAGCACAGAATTGACCCAGCCCACGGGTAGTCAACGGAGACTCTGGAGGGGGAGAGGGGATGAGAAAGGGACAAGAGACCCGAGAAATGGAGACGAGACAGGATTCTGATCGAGTCTCGTTTATTAGGCGGAAAGCTCGGGTATTTACACAGTGCGGGAGTGGGGAGGTTGACGTCAGCGGGTAACTAAGCAACGGAGGGAGGTCCGGATAGCACGTGACTTACAGGAAACAGAAACCTAACTCAGAGAAACAGAAACGTAAGATAGAAACTGAAACTTCATTCAAGAAGACTTTCAAGATGGCTGATATATTACAAAATGGACGCTGACCGCAGGTCTCTCAGCGGTCTCCCACAGGTCCCCCTTTTTTATTTTATATAATAAAAAGATCATTTTTCCTTGAGGGGACTGTTCCTGTCTTAGGTCAGGATGCTTTCACATGGGACCAACCTATACCTTACCCGTCATTTGAAAGTAAGGCAGGAAAAGGCCCAGGTCCCGTCTTAGGCGGTGGTTGGTGATACACGAGAGTTCCAGTTGCCCGTCTCTGGCTGTCCAGTCCAGCGCACTGAGGTGAGGAAGCCAAAATAGCCCGTTGATTTTACTGGGCATCGTCATAATCTGCTTTCTCAAGGTCTGTGCAGTTATCTCTGTCGGCCATTTCAAGCCTGTGATAATGGACCTGAATTTGCTGCATTTTTATAGCATCCATTTGTTGTCTGATAAAGGCCATCAATTTGTTAAAAAGACAAGGTCCTAACAAAAGAAGCACTAATAACACAACCAAAGGTCCCAGCAGGGGGAGAAGGTAGGGTAGGATTCTGTTCCATGCGCTCCAGAGTGGGTTCTCAAATAACTCTCTTCGTCTCTTTATCAGGTCTTCCTGGAGCTTCTTTATCTTATCTCGAATGATGCCAGACTTGTTTGCATAGAAGCAACAGCGTTCCTGCAAGGCCAAGCAAATCCCTCCCTGTTCTGCAGTTAAAAGATCCAATCCTCTTCTATTTTGGAGGACTACCTCCGCTAAGGAGTCTATTTGACCTTGAATATCTTGAATAGTACTAGACAAGGCCTGGACATCATCAATCAATTGATTAGAGAGCTTGACATAAGAGTGTACACCAACTCCTAGTCCTGCCGAACCTGTGGCCAGGGCTCCCGAGATTCCTAATCCTATTCATAAAGGAATAAGTACAACTGCTCTTTTTTTACAGTCTGCAGCATAATCGAGGCTGGGGATGGGAATGGGTTCATCCCCAGGTATAATGTCTATGTCAGGTAATAAGGTAGCTATAGCACACAACCCTGTCCAATTGATAGGTAAGAAGGTAAAAGCCATTATTTCCTCCACATATGAATATTTGTCCTTTTGCGGGGCAAAGAGGGGAACTATAATTAACTATTTGACTACAGTTGGTGAAGGTGACGAATCCGACATCAACCGCATAACTGTTGTTTAGGAAATCTCCTTGTACACAGGAAGCAAACTTAAAGGCCAGGGGTTGAACTCTAAATGGCAGACCAATGGTGCAGTTAGGGTATGTAAGGTTTATACCATTATATGGAGTGAAATTTGAGGGAATGGTAAGGGGCATAGGGGTGCCCAAGGTTATACATAGCCAGCAATCTTTAGCTAAGTTAGGGTTAGAAGCGTTAAGGGCCATTAAAGTGGCCATCAGAATGTCCGAGGTTTGGGTGTCTAAATCAATTCCTCACGATTTGGGGAGTGCTAGAGGGTGATAATTGATTCTTGGGGATGTCTGTATTATAATGTCCTCTATTCATTTTTGCACCTCAATTTCTCTGATCTTGTCTTGGGGTCCGCCACCATCAGAAATATGTATCGGGGCGACCTTGTTCCAGCACACTGGTTTACCTGGGGTGCCACTGCATGAAGCCTGAGCATATTTATAATTTCCCAAAACCTGTGGAATAGTGGACCAGTCACCCCCAAAGGTGCCAACAGAAGTGTGTTGTAATATGGCCGTAAAGTAGATTTTATTATTTTTTCCTATGCATTCTTGTACTGACTCATAACAGGAAGAATGCATTTCAGTATAGTAAATACTACATTCCATAGGACATGATCATGGCCGGCCATTGGTGTTGGGTATCACTGCAAATTTATAGCAACATCTGTAGCTTTGGAAGTAACCTCCCCCTACATTTCTAGTATATATTAAATAAGCCACTTTATTACCACAGTCTGTAGAGTGGGTATATTGGGAGGGTATGTATGTAGTAGCACCTCCTCTGCAATCACATGGGGCACCAAACATACTTAGCCGTAGCTGATCTAGGTTCACTGGAGGTCCAAAATTACCATCAGAAAGTTGCCACAAGGTGATCAGTACTCCCAATGTTAGGATCCAGGTTTTGGAATTCATTATCTGAAAAATAAAAGCAAGGAAAAATTCTCAGGGCAATTTTTCGTCCCTGGAATCATCTGTATGGTTATCCTGTATTTGCTGCTTATGATCTATTTGTTTTATCGGTCATTCTGGTAGCCATCTTGCAGATTTCATTTCTTTGGAATAAATGCATACTGATCCTCGGCCCCAAATGAGGATGGGATCTGGGCCATGCCATGAATTAGTTATGGGGTCCCTCCATAATACGGAGGCAAACTGTTTTTGTGTTTCTGTACACCAGAAGCAAGTGGCTGCTGATTGTCCATTGGCATCCAAATTTTAAAAATTGAGGGTAAATAAGGAATGAGATAAGATGTTTCTAGGAGACCTTTTTGTGGGGTACCATTCCCCCTTTTTTATTTTATCAGTAGTAAGTTTGAGGGAGAGATGTGCTCGTTCTACTATGCCTTGGCCCTGAGGGTTATAAGGAATGCCTTTTATGTGTTGAATATTAAGGCGTTTACAGAACAGAGCAAAGGCCGAGCTAATGTAACCTGGATCATTATCAGTTTTTAATTACTGTGGGCATCCTAGGACTGTCAAAGCAGATAGCATGTGGCTGATCACGTGTTTGGTAGCTTCACCGGATTGAACAGAAGCAAAAATAAAACTGCTAAAAGTATCTACAATCACATGAACATATTTGAGATTGCCAAATTCAGGAATGTGAGTAACATCCATTTGCCATAATGCATTGGGTGTTAGTCCCCTTGGATTGACTCCAAGATGTGGAACCGGGAGGTGTGTGGCACAAGAAGGACAATTTTTGACAATCTGTCTGGCCTGTTTTCTAGTAATCTTATGTAGGAGCCGAAGTGTTTGAGCATTGAGATGATGTAGTTGGTGGCTTTTTTGAGCTAGAATAATCTTGTCAGAAGTCTCATGAGAGTGAACATTTGTCATTATAAGGAGGGGGTTTTGTCCCCGGGTGGCCAGATCAGCTTTATGATTACCTATAGTAAGAGGTCCTGGCAAGGCAGAGTGAGCTCGTAGGTGTCCTGTAAAAAATGGGTGAGACCTTTTAGTGATCAGTGTTTGTATTTGTCTAAATAAATGACCGGCATTGGAGGCATGTTTAATTTGATCAGCTGTTTTTAGTAAAGGAACAGAATGTGCAATATACGCACTATCTGTATAGATGTTGAGGGATTGAGTACGGAATGCAGAGAGAACTGTGGCGACAGGATGCAGTTCTGTTAGTTGAGCAGATGTACTGTGTGTTTTGAAAGTTACAGTTTTATCTTGGAAACATAAGCGGCAACACACATAGAAGAGCCATCAGTAAATACCAATAGAACATTTTTTAAAGGGTGAAATGCTGTGATTGTAGGGAAAACAAAATCACGTCTATTGGCAAATTCAATGAGTTTATCTGGGGGGTAATGGTTCTCTATGAGCCCTGCATAGGAAGCCAGAAAAATAGGCCAAAAATCTGTAGTTCGCATTAGCCAATTGATTTGTTCTTTGGTATAAGGTTGCATAATGATGTCTGGCTCCTTACCAAAGTAGCATTTTCCTTGTTCTCTCCCTGAAATTGTAAGATCAGCTATAGCTTGATAGTATGGGTTGATAACCTTTTTGGGTGTGGCAGGCAAGTGGACCCACATTAAGGGTGCAGTCTGCCAGAAAACGGCTGTTGGAGAGAGGGCCGTTTTGCATATGATGAACTTTAGGGGTTTATCGTAATCCATGAAGGTAACAGTTTGAGAATGAATGCTTGTTCCACTGTATGAATAGCCAGCCTTCCCTCTGGTGTGAGCTCACGGAGGGATGTGGGGTCGGCATTGCCACGCAATATGTCATAAAGGGGTTTTAAGTCATTTTTGCTAAGCTTTAAGTAGGGCATAAGCCAGTTAATGTCCCCAAGAAGTTTTTGGAAATCGTTTAGGGTCTTGAGTTTATCTAACCTTAATTGTAATTTTTGAGAGGAGACCCGAGGCCCCCTCATTTGGAAACCTAGATATGTATATGGATCGGTAAGTTGGACTTTGTCAGGAGCTATCTCCAATCCTCTACACTGCAAGGTAACATGCAATGCATCATAGCACTTTAAAACCTCTTCTCCAGTTTTTCCTGCTATGAGGATGTCATCCATATAGTGAATAATGTACATGTCTGGCCAATGGTCTCTTACAGATTGTATTGCAGAAGCAACAAAGGATTGGCAGAGGGTAGGACTGTTAGCCATACCTTGAGGTAAAACATGCCATTGAAATCTTTTCATACGTTCTCTAAAGTTAACAGTGGGTAGGCTGAAGGCAAAACGTTTTTGATCATCCGGGTGTAAGGGGATAGCGAAAAAGCAATCCTTTAAATCTACAATGAACTTGAAACAGCTTAAAGGTATAGCGACAGGTGAAGGGAGGCCTGGCTGTAAGGCTCCCATCAAGACCATTGTTTTGTTTACTGCTCTAAGATCTTGTAAAAGGCACCATTTACCAGATTTTTTCTTAATGACAAAAATGGGAGTATTCCATGGGGAATTTCTTGGAATAACATGGCCAGCTTCAAGCTGCTCCTGCACCAGTTGTTGCGCAGCCAATAACTTTTCAGAGGTGAGGGGCCATTGATCGATCCATACAGGTTCTTCAGATAACCATGTAATTTTCTCCACATGGATCACAGGAGGATCAATGGTCCCTATGAAAAATGGCCCAACCCATTTCTATTGGTATTGGCGGTGGCCTCTATGGGTTGTGTAATCCCTGTATTGTTTTTTCCCAGGCCTTGGCCTGGTAGATATCCATTTTTTAACATCTGGGCGGTAACAACAGTATTAGGGCTCCCCATGATGATCCCCATTTGAGATAATAAATCTCTGCCCCACAGATTTACTGGCAGTCCAGCTATAACATAGGGTTGTATAGTGCCTTGGTTACCTTCTTTGTTCTTCCAAGTCAAAAGTTTTGAACTTTTTTCTGGATTTTGGCTTTGGCCTATTCCTTTTAGATGAGTCATGGTGGCATCTACGGGCCAAGTTGAAGGCCAATCTTCTCTTTTGATGATAGTGACATCTGCCCCTGTGTCTATTAGCCCTGAAAATTCTTTGCCATCTAACCATAGGGACATAAGAGGTTTTTGTGTTGAAATAGCTTCTGCCCAATAAATATCTGATGATCCAAATCCCTTGTTACCTCTCAGTTTTGACATTATTTTATTGGATGTGGAAATTAACGGTAGAAGTAATAGTTGAGCAAACCTTTGTCCCGTCATAATGGTATTAATGTTTTTGGAAGAGGAAATCATGACCTTTATTTCACCATTATAATCATTATCTATTACTCCAGGAAAAACTTGCAATCCATTAAGTGTAGAACTGCTGCATCCTACTATAAGGCCAAATGTGTCCTTAGGTAGGGGGCCATAAATTCCCACAAGGAGAATTTGAGCTCCCATTTCAGGCGTTAATACTGTATGGGTGGTGGAACTGAGGTCCAATCCTGCACTCCCTGCTGTGGCTCTGTAGAGGTCAGAAATGGACTGTTGTTTTGTGGAACAAAGCTCAGTGCCCCAAAGATTTGTTTGGGTTTGGGGGCCTGGGGCTGGCCCCGATTCCTGTTTCCCTGCATCGGGGGTAATTCTTTGCCTTCAGCATCCTTTTTTGATCTACACTCACTAGACCAGTGTTTTCCTCTCTTGCGTCTAGGACATATTCCTGGTGTCTTTGTTGTAGGGTTGTTAGTGGAACCTTTCCTACAGTTTTTGGCAAAATGACCAGTTTCCCCACAAGTAAAGCATTTGTTTCTATTTTGTTGTGGTAAGAATTGTCAGACTGTGTATCCTTGTAGAGCAGCAGCCATAGCAAGGCCTTGTTGGTAAGCAGCTCCAATGTCAGAACAGAGGCGTATATAGCCTGTTAAATCAGTCTTTTTTCTATATGGTCGGATAGCAGCCTGGCAGGCAGCATTAGCTTTTTCAAAGGCCAATTGTCTAACAAAATCTGTGCCTGCATCAGCGCTACCAAAGATTCTACCATCTGCAGTAAGTAAGCAATGGACAAAGTCTGCAAAAGGCTCGTCCGGTCCTTGTTTAATACCAGTGAGAGAAGAACTCATGTCCCCTTTAGAGGGTAACTTCCTCCATGCTCTAGTAGTGGATGCTTGGATTTGTGCATAAAGCCCTGCATCATATTGCATCTGGGCATCATTAGTAGCGTAAATGCCATCTCCTGCTAACATATCAAAATTCCATCCATTGCCTGCTTGAGCATTACATCTAGCATTATCTTTGCAGTTTTCCATATATTCTGATTTCCATAGGAGATAATCTCCACCTGAAAGAGTTGCTCTGGCTAGTGTTTGCCAGTCCACAGGAGTAAGCCAATTAGTAGCTATAGAATCCAGGATTGCTGTAGTATAGGGAGCTGTAGCTCCGTATTGGGCTACTGCCGCTTTTAGTTCTTTTATCATTTTAAAATCAAAAGCAATAAGATTTCAGTAGGTCTGTCCTTGTGCGTCAGTTGTTTCAGACACCGGGAATGCTTCTATATCATCTAGATCTATTGTGGAATCTAATTGAAGAGAAGACTTTGGGATTATGCCCCTTATGGGCGGGTTTGGATTACGAGAGGTCTCTGGTTTAGTCTCGCTTTGAGCAATAGATTTTCCTATATTCGATCTTTCTAATTGAGTTATAAGGTCTTGGTGTTCCTTTTCTAATTTTATTTGCTCCTTAAGAAGCTCAATTTTATCCCTTAATTCTTTTCTGGGGTCAAGAACCGGGTATGCCAAAAGAGGAGCATTGGGATTGGTGTCATATGGTGGAGGACGTTGGACATTAGGCGGCCAAGATGGCAGCAGAAGGGGCCCAGGCCGCAGCTCTGGATTACAATACTTGGCGGCCTCCTCTGCCAAATCATTCCAATCCACGTCATCATCGTCCATTTTGACTTCTAGGACTTCCGACAAGTCAGGGTATATTTTAACCTTAGGTTTAGCTCCTCCCAAGTCACGAGGACTGGATGTAATTTCCGGTTTCAGACCCGATTCGAACTGGTTCAAACCGGTTTTTGAAAGCCTCGTCTTTTTTATGTTAACCCCAGAGGACTCTTTGTTCTTAATTTGTTTGGCCTTTTCGTCCTCACTATCACTCTCAAAAGACATAAGGTCTTCATTTCCCTTATTTATATCTGTTTCTTTATGAGTTATATCCTGTTTTGAACTAGTCTTTAGTAAATCTTCTTGTAAGATATTTTCGCCCTTCTTGACCACATTAGCAACCACAGGATCACAATGTCTTTGTGATATAATTTCATCAATTAAACTCCAGTATGAAAAGGCAGTTACCAGAACCTTTTCAGGCCCAAAAGCCGTATTAGTCTTTAAGAGCATCACCAACCCTTTTCCATCATTTCGTGTCGATGGTTCCTTCAGCAGGGAACCAAGGGCAAACTTCTTTAATATAATCAAAAAATTCACACAATTGTTTAATCTTAACCTTTACTCCTCGTGCCTTTAAAGCCTTTCCTAGGCCTTCAACAAATATCTCATGTTGACTCATTGCTTGTCCCATAATTGCTGTTCACTTACCAAGGTGTGGTAGACGTGGCAGGCTCCCGCGCTGTCCGATCCTCCTTTGTTTTCTGTTTTTGTTTTCTGTCGAGCTAGCTCCACGAACAGCATCCCTCACTGGATCCCCTGGGCTCGAGCCCCACATTGGGCGCCACTTGACCTGGCCTGTGGGTAGTCAACGGAGACCCTAGAGGGGGAGCGGGGATTGAGAAAAGGACAAGAGATACAAGAAATGGAGACAAGACAGGATTCTGATCAAGTCTCGTTTATTAGGCGGAAAGCTTGGGTTTATATACAGTGCGGGAGTGGGGAGGTTGACGTCAGCAGGTAACTAAGCAACAGAGGGAGGTCCGGATAGCACATGACTTACAGGAAACAGAAACCTAACTCAGAGAAACAGAAACTTAACTTAAGATAGAAACTGAAACTTAATTTAAGAAGGCTTTCAAGATGGCTGATATATTACAAAATGGACGCCGACCGCAGGTCTCTCTGCAGTCTCCCACACAGAATCATGTAAAA
Source organism: Dinomys branickii (assembly GCA_004027595.1). NCBI lineage: Eukaryota > Metazoa > Chordata > Mammalia > Rodentia > Dinomyidae > Dinomys > Dinomys branickii. The sequence continues at coordinate 265,144 of PVLD010000074.1, forward strand.
CTCCACCAAAAACTGTTAGAAGGAAAGTAAATTCAATAACTTCTCAGGATACAAAATGGGCATATAAAGGTCAGTAGCTTTTCCATACATCACTTGTGAAATACCTAACAAGATGCATTGCAATAGCTACAAAAAATCTAGGAATAAATTTAATCGATCAAATAATATATTTACCTTCATAATGACAACTATGAGACAATCATAAGACAAACTGATGATCCAAACAAAAATGGAATGATAATCCATACTTATTTATTGGAAGAAGCATTATTAAAATATCTATGCTACTCAAAACAATCTATAAATTAAATACAATCCTTATCAAAATTCTAATGACATTTTTTACAGAACTAGAAAAGACAATCACAAAATTCATATGGAGCTGCAAAAGATCCTTAACCGATTAAATCATGCACAAAAATGACAAATCTGGGAGCACCATGATACTGACTTCAAAATATACTACAAAACTATAGTAACCAAAACTGCATTGTTCTAGCAATGAAAACAGAAACACAGACGAATGGAACAGAATGGAGAATGCAAAAATAAATTTGCATACCTATAGTCACTTGATTTTCAACAAGGACATACATTAAAGAAAAAACAGCCTCAATAAATAGCCAGGAAACACTGGATATTCTGGACCCCTATCACCATATATAAAAATCACCATATACAAATATCAACTCAAAATGAATGAAAGACTTAAATATAAGATGAAAATTGGTGAAGCAACAAGTAGAAAACACAGGAGCAGTGCTTTAAGAGACTAATCCAAACAATGACTTTTTGTATGTGACTACAAAAGCTCAAGAGACAAAAAGCAAAACAGACAAATGGGATTATATCAAACCAAGAAAGTATTTGCAAAGCAAAGGAAGCAATCAACAGAATGCAAAGCCAACCTACAGAATGTAAACTTTTCATATGGCAGAGGATTAATACTCAAACATATGTGAAATGCAATTCAGCAGCACAAAACCCCCAATTTAAAACTAGGCAAGTAACCTAAATATACATGCCACAGAAAAAGACGCACAATGGCCGAGAAACATATTTATAATTATCAACATTACTAATCATCAGGGAAAGGCAAATCAAAATCATAATGAGATATAATTTGACTCCAGTTAAATTGGCTATCATCTAAAGAACAACAAAAAAGAAATCCTGAAAAAAAAAAAAAAAAAAAGAAATCCTGGAAAGGTGGAATAGAAAGAAGAGCTCTCATACACTGTTGGTAAGAATGTGAATTAGTGAAGCAATTATGGAAAAAATATAAAAGTTCCTCAGAAAACTTAGAGAACTGCCATGTAATTGAGCACTCCCACTATTGGGTATATACATCCAAGTGAAAAGAGATCAGTACACTGAGGAGCTGCCTGCACTCCCGTTTCTTGTGATATTATTCACAATAGATAAGTTATAGAATCAAAGTAGGCACCTGTTGATGCATGAACAGCTAAGTGAAAAGTGATGAATGTGCATATTGGAATATTATTCAACCATAAAAAGAATGAAATACTATCATTTGTAGCAACCTGAGAGGAGCTAGACAATGTTATGTTAAGTGGGGTCAGACCCAGAAAGACAAATACACGTGTTATCACTTTTACATGGAAAAGTAAAAAGTTCACCTTACAGAAGTGGAGAGTGAAATAGCTCCTGGGGGCTTGCAAGAATGCAGAATGAGAGGATAGAGAAAAGATGGTTCACAGGTACAGGGTGCAGTTAGATCAGAGAAATTCTTTTTAAGATTATGTAGCACAGTAGACTAACAGGATTTAATTGTCTATTTCTAAAGAGCCAACCAAGGGGATTTTCATGTTCCCAACACAACGAAATGATAAATGCTTAAGGTCGTATCTGATCTTTGTATAGTTCATACATATTTTGAACTGTACCCTATAAATATGTACAATTATTTTGTATTAATTAAAAATCTAATTGTTAAATAATTAAAGAAAAAAACTAATGTGACTCAATTTTGAAATAGTTCAATGTTATGGGGAGGAAAGACAGAATGCCAAGGCATCAAATAAAGATTTTCCTATATATTTGTACCACTAATATGAAGTTTAAGTGAGGAATATTATGACATATTATTAAGAAAATTACACAGGAACACAAAAAGCAAAGGAATAAAAAGGAGAGGGAAACAACTTGTCACGTTTATGGTATAGCTTTTGCTCCTATCTATGAAATCTCGTTTATGCATAAAAAATTATTAAATAGACAAAAGGGAAAATCAATGAACATATTCAGAAAGTTAGCAACATTAAAGGAGGCCTTTTGCTGATGCTTTAATTGTTCTCTTATCTTCCTGAAGTAGGTTATGTTTCATATTAGATACAAACTTTTGCTTTTTTTTTTAATACTCAGGGCTGAACCCAAGGCCTTCCCACTGAGCTACATCCCCCCAGCCCTTTATCATTTTTTGATACAGCATCTCACTAATTCCTAAGTGGCCCAGGCTGGGATGGAAATTGCAGTTCTCCTGACTCAGCCTTCCAGAGTTTTGGGAGTAATCCCTTTCTCGCTAAGCCAGACCCTGTAGTTGCAGCATAGCAGTTCTATTTTCTGAGCATCCAGTATAAACTCACTATTTTGTATGGATTAAATTAAGTGTGTGTGTTGCTGAGAACCAGGCCCTTCTTTTTTATACTTATATATCCCTCCTCTCTATACAATTTAAAAATGTAAAACTAATTGTGCAATTTCAGCCAAAGCAGAGTCTGTATTTCATAGCTTTGTTACCTTTATCACAATGCTCTTCTGTCCCACTTCAAAGGCAGTTAAAGCACTGACATCAGCACAAAACTGTACAGCAGGGACACTTTGCGCTGAAGCCTTGTCAGTACTCCTCAGCACCAAACCTGATTTTCTTATCTGTCCAAATTATGTAAAATTAATCAATTCTTTGAAGTAGCACTGAGATATCATTTTCTTCAGTTAAGAAAAATGATTCAAAGGAACAGAACTGATCTTTCAATATATTTAGAGAGTGAAAGTGTAAGGAGAGTCTAGAGGGATTATAGAATCCCTCGTTCGCCTTCTTGCTGCCTTTCTATTTGATTTATGAATGATCTCTATGCTTTTTCTGAGGAAAAGAAAGAATTCTTACAGGAAGAAATGAGCAGGCTTTCTTTCAGATTCCATGAGACTCTCCAGAAGAATGTAGCACCATTAAACGAGACTGCTGCTTAGTAACCATGTTAGATAATTTATTTGCTCAAAACATCTCCCACCACATTTTTAGCTATGCCCAATAAATACAGCTTTTATTAGCATTTTGTCAAACCCAGCACTGTCACATCCTTTCCAATAAGTAAAACCATTCTCAATCCCTCTCCTCTCCTCTACCTTGCAGGCATTCATATATATGCTCACGCCCACAGCCAGAATTCCATTATTCCACACATGCAGCCACAGCCCTCATTTCATGAACTATTCATATTGCCTGTATATTTAAGTTTACTTATGTATAGTGTGTGTGTGTGTGTGTGTGTGTGTGTGTGTGTCCAGATTTCAAAATAACAAAGTGCTGATGGCTGACATCCTTCATGATTGAAGAAGAAAAGGGCAGGCACCGGAAGTTATGAGCAAAACGCCTATCACTGGCATTATTAATGTAGTTGTAATCCACACTCCTGACCCTTTAAGATATGACCACTGCAGACAGGCAGGGAGGTATTAAAAGAGTTCATTCCCAACTCCTTGGGAATATCCGTGAATACAACGACAGAAAGACTCTTAATCCAGGGAGGTTATTTTCTCATGGAGGTAAGATAGAAAATAAATAATATGTAAAATAAATAAGTTAAATATTATTGTGTTAGAGTGCAAATGTTGTTAAAGGAAACACAACTGAATAAAGGAGATGAAGATGAGAGGGCAGCAAACACAACCGTAGAGAAAGCTGAGGAGAAATCCGTTGAGCATAAGGGTAAGAAGATTATAGGCAGCATAGAAACCCTTGCCAAGGTGCAGGTGGTACACGACCTAGGTAACCCCTCACAACACTTCAGTGAGGGGCAGAGAGCAGCCGCTGCAAAATGCTTGGTTCATGAGACACTGTTACGGTTTATACATTGTGTCAACTTGGGAGTCTGGAGGTTTAACTGAGTGACTCAGCGGGAAGCCAGGGTGCTTACTTTGTATATATCCTGAGCCTGTGGAAGAGGAGGGCATGGAGACTGTGTGAGAGCTACATGACCCCTGGGTGGGGGCAGCCTGTTTACAATGTAAGGGAAGAGAAGAGGCTGCTTGCCGCCATTCCTCCCTTTGACTCTGGTTGTTTTTGCTGTGTTCTGCCGCCATTAACGTTTGCTTTCTGCCATGTGCCACTCTGCCTCTGAGCCAGCCAAGCATGGACTGAAAGCTCCACAAACTGTAAGCTAAATAAACCTTTCCTTCCTTCATTTTGGGCTTTGGGTATTTTGTCTCAGCAACGAGAGAAAAGTAACCAAGATAGACACTAACAAGTTTGTGATAAAGGGCATCATGAGATCTGGGGCAGAGAGAGAGAAACAGAGAGCAGGGAGAAACAGGTGAGAGAAAAAATGGCTGCACAGAGCATCTTCCATTTTACCTCTCATGTAAGTTAGATAAAGTTTCTTTTTTTACCATTTTTAACAGCAGTTTCCTCATCTTTAAGGTGTAGTAAATAAAAGACAAATAATAGGAAACATGGAGATAGGGAGAGAGACCTTTGCAAGAGATACAGGGAGCCAGAGATAGATAGAGACGGGGGAACTGATACACAATTGAATGGGTTACAGGAACATACCAACTCCCCACAGTGAATGTAAGCATTACAGCCTGCAGACATGGACCAGGAAACAATAAAATAAAATGGTAGAAATGATACTGAGCTCTTGGATATTTTTATAAAAATTAAAAATGAGTCAATTATACAACTTACAATAATGCTAAAAATGTGGGATCCAGTAACTGAGTTATTATTTAATAATTTATCTTATGTATTAATTTTTTAATGGAAAAATAAAACAAAATTTCAAAAGAAAATAATAAGACAATGACAATAGTGAATACATTGCATATTGTTATCTTCAAAGTAGCTATTCCTAGTACAAGATATGGGCATAAAATATTCTCCAAATGATATCAGCACACATCTTTCTTTTCAACGAACCAAGAGAAACTAGTAGTATAACTGTCTTGTAGTTTTTCCCTTTTCTCTTCTTTCCTACCCTCCGGGTTCCTCTGTCCTTGTAAATAGTTTCTTCCCATTTTATAATATCTATCATACACTTTGGATTTTATTTACTCTTTCATTTTCTCATACCAGGGAGACACTATGATGTTTACACATGTGAGTTCGGTTTATTTCACTTACGAAAATAGTCTCAAGTTGTATCCATTTACCTATAAAGTGTCAAGTTTATCTTTCTTTATGACTGAGTAGTACTCCATTGTATCAAAAGACTGCATCTTTCTAGTCTTTCCTCAAATGATAGCTGTTTAGGTTGTTTTGAGATTTAGCTACTACAAATTGTGCTGCTATAAACATGGGTGCAGGTACATTACTATAGTATGATGTTTTTTAATTTTTCCAGGAATATACCTACAGTGAAATAGTTGGGTTGAATAGGACCTCAAACTCTAATAGTTTTTTTTAAGGAATCTCCACTCTGCTTTACACAGTGGTTACACCAGTAGTCTGTACTAGCACCAAAAGTGGAGAAGGGTTCTTTTTTTACCACAACCCTTCCAGAATTTGTTATTGATTGATTTCTTAATGGTAGCCATTCTTTCTGAGGTGAGATAGAATCTCAGTGTTGTTTTAATTTACATCTCCCAAATGACCAATGATGTGAAACATATATTTAATTCACGTACTTAATTGTTGCTTATATTTCTTCATTTAGAAGTGTATATTCACCTCAGATGACCATTTTTTGATTGGAGTCTTCAAATTTGGGGTTCTGATATTTTTTCATTCCAGACATAAGTCCTTTGTCTTAAGGAGAGCTAGTTAAAATTGTTTCCCAGTCTGTGGGATATCTTTGCACTCTTTTGGTGACTTTTTTGTTGTTCAAAATCTTTTTAATAAGACAAGATCCCAGCTGTTGAATCTTTGTGTCATTTCCTCTGTGATCAGGGTTTTGTTCATGAAGTCTCCACCTACAGCTGTCTTCAAGATATCTACCTACTCTCTCTGCGAGTAAATTCAGTATTTCTGTTTTAATATTTAGATCTTTGGTCCATTTTGACTTTAGTTTATGCATAGTGATATACATGGGTCTTGTTTTAGTCTTTGGCATATGGAAAGCCAATTTTTCCAGCACCATTATTAAAGAAGCTATCTTTGTTTTAGTAAACATGTTTGAACCCTTTGTCAAATATCAAAATACCATTAGCATACTTCACAGAACTAGAGAAAACATTCCTAAAACTCATTTGGAAACAAGATACCTAGGATAGGAAAAAGAATTCTGCACAACAAAAACAAGTCAGAGGGCATCTCAATCCCTGACTTGAAATTATACTGCAAAACTACTTTGATAAAATCAGCATGGTACTGGCAAAAACAGACCTAAGGATCAGTGGAACAGATTAAAAGATATAGACACAACTACAAACATATTCAGCTACCCTATCTTTGACAAAGGTGTCAAACATTATCATTTTATAAATATCATTTTAATCAACTCTTCCAACACTAAGTAAAAAGCAAAATCACCTTCTTTTCCTTCTCTTCCTCCTCTTCCTCCTCCTCCTCCTTCTTCTTCATCTTCTTCTCCTCTTCATCTTCTCCTTTTTACCTGTACTATAAATTGAACCTAGGGCCATTACATTGAGTTACATTTCCAAATCTTTTTTAACTTTTTTTTTATTTTGAAGCAAGACTCTCAACAGGTTGCTCAGATTGACCTCAAACTTGTGACTGTACTGCCTTAGCCGCCTAGAGGGCTGGAATCATTTGTGTGAGACATCATGCCTCACTGAACATCTTTTTTCTTAATGGGAAGTTATTTGCCTATGACCTGTGAAGATAGCTTTCTCAAGACCATCACTTCTGAATGGTAAAATGAAGCTCTGAAGGCTCAGCACCACTTCCATCTATTCCATTGCCTTTTCACTGCCTGTTATTAATATTTTTCTCAAGAAAAACTCACGAAATGTTAGCAACATCACTTCTTGACTGAACCTGTCATTCGGGTGGGTTTAAGATATTCAGTATGATGGGCCTTCCTACAAGTAGGCAATTACAGTTTCTAGTCAGGTTTTGAATTTTGACATGAAATCTGTTCCAATTTTGCACAAGTTTTTAAATAATTTTACAAGATATATCCATCTGTGTAATCATTAATCAGTGTCACAGTCTACGGCAATGAATCTTTCACTTAGAAGTTTTATATACCGCAAGGCAAGCATGACTATACACAGGTCTTTATATTTTAAACCTTCTTTGACGTGGATTTGCGTTAAGTTTTGTCCTCTTTAGTAGCTCATGCTTAATTTATATTTTCAAAGGAAAGTAATAAATTATTTCAAATGTAAGAGATTATACTTCATTTCATCTTTAACTTCACCTTGCTGCTTAACCCTAAAAGCCATAGACAAAATAAATGTGATAGCATCTCTCACTTCCGATAAAAAGGTAATAAAATGACATGAATAAGTGTGAGTGTTTTCTCTCTTTACACCACAGCAGAGCACAGATTAGCAAGAACAAACCCTGCAGAAAGTGAAATGACAAAACTTTAGTGTTTGACTTATTCTATCCCCTCATTCTACTTCTTATGAAATTTCTCTCTTAACTAGGATTCCCCAATTTCAAGTAGTCCTTGTGGGATTGTCTCCCGCTGGTTGTATATGATAAAAAACGTACTGGTTGGCTGTAACACACTGATGTTATTTCCCTCTGTAATGACAAACTACAAGCAGGAGAGGCTTCCTGGCTCAGTGATCAAACCAAATGAATTAGATTTTCTCTTTCCAAATCTTCATCATGCAAGATTGAACTCATATTCTTGATTTTCTTCTGCTGGGATTGGAGCTAGGGACCACACCCACCACGAACTACACCACACCCACCCACTCATGAATCACACTCACCACCTCACTGGAGGGACACTGGATAGAGAAAGTCAAGGCAACAGAAGAAGAATATCACTTTCTTAGCTGGACTTTCTTTCTCCATTCAGTTGAACTTGGTGTCTTCCATGTGATTCCAAATCAACCTCAGCTTCCAATGAGCTTTGCCATATTCAACGTAATTAGTCCTTGTATAATTCTATGTTTTTTCTATTCACATCAGAGCATTTTAGAAATGTAGAACATGAACAAGGAAGCAATTGGGCAACATAATTCATTTACTTGTTCCATTCGTTTGATCATTATATATAACCAAACTGTGGTCCAGAGAGACTAAATTCCTTACCAGAAATTTAATGCTAACCAAGAGTAAAATTGTTGCTATGTCTTTGATAACTTTAAGAGTGGCTATGACTTCTCAAATTACTCTGAAATTTTTCCAGTGCCAGAGCTATTAATTAGGTGACGAACTTCAAAGTCTATTCTAGGTTTGAATGCTGTTACTTCATTAGAATTCTTGCCCCCAACAGACTTTACTACATTTAGCTGAGCCAATAATCTTCATAGACACGGATGCTTTCTTCACATTATAGTTTAGGAGGCTTTGTTTCTCTCTTAATGACTGCGAATAAAACTTTAAAGCAAAGAATCTCCGTGGGGTGTCTAGCATTGCTCAGGAATGAATAATCTGAGGTTGCCAGAAAACATTTCTTGATTATCAGTTAGAATTTTCTGCTGCTCCTTGGTTTCATCTCATCTTTTTTGCATCTCATCTTTATTGCATCTTTTTTCTTCCTACAGACCACAGCAGGCTACAGTTCTCCCTCGTGGTGGTCTCCATGCTTTTCAAAGTTGGCAAGCTTCTAATTTTGATTGATCCCCTTTACTTCTTCCCAAGTGCTACCTTGTACCTTCAATGGATTCATGTCTCTTGTTCTCTGAGATCCAAACGGTGAGGATTACAAAAGCTAAATAATTATCTACAATCACTCTACCCCTCCCTTGACTTTCTCACAAAAGATTTTTCACCTAATCACTTTCCTTCCAAAACTACCATATACCTTAATTAAATTACTGCAATCCTTTTGAGGATTATGAATAAATCTTCATTTGTTTTCTTTATTAGCATTCAGTCTGCTTTTGTTAATTGTATAAATGGTCCCCATAGGCAGAAAAGCAGTATAATTCAAATGAAGCGGAGCTTTTTGTGAAGGATAGTCAATTCGGTTAACATCACCATCAATTATGATGAATGGAAGCGTTTTGGAACAAGTTGCCCAGTAACTTGAAATTGACAGCATAATGTGTGTGTCATTAGAACCAGAACAAAAAATTTAACAATATATCATAGCATTTCTTTGGGATGCTCCATAGTTTAAGATAAAATAATGATTCTCTGTATTTTCATGATGTTCATTCCTAGATTCAGTGCTTATGAATAGTCTTTATCATCTTTGTGCTTAAATGATGTGGAAACAAGTGGACTTCATCAAAGCGGAAGGAGTGAAATGGTAATTTGGGGATCTGGCTTCCGGGATTAGAGTGACTAAAATTGATTACCCTTCTATCACTAACATTATGTAGTTAATAAGAAGGATTTATTGAAGATATATGTAAATGTTCATGGGAACCACTTTAAATGCAAACCACTAAATTACAAATTCCAACTATAGACTTTCCTTGTGCCAACCAGATGCTTACCAACATTCATCAGGGGATAAATATCTGATTAACAAATTTCCTGTGATGCAGTAGATTAAATAAAATATACCTTGTGATTGGATTAAGAGTACTTTGAAAATAAACATTCTTCCAAGAGGCTAATTCTAATTAATCAATCTCTTACACATTCTAGAACTAATATTCTAGATCTTAGGAAAGCAGGAAATACTTATTGCACTGTTCAGTGTTTTCTGAGGGTGTGTGTGTGTGTGTGTGTGTGTGTGTGTGTGTGTGTGTGAATATGTGTGTACTGCTATTTTGTTGTTGTTGTTGTTTTGCTGTTTCACTGGGAAGGAAAAGATAATTTATGTAAGGTCCTTTCCAGTGAAGCCTCAGTAAAAGAACAAGGACAAAAGCAGGAAAATATATTGTGAGGTATTTATTTACTTGACAGAAAAAATGAATGCATTATAGCCATGAAACATAGAAGCCCCAACAACTAAATATAATCTGCTCTATATGAAAGAAAAACATTAATGGAAAAAATATAGAGAGCACATGTGAAATCTAACTATTTCTTTCCCAGCATTCCTACAAAAGTGGAAATTGATTCTTAAATTTAAAAGTCCATATAAATTGTCATCAAGTTATTATCAGTGAATAGCTGCTCCTCATCCAAACTCTCTTAAATTCATCATTGTTAAAGTATCCCAATTTCTTTACCTTTTTAATTTCATCATTTTCTATTTATCACCCTCAAGGACTTACTGTGTATTCTTTGAAGAAACCATCCTATATTTCTCTTTGAATGGGCAAACAGAGAACAGAAAATCTGTTTTCAAGAAATCTAGAACTAATGTAATTTTAAAACCAAGAAATTTGTTGTACACTAAAAATTTGATTCCACTCTGTAAATCTTGGCAGTACATCTTTTAGTATAAGGTGTATTAGATGCAAATGCAGAATAAACATCTTCAGAAAAAACAGAAAAGTTTAAACATTCTTTGAAAAAAGGAAGAGTAAAAGAACATAAATCAAAAACTCATCTCTCTCTTCTCATCACAGTTTTCTCAATAGTTACCTTTTTCCCCCCTATTTCTTCAATAAAGCCTAAAGTATACTCTCTCAGTTACTTTTCTTGTTGCTGAGATAAAATACTTCACACCCAAAGTTAAAGGACAAAAAGTTTACTCAACTCACAGTTTGTAGAGGTTTCAGTTCATAGTTGGCTGACTCCAAGGCAAAGTGGCAGAGAGAAACAGTTCATGGCAGCAGAAAGCAAAAGGCAAAAGGCAGCAAGTGGCAAGCAACAACAGCAACAGTCCTCTCTCTGTCACTTATATTTTATTGAAACTATCTACACTTAGGGCGAGCAGCACTCACCCCCTTAATCCTAGCATTACACCATAGATCATCCCCAGTATCACATCCTTGGTCCCAGAATCACATCCTTGGTCCCAGAATCACACACCTGAGATCCAGCCATCTCTGGAAAGTCCCACCTCTGAAACTATAGCCACATGAGACTTTAGGAGGACATCTACATACAAGCCATAACAAATACTAAAGAACAAGAATATGAAGTCAGAGATTCCTTTCTGCTATAGAATATGCCAGGCCTGTTTCACTAGGGTTAAGATTAAATAAAACAAAAGCCTATCAGAGAAGGGGCTGGAGGCAAAAGAAATTGGAAATCTTGAAATGTGTGAACAAAAACTCAAAGCAAATTTAAAAAGTATAGCCATCTTAAAGGAAGAAAGCAGCCTTTTTAAGATGACATAGTGATTCACACACTTACAGATTGAGACACCTACTATATTCTGAGGTAAGTAGATTTCTTTAAAGTTTGTTTTGAATGGTAAATATTGAAAGTGTTATAGGTACTGTCAATACATATTTTATGCTTTTTTACATCTTTTCTTTTTAAAAATCTGCTTACTAGTTTTACATAGTCTTCCAGGGTTTGACAAAGCTATGTGATTTTCTTTGCCTTTTTCACTTAGGATGTTTTTGTAAGAGCAGTTTTATGTTTATAATAGAATTGAGAGGAAAGTACAGATTTCCCCATTCACCCTGACCCCACAGATGCACAAGCTCCTCGATCATCAAAATCCTGCACCAGAGGGGTACATTGATAAACCTATACTGGCATATCAGAGTCACCTACAGCACAGAGTTTTACATTAGGGCTCCCTCTTGGTGTTGTATGGGTTTGGATAAACGTGTAGTGACATGTGTCTACACACCATTATTGTAGTCTCATTTTGAGGATTTTTACAACCCTATCAATGATCCATGCTCCCAATATTCATACTCACCCCAAACTAACAACCCTTGGCAACCACTGATCTGTTTACTGTACCTAAACTTCTGCCTTTTCGAAAATGTCATACACAGTTGTTGGAATTACATAGCATATAGCTTTTCCTTATTCATTGCCTTGACTTAGTATTGTGCACATAAAGTTCCTCCGTGTCTTTTCATGGCTTCCTATCTCTTTTTTTAGTGTTAAATAATGTTTTACTAAGTTTCCCAGGCTATGATCAAATTTTCAATTCTCCCTCACTTGTGTGTCCCAGGGTCTGGGTACCTTTGTGTGTTCTTGGGCCTTATGTTCCCCTGGAAAGAACTACTAGTGCATTCTTCATGCTCCTGACCTAACAGTCATTGCCCTGCTGGAGCAGAGAAGGTAGACAGCTCAGAGAAGGTATCTGGCCACTTGGGTGGTCTGAGCCTGGCTGGACCATTCAGGGGAGTCCTTGGAGTTGTTTTAGGCTGTGTAAGTCTTGGCCTTGCCAGGCCAGAGCCCACTTCATCTGGCATAAGTAAAGGCCATATACTGCCACCAACTATGTCCAGAGCCTCCAGCTCGCTTCTTCCTTAGCCCAGCTTGCACATCCCGGTGAGATCTCAACCTCTCTCCCTTCTTGCTCCTTCTCTGTACGAGGAATGACAGCATTGGTCAGGAACAGGCATCTTCAAGTAGCTTACAGTTAAGCTATATTTTCCTCAGCCTGGGCACTGGTCCTCTCTTTCGGTCCCTCCCCTCCAAAATGTGTATATTTCTAGAGTTAATGATTCCCAATGTCTAATTTCCTTGGGAGTTGTCGTTAAAGGGGAAAAACGGTCAGTGCCCAGAGATGGGCATCTTCAGGGAGCCAGGAATTGTGCAGCTGAATTCCAACCATGGGGCTGAGGATTTTGCTCAGTGGCGTAAGCGCCTGCCTGGCAAACCCAAGGTCCTGAGTTCAATCCTCAGCACTGCAAAATAAATAAATAAATAAATAAATAAAAATAAATTCTGGCCATGCCCACTTCCCTACAGACACATAACAAGCCAGAGCCTTTGCTGTATGTTGACAATGTACTTTTATAAATGTACTTTCTATCACTGTTTTTAGGCTTTTCACATCATGTAATGAGACGCTTTATACTTGTTAATACTTAGATCATATTTGATGGGTTTATATATATTTATATAAATTTTTATATATTTTATATATACCCATATTTGAGGGGTTCATATAGATAGATATAGATATAGATATAGATATCTCAGTTGTAGACTGTTACAGGTGATGGATGCCTCAAGAGAGATGAGAAAATGAAAGTGGCACGTTTTGCAGAAACATGTCTGCACCATGTCAACTGGATCTGGGCCCCTTTACGCCATCCCTTTTCTGCCAAGGGCTGCTATCAAGTTACCTTCCACTGCCAACTGGCATCTGAGGCCAGTGAGCACATATTCCTGCCTCCACATGGATCCTTGCCCATCGTCTCTGCCAGAGCTGCCATGCATCGGCTCAGCCTCTCTGCAACCCCATCCTGACCCTGTAGCCCTCTCTGGTCCACACCGAATCCCCAGTGTCTATTCCAGCCTATACCCCCTCCTGGAAGAGGGAAGAGAAAGTGCTGTGGATAAGATGAGGTGACTCTATCCCAGCATCAGGCTCTCACAGAGCCCCACACCTAGGGTCTTAATGTACAGGGAATGCTTTAAAAATGAATTTTAAAACAACCCAACAAATCCTGCATCCCCCCAAAATCAAAAATAATCTTGAGTTTTGTGCCAAAAATGGTGGACAGGCTAGATCAGCATCCTTGGGACCGAGCTGTTGCTTGATTTTAATTTATTGTTTTCTTATTAATTAATCCACAAGAAAAGTTATGGGGCTCTAGGATGGTCTGGGCCCAAAGGTTCTTATGAGTAGTTTGTTAGCAGCCCAGGTTTAATGTGGGGAGGGGTTATGCCACCACTATCTCATCATTCCAGAGGGTGCGTTTGCCTTGGCCAACCTGGCATGGAGGCATGCTGACTTCCTTCCCCCTGGCTTTGTGTCTGTATCCAAATTGTGGACTGTGGAGAAGAACCAGCAGCCATAATTGTTTGACTGTATCTTGCCTGAGAGCTTGCAGTGCAAAGCCAGGCTGGTGTCACACATTACTTTCAATGAAAAGGATCATTTATATACATTTTTTAATATGTTCTACTTTCTAAATGTAGCAGGGTTTATGTGCTTACCTACTTTAGAATATCTTGATTACTTTAAATTTTGGACAATTATAAACAAAGCTGCTATTAACTTTTTTGTGTAGGGAGCAAGGAATCTGACTGCTGGACCACAGAGTCAGGATGTGTTAAGTTTAATGAGAAATCCCTAAATGGTTTCCAAAATGGTGGCACCATTCTACATTCCCTCCAACAATGAACAAGACTTTCTGTGGTTATGAGCCATAGCACCTATCTGGTGCTCTCAGTGTTTTGAATATTGGTTGCTCCAATAAGTGTGCAGCAGTATTTCACTATGGTTTTAATTCTCATTCCCTTGATGAGACAGGGCAGGCAGCATCTTTTCACATATTATTTGCCATCTGTATATCTATTTGGGTGACATATTTTCTTTTAATTTAAGAACAAATCAAGCTGGATATGGTGGCACATGCCTCTCGTAACACTGGAGAGGCTGAGTTGGGAGGATCACCAGGAGTCAAAGCCAGTCTACACTACATAGTGAGACCCTACCTCAAAAAATATATATATATATGGAAAAGTATGTATTATCTTTTTATTTAGTTATCACTACATAGAAAAAGTATGACTATGCCAGCAATACAACTAAAACTAAGGCACCTGGTAATTTTGTATCTTAACTTCCAATACAGTAACCAAGAAAAATTAAGGCTGTGATTTTATAGGCTTGAGATAGAAAGCACTTCTTTGTAGAAGTTGGTGTTCCTTACTGCATAGGAATTTTTCTATGCTGTTTCAAGGTTTTCATGTTTTTCGAATGTACTTAGGTGATATCTGCAATGCAGATATTTAACATTGTCCTTCAATAGAGGATTCAGAGTCCCTAAGAACAGGAGAAATAACTATGAAGAAGGGAAAAGAAAAGACAACATATGGCTTGCACATTTCATTCTATCTCATCTCCCATGGCAATACCTTCCTTCACAGTGCTCAAATAAGTGAAAAGTCCCAAAGTCAGATTTACACATTTTCTTGTCCCATCTTCAATCTGGTCTCTGTCCCATTTCCCTGAACGTGCACCCTGAGGAAGGATTCCAGGGTAATGACCTTTCCTTTGTTTCTCCTCAACTCTCATGCAGGACCTTCTTGCTATCAGTGCACTTGCTCATCTCTTTAGTTCAAACGTGCCCCTTACAAAAATATCTACTAACCCTGACCTTTGAAAAGAGCAGAAAGAGTTTTTAGCCAGAGCTAACAGGGAAGAGATGAAAGGCTTGACAGTCTCCATGGAACCCAAGGATACTAAAATTTCTCAAGGTTCATCTCTTTCCTCTGTTTGCCAAATCACTGTGCTTCTCTAACAACTAGAGCTAGTAAATCTGCAGCAGAGGTAAGAAAGGGAGAGAGCCCTCAGAGTGTAAATTATAGCCTGTAAAGGGGGAAAGAAAACTTGTCATCTCTCAACCTAACTTTCCTTGGCAGAAATAGCCTTTAAGAATTCCTCTTAAATGAGTGCTCAACTTCTGGCAGGCTTCCTGTGATTCAAGCCCCTCTGTTCAGGAATGATTATTTACGCTCCCCCATTTAGCTTCATAATACAGCTTTATGTTTTTCATTTTCTTTATCCTATGACTAGTTTTTCCTCCCTAATGCTACATTCCTTTCCCAGGAATTGAACTAGCTCCAAGGTTGTACTTACACCTTTACACCAAAACTATTTAAACTTATTACCCAGAGAGAGAGAGAGAAATCAAATATATATAAATTGGGCTGGGGATATAGCTCAGTGGAATAAGCGCCTGCCTAGCAAGTGCAGGGTCCTGAGTTCGATCCCCAGTACTGCCAAAAAAAAAAAAAAAAAAAGACCGCAAATATATATAAATTAAAGAATGTGCCTCACTACCTTTCTGTTCAAGACCAGTGCAAGACTTTTGATATAATAGTTAATTAACAACAATACAGCCAAAGGTAGTTCACTTTCAAAAACTAGAAACACACATATAAGCGCAAACGCTTGTTTCTCTTCATTATCTTTGTGTGTGTGTGTGTGTGTGTAAATTACATATCCCCAGGTTCTGGTGATCCTGCAGATGTCTAACAAAAATCCCGTTCATTAGAAATGCTTTGCACTTATCACACCTTGAAAGTGGACTTATCAGCCTTCGCTTTCAATCGCATGTCTCAGATTAATATGCATTGTGAGAGAACTTATTTGAACTTTGTTCCAAAGTGTTGAACAGCAGAATAGATAACATTAGGAATTCTGCTAGAATTAGTAAAAAGAGGCAGAGTGGCTGCGCTAAGTCCAAGTCTATAGTTAGGTTTCAGTGAGTACATGTGCTATTATCTCACAGGCACATAAGAAGGGAAGAGATAAGCTAGCAGTGTTTCCCACCTGTTGGCACGTCTGTGGTTTTATTCTAATCCTCATATCTCTCCATGCCCTTCACAAGGGCTTATTCACTCAGCCCCAGTGGGCCCACTGAGCTTGGGTGTCTTAGATGACTGCTAAGGAAACAGCAATCCTCTCAGTTTGCGGTCCATGACAACTGCAATCCAAAATCTGCGTGGATGCACATTTTAGCTCTTAATGGAAAGGTGGCGAGCCATTTTCCCTCTAGCTCTGGGTTGTCTTGCCCACTTGATAGCTCCATCTGTCCCCGATGCAGAGCTACTAGGGGGAGGGCAGGATCCTCATGAAGAAACCAGCGAGATGTAGAGGCTTCACTAGTCCCTGCTGCTCCGTGTTTGCCACCCTCTTTTCCAGACTTACAGGAAAAATCCCCCAAGTCAACTTCCCCCACACCCTCATCTTCCCGCTACCACTTCTTCAAGCATTCTTGCTGTGCACAGCAGTGTTCAGAGACATCAGGGGAAGGATGGGAGCAAGTCTATAAGAAAGAAGCAGACAGCAAAGACAGGTATGGTCAGTGATATCTCGAGCCATCAGCATCAGTAACAAAATGTTATTTTCCTCCAAAATACTTTCCCATTGGTTCTTGCTGAAGAGCGATACTTTCTTTGTTCTTATGAAATGTTCAAGGTAAAAACAGAAATGTTTATTGGAACAAGAAATGTGGTACATTTGGCCCCTGGGAGAAAAGAACATTGGCCACCTGCTAGATACACTAGAGCTAAGGCTTTGTTAAAATTTTTGCTTTGGTGTTAAGGGCCTGCATTCCTTTTCAATTTCCAAATATCAGCCCTATGTCTGCACTGTGGTCTGCACTGTCATTTTCCTGCTTAGCTGGATTTTTTTTTCTCATTTAAGAGTAGCTATTTCCATTTAAAAAGGGAACTCAATAATGGTTTTTATTAGCATGGGAGGAGTGAGGAATGTGAAGAGTAGTAGGTAAACACAAACCACAGAGCACTTCAAATAAGAAGGATTTTCTTTCCCAATTTTTGGTTTCACTTAGACTTTTTACATGACCCATGCCCTGCCAAACAGAAGGTACTTGCCTTGCTCTTGACTTACAGGTATCCCCAGGCGAGCAAAAAAAAAAAAAAAAAAAAAAAATAGGTTTAATCTATTGCGATGGACAACCATTAGGGCTGTGCAAAGTATGATGGAAGATTTAGAGGGAGAACATTACAAGATGAACAGCTCATCATAATGAGTACTCAAGATAGAGAACCGCATGGGTTCATATTTAGAGAGTAAAAGGGTATGTCTAGGGGGAAAAGGCCAAACACATGTGCAGGAGAAGGGAGGGACTGAGTGGA
This sequence comes from Dinomys branickii, assembly GCA_004027595.1. Classification (NCBI taxonomy): domain Eukaryota; kingdom Metazoa; phylum Chordata; class Mammalia; order Rodentia; family Dinomyidae; genus Dinomys; species Dinomys branickii. Next base: position 283,070 of record PVLD010000074.1, read on the forward strand.
GGGCAAGCAGATTGCTCACAGTAGGTAGGGGACAGATCTCACTGATCTTCATACTCTAGGTTATATAAACTCTGCAATATACTAACAGAAACAAGAATATGTTTGGAGATGAATGGGCATGAGTGCCCTAGGAGTATCAAGTCATAAGCACAGTTTGTTTGAACATAGATAGAAGAACATAGGCATCTCCTTCAATATAAGAAGATTTAGCTCTAGGTTCAGTATCAGAATACTCTCAGAGAGAGGGAAAGGAAAAAGTCACAGGTGAGCAGATATCAAAAGAACAAATGATTCCATGCCACCAAATCTGAATGATAGGAGCAAGGTATGTTGGTCTGACCTAGATTTGTTGAGACTAAGCTTACTGCCTTTTCACTCAGCTCATTTTCTTTGAGAAATACCATCCCTCACTGGCTGGTCTGTAATCACTATTACATAGTCACTTTTCTTTGTGAGCTGGAACAGTGGTGCATTTTGTATAGACTGGAACCAGAAGAGGTACTGGAAGGACAGGCAAGAGGAAAGAAAACTGCAATCAGCCATGGAAGGTCACAGGCACCTTTGCCTCCTTTAAGATTGCAAAGATTTTAGAAAATCTATTGTTATTTCAAAGATGATACATTTTAAGAATCAAAAGGGAGAAAATGCCTACTTTTTGTCCACCAGCCAATGAATGAAATAAATAAAATTTGTATATATACACAATGAGACCCTACTCAGTCATAAAAAGGGATAAAATCCTGTCACTTATGACCAGTTGCATGAAGTGGAGGTCATTATATTAAATTATTAAAAAGCCAGGTACAGAAGGGTAAATGTCAGTACTATGTGATCTCATTCATACATAGATTAAAAATACTGATCTCTAAAAGTTGAGAACAGAATGACTGCCAGCGGCTGGGAAGAATAGAGTGGAGGAAGGATGGGGAATGGTTAGTCAATGGCTACCAAACAGCAGTTACACAGAGGCAAAATGTTCTGTTGTGTTATTACACAGTAAGGTGAGGACAGATAATGTAAGGCACTGTGTACTTCAACAACCTAGAAGACAACCTTCTTTAGTGTTTTCATCATAAAGAAATGATAAATTTTTATGAGATGTATCCAAACACCATATGGTACTCCACAACACAATATTTATGTCTCAGTGTATCAGTATATGATTATAAATGTAAATAAATAAGTGGGATATTCTTAGGTGCTGCAAGATAACCAGACAGTTTCCTAACATCAGTTCAAACCTTCACATCCTGGGAAGAGAGTTAACTGGAGAGTTGGGAAAACGGTTACAAAAAGATCCACATGAGAAGAATTTATACAGCAATGACAAGTTGTGTGCAGATGGTGCGAGGTTGTCAGACACTTATGATCCTTTCCTTCAGTCTGGCTTATGTACCTTTGGAAGGAGTGCACGGCTTGACGGGGAGGCAGCCTTGAAATCAATTGACAGAGCAGGGAAACAGTAATAGCATCTGCAGCCACAGGACGCTGCTATACTGAGATTTGTTGCAGGACAGAAATGATAACTATCTAACAACATCTTATTGATGTGGGCTTCATGAGCAAACATCGGGGGGAAAAGAAGCGATATTCTTGCAGAAAGTGTTTGCCTCATAATTTAGGGGATTTGATGCAACAGACTGGCCTACAAAGAAAATAATGTAAGAGTGGAAATGGAGACTCTTCTTTAGGCAGGAAAAGGCAGTGGACCTTATCAGCAGGTCTGGGAGACACCTGTGGCACAGGACTCCAGCTCCATTTTTAACCCATTCTGTCTCAGACCCATCACGGTTTGGGTTCCTCCCCATGTGAAGCATCAGTGGATGTTCAATGCTAGGGCGACTCTACAGAGGTGCTATAATGACAGATTAAAGTGAGATGAACCCATCTTCTGGCACAAGTAAATTTCATAGACACAAATTCTGCCCTTAGCTTCATGTTGCTTATAATAATCTTTAATAATTTTAACAAAAGCCCATTCCAAAATCACTGTCAAAATTCATTGGTTTGTTATTTTGGGGTACACAGACCAACTTGAATTGCTTAATTTACTTTAAATTTCAAATCCACAAAATCTGAAATATTGATTTAATTGCTTTAAAATGGGGAAACCATATAGCAGCATCAGATCAAACTGCACAAATCAGTACGGGATATCTTTCTAACATGTTACAATCACAGTTCAAAATGGCCTTCATTTAGTGTGTGGCTATATATTTTTTTGCCTCCAGGGACAATTTTGATGCTAATCCAAATTTTTCAAGGCAGGAAATGAGGTGTCTGGCTTGGTAGAGAAAGTCGTTCATCAGAGTTATAGTTTTTCCTGGTTGGAGATATAAACGGAAACATCTAAATAGCTTAAGAAAACTGATCTTACGATATCCCTGGAAAAGATATAGAAGCAGCATAAACCACTGTTTATTTCCCACTTCCAAGCACCAAAGCACTTTAAGGTTAATGATATATAAATAGATTCCAGCTTCATGAAAAGATGTAAGACATTAATGTATCTTCCTTGCCATTTCTAGTATTGTTTGTGTGTTGGACAGAGGGCAAGAGACTCATTAGGAAAAATACAGTATCCAGATCCACATCTCTCCCCACTCACCCTTTTATGACTTGGTTTTGTCCTTCCTTTCTTACCAAGTTACCTTCCATTTCAACGGCTCCAAAGGGTGTCACTGGGTTTAATTTGTGATAGCACGCTTATTGGTGAACCGTGCCAATTTCAAACCAGACGGTTATAAACACTACAGGAGACTTCCCCCAAAAGGGACTGTTTCCTAACTTCTGTCAACTTGCTCTAAATTTCAAGAAACAACTGTGTGTTTTTAACACTTACTGGGAAATTTTCATTATTTTACCATTTATTTGAGGGTTTTGGATAAAAGATAAAGGCAGCTTATGTGCTCTGGGGCCAGATTCCCCACTCTGCTATTTAGGATCTGGGTGACTATGGTCTTCTGGCTTAATTACTCGAGCTGCAAATGGTGTTAATTGTATAATATCTGTAAGATTTTGTGAGCATTAAATTAGTAATCATACATAATGATAAAAATGTTTAAGAGATATGCTCATTAATTAGTAGTATTCATTTATTTATTTATTCAGGAAATAAGTGCTGAATACCAATTTCTGGTAGATACGCAGATGTAAAACAGTCTCCATTCATGGAACTCACATTCTTGAGGAGATAGAAAGACTGGGGAAATGTACTAATGCAAGAAGTTGTTAGAGTGCTAGTGGGTGCTGTTCTAAAAGCAGGGTTGTGTGAAAGAAAGTAGGCTGAGAGAGGACTTGTCTCTGGAGGAGCAGGGCAGGTGCCTCCTCCCCTGCCAAAAAGAAAAAAATTATTCAAACTGAAATGTGAGTTAAAGCAGCCTACCATGTGGTCTCTATATCAAGTAGACCATACAACATGCAGAACAATATTTAGACTAGCTGAAAGAGGAATGATCATCTCAGACAAAGAACCCAATGCAAAGACTCAAAGGTGAGAAATGCAAGGTGTAGTGTGTGCTCAGTGAATTCTGATATAATACAGCTATCTCTCTATAAAGGGTGTTTATACAGAAAAGTAGGAGACAAGGCAAGAAGGTAAACTGAAACAAGATCATTAAACACATCCAGCCTCAGAAGCTTAAGATGATGCATACACACATTTCTCTGAATGAAACTGGAGTTGTGGATGGTTTATGAGATAGATAAATTATTTCACTATTTTCCCATTTGATGATGGCTTCTCAGAGGGACACTTGTTAAAATTTATTGACTGAGTGATTGACTGGTTAGTTGGCTGAGTAGATTTTTTACTGCATGAGGCCTAGAAAAATAGATGCTGAATAATGTTTAGGGAAGACAAGAAAGGAATGATGGACAATAGTCGTGATAATAACAGAGGTAAGAAAAATATGTTGGGAAAACCAACAGCAAGGCGTTAATGTGGAAGGAATCGCAGAGAGACAACTGGAGATGAATGAAGTGTCGGGTCTAAGTGACACATTCATTAGAACAACAGGAAAACAAGAATGGCAGCATGGATTAAAGGAGCAGAGAATGACGAGACACATTTAGATGCACATCCGTCAAGGAAACCATGATGGTGCAACCCCACACATAGGAAGGTCAGTCCAGCAAAGGAGACAGAGCACCACTGAGGAAATGAGAACAGGAAATTTCAGAAAGTTTCTCTCTGTCACTTATTCCACAGAGTAATGAAAGCTAAGAAAATGCCTTCAGTCGATAGCCCACAGTTGAAGGGGTAGTTGTAGGGACTTGCAGAGGTAGGAAGCCAGGTTGCATCTTTCCTCTTGCCACCCCCATTTTTCTCTTTAGTTTTTAAGAAATGTCTAGTGATAGGCACACTTCCATATTGATGCTTTCTACAAATGCCAAGAACAAATTACGAGATCACATTCAAAATCATTAACTGCCAGATTACACTATTTTAAATAACATACTCCAAAGCATTTGGAAGACAACAAAGCATAACTTCCTCTTCTGTACAAACACACAAAGCCATTTACATGGACTTACTGTGTAATCATGGATAAGGTAATCATGTGTCCTGACACATCGTGCTAGTGGAGTTGATACCTGGAAGAGTTTCTCCCAAAATCTGAATGAGCAAATAAACACAGTTGAGGTTTCTTTTTAAGGATAACTTTTATTTACTTGATCTTAAAAGGCAAATTTAATAATAAATAAGAAAGAAGAGGGCATGGGTTTTGAAGGTCAAGCTCAGTATTTTTCTTTAACAAGGTTATTCTGACATTACTAAATGGAACAGCACAGAACTTTGAGCAGCCCTATTAGATTAATGATGACATCAAAGGCAAGAACAAGTACTATTTGTTAAGCACCTTTTCCCCTCAGTGCTCTAATTCTGTGTGGGACAGAGAAAATGGAGATGAAAAGAAAGGCTAATCTAATCCTAGCCACTATATATTTTCTTTTCCTTTTCCATTTTTAACTCAAGAGAATAAAGCAAGACCAAAAAGGAACTACTTTCCAAAAATACTAAAGAAATCTATAATCCGTCTTGCCAGAAGAAATTCAACACTTCAATACTATTACAGGCTAGACAGTCTGTACTGAAAATTTTGAAGCAGCTATATGCCCAGTTTTTTGCATACTCTTAAAGGCAATATTACTATTTACATAAAGTCTCCTTGACCCATTCATGTCCCCTAGCCAAAAATGATCCCTCCTTCCTATCATCTTAGGATTTTACATTTCATGTAGAAATAAGAACTTCGGGAGAAATATGGAGGATTAAATACTTGAGCATTATTTTCTATGCTCTTTCCAGAAAACCTCAAACCAGATAAAAGAGAAACAAATCCATGGACCATAAAGGGAAAGACAAGCAGGTGCAAGGGGATACAGTCATCCCAACAAATTATTAGAAGGTGACAGATAGGAGTGAGAGGCAGCAGGAGTGCGGAAAAGATTCGTCAGTGTGAGGTAACAGTAAACTGAGTCTTGTGTTTGTAAGCTCCACTCCTTCCCAGAAGTCTGTGCCTCTCTTCATGGAACAGTTGAGTCCAAAAGTGTCTGGATTTGAGTGCACCGGGCACAGAAGACGTGTAGGGAAGGGCACCATTCTGGAAGGTCGTGTTCCAGCAAACACCCTCAACTTTCTAAAGTAACTCCGTTGCACAGACATCCACTGTTGGCCAATGTCGCTTAGCAAGGGTTTGAAGTAGTCTTCCCTGAGAAAGCTCAGCAGCACCCAATAACAACAGACAGGCTGACCTTTGATAATCTCTCCGTGACAGAGCCCAGCCCTCTCTCCATTTCTACAGTGAACCTTCCCTTCTTGAAGCCCCTCCCATGTACACAGAATCTAAAGCTTCACGTGGGAAGATACCACGTAGACAGAAACTAAAGCTTCACGCGGGAAAATCCTTGCCTACGGCAGGTTCATCTCCATCTCATAGTGCACTTTCCAGCAACGCAAAGTTTTGGTACAATGATTTACAGAGAATTGTTAAGGTGATCTTTTTTATAGAGAGTTTACTAAATACCAAGCATAATGAATGATAAATGACCCAAATCACAACAAAATGTAATTTCAGAAAAAAAAAGGAGGGAAAAATGATTCAAAAGACTTCCATAAAAGAAATCAGATAATATAAAAACCATCAAGAAGCCAAGTGATCCTGGACTTCTCAACCATATCACTCACATCTCAGAGCTGATAAGGCAATTCTTGAACTTTTGAGTGTATATGGCTGTCAAACTCTAATTGTAAGTGCTTCCAAACTGCCAAGCAAACATGACAGCAAAATAATACAGTTTTGTACATTCAAGGTTTTTAAAAATATCTCAATTCATCCTTTGTCTCGGAAGCTATTGTTTGGCCTATGTCACCACAACAAGAGAGTAAACAAAGGAAAAGAACGAGAGTAGAATCAGTAAACAAAAGCCCAGAAGAGCAGAGAGGCAAAGGAACGTCCCAGGATGAAGACTGTGCATCCATCAGGCTTGAGCAGGGGTGCAGGAGGGAGCAGGGAGCCAGAAGGTTCTGAGAAAGCTTTCTAGGAAAGTCATAGAACAGCTACAATAATTGAAGTGTTTTAATGTGTAGGGACAAGGTATGTTTCTGTTGAGGAATATGAAAAGGAAACGTTACCAGAATACAACTCATCAGTTAATTCCAACATGATAAAACCTCAATATTAATTGAGCCAACATCATCACATAGCCACCGTGGGAAGAATCAGCTTGTAGAAGAATATTGCAACCAAGAGGGATGGATCAGAGGGAGGATGACTTTTGTAATCTGCCGAGTAGTACTATGTGTTTACTAAGTTCGTTCATATAATTTATTAAGGAGAATTTTACAATATTTTTTAAACAGACTCATTTGTGCTCCATAAAAGAAAGGTGGGTGAATATTTATATAAATGTTGTGGCTTTTCAATTATGTTGCCGGGGTCTTGAATGCAAACTCCACATTTTATGCGTATGAATTGTGCTTGTGTTCTTCACATATCTGACATAGTGAGAATCATCATTCGAGAAAAGCTTCTGGAAATAATGCATATATTTATTTATTTCTCATAACACTTGAAGCGATACCCAATTTAAAATGGATGTGCAATGAGTAATAAATATAAATGCAGGAGGAGTATTTTGAAAGGCACTGAGAGTATCCATATGGGAAGAGTTGACACAGCAATGGGCAACCTCACAAAGGAAGCATGTGAGGAATCAATGCCTCTGTGTGTGTATGCACATCATGTGTGTAGATGAGAGAGACAGAAAGGGAAGAAAGTTGAGAGATAGATAAATTGGTGGAATAAGTTACTGTTTCTACTAAATAATCTGATAATTCAGCCATTACCAGTCCAAAGCAATTGCTCTTTTTATATTCCTTTTCAGATCACTGCTCTAGAAAATCTAGAAGTCCAATTGGCTACTATTTCTCATATGGCATTTAGAATATGATAAATCAGTTTTCTACTGGATATAAAATAGATCCACTTCTGACTACTGCTAACCATATTCTATCAGGACAAAATCTAAAATTAAATAATTTACTCATGTCAACCTTGGAATAGCTAGTGCCAGTCAGGTTCATTTCTGGGTGAAATATAAAGTTTTACTAAGCAAGCTGATCATTGTGAATGGGACAGTGGGGGAAAAAAAGGAACTTGAGAAAATAATCATTCTGTGGTTGTAAAAATAGGCAGTGACCAATAGTATCATGGCTAAATGTAGACTGGAGGTAAATCAGACTATTAATGCCAGAAAGAAGAAGGCAGGAAGGAAGTGAGGGAGGAAGGAAGGGAGGGAGGGAGGAAAGAAGGAAGGAAAGGAGGGGAGGGGGAAGAAGGGGAAGGGGAAGGAAGGGAGGGAGAGGGGAAGGAACTAGAAGAGGGGAGAGGGTAGGAAAGGGGAGGGGAAGAGGGAGGAGAGAGGATGGAATTGGGGAGAGAGAGAGAGGGAAGAGGCAGGGAAAGGAACAAGTCTTGGCCATACAGCAGATACCTAACAATTTTAAATGGGTATATGTCAGATAAAACTAGTATCACAGAAATGGCCCCATTCTGAGTACAGAACCCACAAGACCAGGAACAAAAGGTACCAGCAGGGGAGCCAGGACAAGAGGTAGAAGCCCGTGAACAGGCAGGGTGTGCAAGCCCGTTTTCAAAAACTGATATCTATATTTAACTTTATTCTGAAGAAATCTAAATTACAAAACATTTCCTTTGCTGAAGAAATGAAACGTGGAGAAACCATAATACCCATTGAATTAAAGAATATGTTATAATTAACCAAAGTATATTTAGAAAGTAAAACAGTATAATAAAGGCAACTCAGTTATTAAGTATATATAAAGTAGAGGTATACATAGAGCATATATAAAGTAAATAAAATATAGAGTAAATATAAATAGATTATATATAAAATAGTATATATAAAATAGAGGCATTGAAAAAACTTGGAACAAAGTCATTCTTTAATAGTTGCTGTCAAACTAGTTTTTGCCATTATGCTACTAGTTTACGTGTTTCTATTCATCTAGGAAAGGAGGGGTGTTTTTCAGCCAGTAACTTCAAGTCAGTCTCCTTTCCATAAGTCAATTATACAACTGGAAATAATTTAGCAGTGAATTTACCACAGCTTAAATATATTCTAATATATGGTATGCATGAATAGTAGAGGATGGATGAGAACCGTCTTCTTAAAATGAGAACATTAATTCCTTAATATATTATTTAAGTTAAAAACAGCAGCACAAATGTAGATTAGTTGAAAAAGGAAAATGCACTGCACATTCTCACCATAGATATCAAGCCAAGCATTCAGACTAAAATATAACTTATTTTCTTTATCAAAAATTACAAAATGTGCATTCATTAGTAGATGCTAAGTGCAGCAACAAAGATTATGCAAACCATTCTCATCTGAGATGTTCGACATTCTCACTACACCAGCACAGGTACCCTTTCTCTGAGACACACTGGAAAAGGCCGTCGTAACCCTCATTTCTCTGGGGACGTGAAGTGAGGTGAGTACATGTTCAGTCTATCAGTGTCTGTATCCAATAGTCCCATCAGTAGAGTATCCAGACCATTAGTTCCATCAGTATCGAAGGAGAACATTCTGAGAAGCATTTTACTTTACTTGTATAGACTGGCTGCACAGGTGCCATGTGGTTGAAAAAATAATTAGAACTGTCGCGAAACAATTCAGCAGTAAGATAAAATGGGGTGATAGAAATACCCAACGCAATTATCTATACTGATTAAGACCAAAAAAACACGCTATGCGTTACTAAATGTAAGGCAAATAGAAATCATTTAAAATTAATTAGAGAATGGAGATACAAAGGAATATGAGGTTGTATAAACATCTGGGACCATGTGGACTTCAAAATTATTGATGCTGATGAGCATAGCTCAATTGCAAAGTATATGTTTAGTGTTGTATCACAAGGGCCTGATTTCAATCCCCAGTAATAGTAACAACTAATATATATGCATTATGTGCACACACATATGACATCATTAATTTGTATTAAACTTTATATCTTCAAAGTCCTTTCTTATATGACTGATAAATCAGATTATGCATTACTATCACTGCTGTCATAGACACCAAGAATATCTCTTAATGTAAGATGACTTTCTTAACACTGTACCAAAGCCATATATAAAGCTTGGGTGGCCAACGTTCTATTCATGGCCCTGCCATGTAACATCAACATATATGGCCTAATGACAGGGCATGTGTAGCAAAAGAAAAAGGAGAGGACAACAGAAAAAATGATTTTACAGCATCCTGGTGCTGGATGGCTTCACGGGACAATGGTTAAGTCATTTTAAAGAAGTTGTCCATCATATATTCTATAGGGGTAGAGGAGGGGAGAGGCCAAATGGTCAATTTCCATGAAGACATCTTCTTTCTACTTTACAGAAAATAGCCTGCATTAAGCAGTATGCTTTAGAATCTAGGCTTGTAGCTGCTGCATGAGAAGTGTGTAGAGGGTCCTCCTTTATGAAATGGGAAGAAAAGCTGAGAACTGAAATGGTCAATGTAAGTGTTAACAACTTGGTTATATTTATAATGAAAATATGCGAAGCCATTTGCCACATAGAAGATGGTCCAACTGTACAGAGAAAAATGTACTATCTATATACTTCATAGAGTAGTCACAGATAAGTAGATCTCCTTTCTTGATCAGAATTTTGTCCTACATAAAACTGCAAAAATAATTTGCATTTACCCTCTTTGTCAGACAAAGCCAGCCAAACACATATGGGAAAAAGTTTTCCTGTAAATGAATATAATTTCCATTCCAAGGAAGACATGCATTTTTAATATTAAGTTTATCTGATGACCTCATGACATCACCTCTGCCCTAAATTATCTAGTTTTTTCTTCCTTTTGCTTTCTGTTCACTATTGAACAAGTTAAGCCCATGAAGAATGCTGATCTTCAGGGAAGAATATGCTACTGTTCTTTCTCATGTAGTTTTATTGGATCTCTGGACCCATATGGGAAATGAAATGTGTTTTTCCTCCAGTAAAAGTCATCAAAAATATCTTAAAGACTCACAAGAAACAAATATCCATGGTAAGAAGACAAAACTTTTATATAGCCACTTTCTAATCACAAGTAACCTTTCAGGAGGAAAACCTGGGAACCTCAAGGACTCAGGTAGAAGTTGTAGAATGCACTCCTTAGACACACAGCGTGCCATTTCTGCACTCCTTGGAGCTAATGCTTTCCTACCCACTAAGCAGGCCCTCTTGGAACTATCAATATAGTCATTATCAATTATGTAATGCAAGAGGAGCAAAGATTAATAATTCACAGCTGAGACACCCCCATGATTTATAATCTTGCATGTAACTGTCTACAGCTAGCATTGACAACCTGTCATTAAAAGGCATTAACTTGAGAAAATTAGAGTTCTCTATTGATCACCAGGCACATATAGTTTATTGTAGAGTGAGGCTTTCCTTTACATTCCAAGCAAGCCTCTAGGTGAATATTGCTTGCACAGGAAGCTCTGCATCCTGAAGCTATCAAGTTGCACAACAGGACAGTAACTGCAGGTAAGCATCACTTCTAACAAGTGGATTCCAATCTAGTAGGCAGAGGATGAACCCAGCACTGCCTAGGAGGGCAGCGTGCACTGCTATTAGCCAAAAAGCAAGGTGCTTGTTTGCCTTGAATGTGCAGACTTGGCCTAATTAATGGATGCGTGGAGACTCTAAAGTGAGTGTCATACCTTTGTACTTTCAGGTAGGTGAACTGCCTCCTTGTTCTCTTGCTTCCTCTACGCTCTAATAGTCTGCCTTTCTTAATAAAATTAGAGGAACGTTATTGAATTACTTAGCCCAATTCTAAGTTTCTGCAAAGAATTGTAGAGGGAATGTGACTGTGTGGTGTGATCCCTGAGAGAACTGGATGTGAGGGTGCATTAACTCAGATAATCAGGTTGTCAGCACCAACTTTAGCAGAGGGATTGGAAAGCTCTAAGCTGAACTTCAGAGAGGGCAAAAAGCTTTCTGCAAGCAGTGCCTAACAGGAAGATAAGCAGAAATCTTATAATATCTGGGTTAGCAAAAGTTTGCAACCTTAGCTGCATCTTATAATCACCTGGGAAGATTTCAGAAAATGTTGATGTCTGAGGCTCACTCCATGAAATTCTAATTTAATTGGTCTGGGGTGGGCAATTAGACATTAGAAATGTTTTAAAGTTCCCCAAGTGATTGCAATTGGCAGCCAATCTTGAGAACCACTTTAGCGTGTTTAAGTAAACGTGAGTAGCTGTAAGACAGAAAGGATAGGCCGCAATTACTAAGTCTTGGTATAGATGCAAATAATAATAATAAAATGCATAAGAAAATTTTGAGCAGCAAATAGTTAATTAATAAATAACACATAAATGCAGGTAAAACTTGATGGGTTTTCTTTTTACGTCAATCTTGACTGCCTGGCAGAAGAGCAGAGGGAATCTAGTAGTGTGAGACAGCAACAGCACACCTCCCCTACTATAGCGTGATGAAAAAGCACCACTATTCACTTGGAAACCCAGCAGCTGAGGTATAGAGTTGACAATGGTTGAATTTAATGGAAGTCAGAAATGCTGTTCCTGTCGATGAAACATAGGGAGGGGTACAGGATAAAAGCAGGATCAGAAAATCGGATTTTGCAGCTTTGAGGTTAGGACTGGAAAATCATTCCTCTAAAAAATGTCTTTGATAAGCTGATGGACCATGTCTCTCTCCAAAGTGGGTTTCACAGGACTGCAGGGAAGATGTTCACTCTGTCCCAGCCACCTTTTCTCCTCACATTCAGACCTGGCTGTAAACAAAAGGGAGAGGGTGATATTAGGAGCATTTGCCGCCAAATACAGTGCAAAGCAACAGAGGGAGATTAAAAGAATGTTTTTAAAGGCTTAAAACCTCAAAGATAAGCATCTGACAAAAAGCATTCAAGGCAAAGAACAATAGATTAGAGAGGTAGCTTTGATAAATTTTCATGCTGAAGAAATAAGAAGAATAAAGAAATAAACCATCTAAAAGAAGCCCAAAGACCTCTCTGCTTATGCATTATTAATAACTAAAGAAAGATAAAATATAACTAATCTTGACAAATAGAAAAATGACAGCTTTGATGTTCTAAGGCTAGTTAAGGATGAATGAAGAATAGTTATGCTCCATATACAAACATATGTGTAGTTGTCATAAAATTACATTATGTGGTACATTATCACTCCTTCTGTATCTAAATGGAGTACAGTCTAAATGTTAGCAAACAGTTCACTTTGGATTTCAGGCTATCCATGAGCACTATTCATGGATAATTTCATAGCAATTTATAGATATGTTCACATATAATTAAAGATATTTGAAGTCTAGTCTGACCAAATTTGCCAGGTTAAGATTGTCTTTGAAATCTCACCCTCTTCCTTAGTATATCTAGCCAGTAATGAGCTTCTAGTTCTTTCTGGGGCATGAAAAGCCCACAATAACAAACTTTACTTCCTCCCTCTTGTGAGAGCAATAACATTTTTTTTTTAATCCAGAGCCTGCAGAGCCTTATTATCTGGGGAGAAAATGTAATGGAAGAGAAAAGAAGATGTGCCAACATGGCCCCATTGAATAAGATATTGGCCATCATTTCTTGTGATTAGATTAAAGAAATCTCAGGGCACTCCAAAGCAATTTATAGAAAAACACATTCCTATTTACCTGGGGAGAAGTGACTCAGGTTACAGCTCCCAGTTTCCAGCCTCAGTGTCTTAAATTTGATTAATGGGGCATATTGCTTGGTATTCAGCTGCATCGGGCTAGCATATAATGAGATGAGATATTGACAGGACTCTCCAATCTCAGCAGGCCAGTTCAGACAAGAGCCCTAGCTTGAAAAGAAATGTACTTGGTCTGAATTCTCTTCTAATCCATTTCTGTGGAACCACGTGTTTATGTTTTTGAGGGGGTCTATTTCCATTTTGCATGTACCTTGTCTTCATCTTCATCGTCAAAGAACATTCTAAGTAGGGCTCAATCTGCCAATCCAGGAGATTTCAGTTTGGATTCAGTTATCCCTTTGGAGAGCTTTCTTTGAAATCCTAAACTATATTTGTAAACAACCACTCCCAAGCCCTAATACTGCCATACTCAACACAATAATATCTTGCTTGTATTAAATGCATTGAAAACAAAAATGAAACCTTTTAAGTTAATCAGCTTTCTTTCATGCTTGTAAGATCCTGTGACAGAGTATGATAAGTTGTTCCATTATACAAATGATAAAACAAAGGCCTAGTAAGTTACATTATCTTGCTATTAAATAACAGAGTGGCGTTCCGTTTTTTCATTCAATGAATACTTGTTTAGGAGCTAGTATGTTCTAAATAAGAATAACGACAGTGAGAAAGGTAGGGAGATATACTCCCGGAGATATGGTTACAGCTGGGGAAAAAGGACAGCACACAAATAAAAACGTGGACCAATTGGGATGCCATTAGATTAAGAATAAAGGAATGTCCTCTTCCAAAGCAGGTGGTCAGGAAAATCTTCCCCCAAAGTTGGCACAGACTTTGAGTCCCGGAGGACAGGCAGCCAGCCCTGGAGTGAGTGCGGGAGGGCAGATGTTGAAATAGAAGCCAGAGGGTGTCCACAGCCTGACTTCCTAAAACCACACCTCAGGATCTATCCTTTCCTCTTCCCTGCACAATCTGAGGCATTTTCCTCCCCGCATTCCAGCCATCACCGCTGCTCCCTACCCCACAACTGAATACAGCTACACCTTTTACCCATGTGGGTATGTTTTCAGTCCAAGGGAAGTGGCGACAGGACCACTGTCAGGTGTGTCCCCCAGGGATGCTAATGCCTTCGTGGCTACTCGCTTCTTCAGTTACTAGTGATTATCTGTACCTCGCACTTCACCTTTTCTCTTGTTTCCTTTCTTTCGGTGTTCAATATCTACCAGCTTTTCATACCTCAGAACAACTCTCAAAAAGACGTCCCTCCTCTAGCTACAGTCCTTGAAAATATAATCTGCAATCTCTTTCTTCCCACTCTCATGTCTCCTTCCCTCCTTGGGCTCTGTGAATTGGTTTAGCCTCCTTCATTGCATGAGGGGTAAAAAGGTTTTGCTTTGTTACTATGTAGACCATATGTTGACATGTAGAAGGGAACAGGATTTGGAGTCAAACACATGGGTTAGAAACTAACTTCCCCGTCTTCAGCTGAGCAACTCTAACTTGAGTTTATACTTCTATAACAGCAGGATAATGGTAGCCATCCCTGCTTCACAGGTCAGCGATAGTATTCAATACAATACATGCAAAGCACAGCAAAGAACTTCCTATAAAAGTGCAATGGTTATTGGCCACTACTTAAGCTGTCCTAGCTGAAGTAACTAAGTATGCAACTAATGGCTAAACCCAATGAGATGTTTTCATGTCCTATTTTTCCGTAATTCCCTTTTGATATCTGAAATTACTGAACTCTATTCTCATCTCCAGATTTCCTCATAACCTCAAAATAGCGCCTATTCATAATTCTCATTCTGCCCCATATCTTTTCCTTCTTGGTGGCTGTAAGTTCTTCTTCCTCTGTTTCCTCTTATTCCTTTGGAATATTTCTTTTGTCATGCTAGATCTCTACCCTGGTCAAGTATGTGGTCTCAGACAACATTTCGATGTTAACAACTCATAACCCTAACTTCCATATGGAAGTTTCTCTGTGAGATCTAGATGCACACATACATAGTATGATCAAACTATGTGTTTAAATTTTGAAAATGTACTACAGTAAAAGACACATTGCCCTATTTTCACTCAAAAATTGCTATCATTTCACTCCCTCGCCTGGAAGACATTTATTCCACTATCCTTGTCGCTGTCTGAAACAGTTCCAGAGCTTCTCTTTTGTGAGTGTCTTTACAAAGTGTAACCAAAAATGCAGTGAACGCTGCTGCCAAGCACCATCCCATAGGAAGAGAGGCCGTAAAACACGGCGGTGTGGCCTTACCCGCCTCATTCCCCGTGTCTGGCACCGTGTGACTTCGGGCTCTTCCCCAGTGTCGAAATGATGAAAGGAAAATGTTTTGAATTGATTTAGAACAATGAGGCAGCCGCAGCAGGACAACTGAAGACATTTGTGAAAGGAGAAAACCAGAGCTGCTTCAGAAAGTGTCAAGACCACTCAGATGTGTGGTCCCGGCCAAGGGGAGGGTGTTGTGGGGATTACTGGCAGTGTCTCCTTCGTATAATAATTTTAAAATTTAAATATCTAACATATTTTTCAGTCATGCCACATATATTCAACTGCTTACAGGACTTCTTAACCTCTTCTGTGTTGTCTGGTCACTTCAATGTCAATACTGACAAAACCCTTTCTGTTCATTTGTTTCCCTACTTCATCCTATGTTGCCAAGATCCAAGATCCACCTTATTTCCCGAGGTGAGATATCCCTATCTCTACCTCTGTCTCTGTTTCTCTCTCTCTCTCTCTCTCTCTCTCTCTCTCTCTCTCTCTCTCTCTCTATTTCTCTATATCTATATCTAGTCTTAGTATTCTTAGGCTTCTTGCCCAGTAGACCCAGGGCAAACACTCAGGTTTCTTACCTCCAAATCCAGTACTTTGGCCCTGTGCATTGCATTGATCAGTTTTTAGTCTATACTTTAACCAAGTGAAGAATAACTTGACCGTCGTTATTCTGTGATGGTTAATTTAATATATCAACTTGGTTAGGCCATGTTACACAGTTTTTATTCAACATTAGTCTAGATGTTGCTGTGCGGGTGGTTTTTTTAGATGTGACTAGAATTTAAAACATGAGTCTGAATAAACCAGATTACTCCCCAAGTAGGTAGGCCTTACCCAATCAGTTGAAAATCTTTAGACAAAGGACTGACATTTCCCAAGAAGAAAGAAATTCTGTCTCTCTGAATAGCTTTCAGATTCAAGATACAAATCAGCTCTTCCCTGGATTCTTAGCTGTTGGTCTGCCCTCCCATTTTTAGGTTTCACTAACATTTGCTATCATGTGGGCAAAATCCTTCAGTCAATCCACAGGTAAACCTTTCTCTCTGTGTGTCTCTCCTATTGTTTCTGGGTCACTAGGTAAGCACATCCAGTTGTCTCTGCACAACTCAAATATATACCCTGTGTGTTTTTCTGCTATCATTAGAAAGTTACTACCAGCACTCTACCTGCTTACCATATTTCTTTTCATATTTTCGTTATTTACTTGTGCTGTGTCCAGTAAGTTGCTCATTCTTACAAAAGGGGGAGAAGGGCCACCACTACTCTCGCCCCACTCATCCTCCCTGCCAGCTTCCTTCTCCAGCGCCCTCTCTGTCCTCCCTCCAACCCACAAGCAAAGGCCAGTTGTTACATTCGCCCCAGTGGTTGTAAGGATTCGCATTGCAAGTGTTGTAGGCCCCTTCGGTAAGAAAACAAGCCCAGTTGCTATCCTGAGATCCAGATGGAAAAAAATAAATAAAACCTAATATATCACAATTTTGTGTCTTTTTTCCCTTTCATACTTTGACTTGATTATTATGTCCCAAATTGATTAATTTACCATCTATCATTGCTCTCAAGTGATAAGTTAAAGATTGCAAGGGCTCTGCATGTCACTATCAATTTGAGTTCTTAGAAATAAGAGACAAAATCCTGATTTGGAGAGAACTCTCTATGGGATTAATTAGCTCAGCAAAGGCATTTCCAGCACCGGGTAAAGGTTGGATGATGGGCTAAAGATAGAGTTCACTCTCTGTGTGCCACTGGCTTAAAAAATGCAATTAATCTAGAATATCAAGTAAATACTTGAGGATGAAAAAAAGAATAATGCAAAAGCATTATGTTTGGTGTGTTACTGTTGTTTTATCTTCCAACCAAAACTGTCACTCTCTTCTTTCTTTCATCTGGACCATGTACTAAGAAGTACCTCATAAGGAGAAGGTGAGCATTTCTGTTAAACCTGGGGCATCAACATAATAGTCAATGATTCTAGTCACATTTGCTGAGTAATCAGAAATTTTAATACACACAAACATGCTTTGGGCTTCTGGTTTCTGATTTATAGGGAATTACAGTGTGTTCCTAGGCTAGCCTGGCTTCTATCAACTCTGCTCACTGTTTCAGGAGCCTGACTTCTCCCCAGAAGTCATGACCTGCTCCTCAGAATGTCTGGTCTGTAGTAATTAACATTCAAAGGGGACTAGAAGACATGTATCACATTAAAAGGTAAATAATATGACATCACCTACATGCAATGGGAAATTATAAATGTGGCCCACAGAGCCTCTCTCCTCTTTCTTTATTTATATGTTCTGTTTAGAAGATGGTGACATGAGGTACTCATTATTTATAAATTTCATTTCATTTTCCTATCTTTTCTTCTTCAACTGTACATGTTTAAAATTTTGACAACCTACAAGTTATCAATGTTTTGAGAACAAAATAAATTCTTAACACTACTGAAAAATCTAACAATTTAGTAGATCTCCACTTCCACAGTGCACACACCAGTATGAAAACTCATACTTTTACAGAAAAAGTTAACTTACCTTCACAGGAAAAGAGTCCCTCTCACTTTAAAGAACATACTATATCTTAATCTTTGTAAACAATATGCACTATGGAAGGGAACACTGAACAAGTAGACATGTGGGGTCCTTTAAAATCTAGTCTGGATGTAGTTTATTCTAAAGCCGAAAAATAATGTTATAATCTACCTTCTCATTCTACAATTTGAAGACAGAAGAAAATATATTTGGATTGCAGAAATAGCATTTCCTTGAGGGGAATACTTGCCAAAGGGAAGGAAGACATGTTCCAATATTATTGCAGTAAAATAACATGTTTTGCTCTAACTTCAAACACTAACAGATATTTCATTAAAATCATGATTGAATTATCATTAAGTGTGATACACTTAACATTTCAATAATTAACTGCCCTATCAAAAAGAAAGTCTGGCCCCTTTGTTTATTTCCGCCCGTGAATAGATCTGATAGATCTTGCTAATCATCTACATCTATTTCAAAATGTCCCAGTGACTAGCAAACATCAGGAATTATTTCAGAGCTGGGTCTCAAGATGAAGATTTCCTCTTCTTTCTGTTAAATAGTCCCTCAAAGGACAGAAAAAATTGTATTTCTATTTCTTACCTTTCTTTCTTTTTCCTTTTTTTCTCTTTCTCTACCCCTGCCCCCACCCACAGAGCAAGCAGAGCTTTGGACGAGTTGAGGTATGAAAGAGCCTAATAATATGCAACAGTAACAGCAAATGTACACACGCTCTTTTCCTAATAGTTGTGATACACATAAAGTCCAGCAAATATGTACACACACAACAATGGTGCACAGACTCAGGTTATGTTACCATATAACATGACCTCAACAACTAGAAAAAGTTGCCTGAACCAATAACAAGTTATTTTTAATCATATAGGAAGTCTCCTGTGTATTTCTGAAGTTCACTCAGCCTGCCAAGTAGAGTTCCCCACAGTAAATATGATTCCAAAGTTCAATCATTAATTCTATTTAAGCTTAATGTGTCATAAAGCTAAGGAAAACAGGGCCATTTTCCTCTCTGCTGGGGCACAAAAAGTATATTAACTATTCCAGCCAGGACTGTAGATGATTTATTAATTCAATTTTGGAAAGTGAAACTGTCAGATCCTATAAGCACATATTATAAACAGACAAACTCTCAGAAGATTCTCACTCCTCTCATTCCTTTTCTTACCTAGATGACTGACAACTTATGTCACTGCTGAGGTCAACCTCTTTGTCTCTCCCCTCCTTTCCGACCTTGTTCTCTACCTCCCAGCCCCCAAACATGCAGTAGTTGAATAATCCAGGGATACTCAATAATATTTTCTCATACTTCAGATAGTAGGACTAGCTGTGAATATAAATTCGAAGCATCTAGAATGGACAGAAGGAATTTTTCCAAGCACAGACCTAAAACTTACTGAGCAAATGCGATGCTAACGGATATAAATGTGGGCTTCGTGGACTCTAGACCTGGGTTTGCCATGAAACACAAATGATGTGCCCAAGTCACTTCACCTGTGTTCTCATCTCCAAAGGGAGAAGACTAACATCTCTAGGTACCTTCTAGGTCTAACTTGCCAAAATGGTCAGTGGTGACATGAGCAGGAAGAAATAATGCTTGTCAAGGCTCCATTCAGCAGTACAATTCTCCATGTAAATTAAGAGAGTAAGAGTGTCGTGTTCAGCTCATCTCTCCTGACCAACACACCACAGGGCGTGTCTATGTAATCTAACCACAGGATCCTGATAGTGGTGGGATATCAGAAGGGGTGTGTGGCACAGTGTGGTGGTTGGGGGTTCTGAAATCATTTTTGTCAACTCTACATAACAGCTTCAATCTTTTCTGTAATGCCTTTAAACTCATGGAGAAGCTTACTTTTATTACCACTGGAACTCTGGAAATTAAAAGATAGAGATTATTTTAATCATGTGATGGGGAATCATTTCCTAAGATATTCAAAGTGTGATAAATATGGGTGAAATCAAGGGATAATTTTCAAGATCAAAGAACTGTTTATAATTTTGCATCTTGCTGAAAGTAGGTTCACCTGTTTCCTAACCAAATTATGCTCCATGGGAAATGTTTATTCTGTGTTCTTCCTGACTAAAACTTTTTATACAGAATGTGGCCATTTATGCCACAGACAGAAAACTCACCTGCAAAGAAATTAAAGATAATATCAAGACGGGAGTGGCAGCAAGGAAAAAGCAAACCACACTTGGTTTGGTAAAAGTAGAACTAGAGTACAAATTGTTTAATATTAAAATCACCACTTATTTTTAACAAAAGCTGGCCCAGCTATTTTATGTGCAAGAGATATTTGAAATATGATAAAATTAGGTTTCACAATACCTACAGACCTTTTTCTGCTTGAGGCCTACATTGCAGGTATCATGCTCAAAATTACTCAAGTTATATTATGTCCCAAATATTGCAAAGACAAACAATGCGTGACCCCTTTCAATATGACTAGAGCCACCCTTAATAATGCCACAGGAACTACATTAGAACTTGGTCTTTTTAATTCAAATGCAAGATTTATGGCTTCAACTTGCTCATTGTTTCTTAAATAAAGGCAATGTTTAAATTAATATTTTCATGGTTATTCTTTGAACTGTATTTCTCCCCCAAATTCCCAAATTGAAGTCTGAATTCCTGGAACCTGTAAATGTGACCATATTTGGAAATAGGCTTTTTAGAGATGCTATATTTAAGATGAAGTCACCAGAGTAAACACTAATCCAATATATTGTACCCTTGTAGTAAGGAAATTTGAACACAGAAACCAGCTGTGTGAAGATGAAGGCAGAAAAAGTGGTGATACTTTTATGAGGCAAAAATCACCAACAAACTTAGAAGCAAGCAAGAAACTAGGGTAGAAAAGATTCTCCAACACAGTGCTCAGAAGGAGATTCCAACACATTGGTCTTGGACTTCTAGCCTCCATAATAGGGACAGTGAATTATAGCTATTTAAGCCAGCCAGTTTATGTTACTTTTATGTGGTCATCCTAGGAAACTAATGCAATGACTACATATTGTTTCTGTGTTTGTTTCCTTGTTTTTCTTTCAAACATGACAATGCTTTGAATTCTCAGCATTAATCACAGAACCTGGAAAAACTGATTTGAGAATCGAAAGGACTTTGAGCTGCAATGATGGCATGTTCATTTTTTGTCCACACCTTTGCCCTTGTCCCTGCTGCCTCAGGTTCAGGCTACTAATCTGTGGCCTTAGCACTGTGCCCACGGACTTCAACAAGGAATTTGGATGAACTGTCAGAGAATAAATGCTTATCCCTCACAGCCCCTGTATCACTTAGGCTTTCTCCCTTCCTCCAACTTACTTTCCCTCTTGCAGTTTATCCTTCAAATTGCTTTCTGCATCAACAAGATTTTGGCAACTTGCTTCAGGAGAAATTGGCCCCAATGTCTCGTAGGCAGCTGGTTGGTTTCTCAACTCGCTGCCATTCTTTTTGCAGCCTTGCCTGTGGAATACAAAACGGGCTAGCGCAGGGATGGAGGGAGACTGTGCATCTGATTCCAAGTCATTATTTAAGTCCTTTGAAATGCGGAAGGTGGACCCCTGCAGATTCTTTTCCTGCATGCTACAGTATAAGTTAGCAACAGACCCCCGTGTATCCTGTTCTCTGTCATTTCCTGTAGCATTCTGGATGCTTCTCTGTTCTCCACACAGAATGCAGATAGTTAACACATGCTTCAGTCATCATTCTCCATTTATAGGGGGCTGTGACAAATGAATTATTATCGCCAGAGACTCCATTCATAATAAAGAAAAATGGGATGAGCATCCATTTATATCTCCTGCTGCTGTGTTTAAATTCCTGTTTTCCTATTCACATTTCAGGCTCAGACAGGAGGAGTCCAGAAGAAGAAAAAAATGAAAATTAGAAGATTCTTCCCTCATGTCTTCATTTCCAGGGTGTTTTCACCTTGTACCCCTCTGCAGACAGATTTCACTGGTTTCTAGACTCTCCTTGACAGTCTGTTCACTGCCCCCCAACAGAAAGACAACACCCATAAACCAACAGCATTTAAAAATTTTTTCTCATCTAAACCTGCTGGGTCAGCAAAACCAAACTGCAAATATCCCTAACACTGTTTTTCCTGAGATCTTCTGTATTTCCGAATGAGCCAAATATCAGTGCAAATGGCCTCTCTTTTATCAGATTCTGGCATTTGAACCACAGATTTAGATGGAGCTCTTACCACCGTTTTCCACTGAGCAGCAGCTGTAACCTAATTACACGGGGGCCCCGGAGCTTTGCCTTAATGCTGTGAACCACAGCGAGCTCAGGAAGCGGGCTGCATCCCCAGAGTCCTCTTAACAGCGAACAATGTCTTCTGAGAAGAGGTGTACAGAGGGTACTGTGTCTCCTCTAAGATTGCTCATCCATCGGGAATCCTACTAGAATCACTTTCCTGAAAAGTATACCTGATAAGGGGAAAGTTGCCCTTATCAAAGAAACAGATCATAGAACTGTAGTAAGAGAGACGACGTTTACACAGCACTTCTTTGGGGCAGATTCTTCTGCCCTGCGGTTTAGATGGAATTTTTTTTTACAGGATCTCTCCAAACATAAGCATTTCAAGTCACTCCAAGTCACTGTGTTGGTACCTTTCTGATCCCACACTATCCCTGGACAAGCAGGTCAGGTAGCCTCAGAGAGAATGAGGTGGCTTTAGAGAGGCTGTTGTGCAGTACATGACAGAGCTGCTGGATTTGCAGGGTTTCTCCAGGCATCTGGTGGATGCCACAGAAAAGCGGAGAAAGGATTTGAGTGTATAAATCCTCCAAAGAAAGAACTATTCCCTGATGGTTGGAGAGTAGGAAAGGAGACAGAAAATTTCAAGGAAAGCCCTCCAAAACATGGGAGATAGCAGGGGGCACCCAGACGGGCTAGAATCTGAAGCATTTTTATTAGTATGGCATGATTCAAGTGCATAATATCTAAAAGAAAAATTTTAAAATATTCTTTGATATTTAAGTAGCATCATATTGAGGTGAAAAGGAGAAAATCATTTTTATTTTATTAAATACATTATCTGAGGTGCTGTTCAAATATTTTAACATCCATTCTTTGGTAGAAATGTGTATACTGTTCTATTCTTTCAGAACCACTTGCATAAATGCCTATATAAGGTTAGACTATTTGCAATATTTCATAACATGGAAACAAAATGTCTGAATCATATCAAATATTTGAACAATATATATTATGTTAAAGTTTTAACAGTCAAAAAATGTTAGAGTGGTTATATGTGTTTCTAAAATTTCAAAAAAATTTTTATAATATTCTATGATAAATTTTAGTCTTCATGTAAACTTTGCTTGTCCATTTTTTCTTGACAGGTATTAATTGTATATATCAACAGAGTTTGATGTGATATTTCAACGCTTTTTTACAGCATAAACTAATCAAATTAGGATCATTAGCATTTTTCTCTCCCTATAATTTCTTTATGCTTGGAGTATTCAGTTCCCCTCTCACACATTTTAAAATACACAATGAGGTATTTGGAACTGCAGTCATCCCTCTGTGCCACCGAACACCACAGCTTATTCTTTCTGTCTCTGTTTTGGGACCTGTTCTCCAAATTTTCTTGTCCATTACCCCTGACCTTTCCCAATCCACTAATTGCTACTCTACACTCAGGGTGACTCCTTTTTAGCTTCCTCATATGAGAAAGAAAGTGCGCACTGTTTGTCTTCCTGCTCTAGCTCACTTCACTTAACATAACGTCCTCCAGTTCTGTTTACTTTGCTGCTGATGATTTATTTTTCCTGTTCGTTCATTTTTAAGGGGGAGGAGTAAGTACAAAACATTTCCACCATCAGCACAATGGCTGGAAAAGCCAAGCAGAGGACTGACAAGCACTCTAGAGACATACTGTAAAAATACATATTTGAGGGGCTGGGGATATAGCTCAGTGGAATAAGCGCTTGCCTAGCAAGCGCAGGGTCCTGAGTTCGATCCCCAGTACCGCAAAAAAAAAAACAAAAAAACATATTTGAGGAATAAGGGCATAAAGGAAATAAGGCACATATCATACATAGGCCAAATAGAGATGGTGCTGAGCCAAAAGCTACACAGCAATCGGATAAATTATCAGGGAACGGGGTGACGGCAACAGCAGGCTCAGGAGCATAGGACATGTGCTGAGCAATGAGCAGCGAGAGCAAGGTCCCGAG
This sequence comes from Dinomys branickii, assembly GCA_004027595.1. Classification (NCBI taxonomy): domain Eukaryota; kingdom Metazoa; phylum Chordata; class Mammalia; order Rodentia; family Dinomyidae; genus Dinomys; species Dinomys branickii. The sequence continues at coordinate 307,332 of PVLD010000074.1, forward strand.
GCTATCCCCTGCGAGTGAGCAGTCCCTGCAAAGCCAAGACTGAAAGGTAGTTTTCAATGGAAAAAGGAGGCGAATGAAAATTGCAAGATTGAGCCTAGCCTGGGCAATTCAGTGAGACTCTATATCCAAAATAAAAAAATAAGAAAGTGCTGGGGCTGCAGCTCAGTGCAAAGATCCCAGGTCCAAACCCTAATACCATAAAAAAGTAAGTAAATTAACAATTTTTTTAAAAGCAGCAATAAAATTATGAAGAAGATTGCCTGTCCTCACCTAGACACCGGGTGCAGAAAGAGCAGCAGGAAGATCTCCCCAGGTACAGCCATAGGTCTGCCTTATGCGAGTGTGAGGTGGGAGGACATTCATTGCTCCTTCCCTAGCTGCATCTCCTCTCCGTCCTCAGAGCCTCCAAATATGAATCTCAAGCTGTAAGATGGGACTGCGTGCACCCCTTTCTTCCTCTCCTTCAGCTTGTTCATACCCTGATATTTTTCCATGATTCTTAAAGAATTCAGCTACTTGCCCTGTTTTACTCTCTCCAACATTATTGCCCCAATCATAACTTAATAACATTAATCCCCCAATCATAATTGGGGGATTCTTGCCCCAATCATAACTCTTGATGACTGCATTTTTAATTAAGTTTATTGCCACAATTTAGATATACATAATGACCCCATTCATCATAGGTAATTTGTACCTGTACATGATATATTTTGATTTCTCTTTTCTCCCATTCCCCTCCTCTTCTTTCAGCCCCTTTTCCCCTCCTTATTTACAAAGCTTTGTTTCCATTTTATCTATTTTTCCCATTTTTCCCTTCCTTTCCCCCTCCGTAGTCCTTAGTTCCTCTTTGCTTTTGAACAATTTCTTCCTGTTCGCAATAACTATGATATATTTTGGTCCTTATTTACACTTCCATTTTCTCATACCAGGGAGATGATACAATATTTAGCCATGTGTTTCCAATTTATTTCACTAAAGTATATGGTCTCAAGGTGCTGTCAATGACCTAGAAATTTCACAAGCTTATCCTTCTTTATGGCCAACTAGTACTCCATTGTATAAAAAAAACCCATATCTTCTTTATCCATTCATCAGTTGATGGGCAAATGGGTTGTTTCCAAGACTTAGTTATTACAAACTCTGCATATATCTCTGGGGTATGATTCTTTTAATTGTTTTGTGAATTCCAAAAAAATGGGAATAACTGGGTCAAGTGGAACCTCTAGTCCTTGATTTTTGAGAAATCTCCACGCTGAGTTCCACAGTGGCTGTAGTGGTCTGTGCTCCCACTAACAGTGGAGAAGGGCTCCTTTTCCTCCACAACCCTGCCAGGATTTGTTATTGCTTGATTTCTTGATAATAGCCATTTTTGCTGGAGTGAGATGGAATCTCTGGTTTATTCTAACTTGCATCTCTCTAACACACAGTGATGTTGAACTTTTTATATATTTTTTTCATTTGTACTTCTTTATCAGAGACTTGGACTAGCACTAATCTCGCAGAAGGGGTGTACAGTGAACAGTTTAAATAGAAAGAAACAATGGGATGTGGTTTGTGGGAAGTCCAGGAAGGTCAGAACCCTCTGGAAGAAAAGATAAAAACTCTTTTGGATCACTATTTATTGGATTTTCACAAATTTGGGAGGTGTCGAAAGAGGAGGGTATGAAAGCCCAGAATCCTCAAAGTTAGAACAAAGGCAGTAAATCTTGCTAATTAAGAAAACTGTTTAATCTCTAAGGATGATAGTTTTATTGTTCTGAAATAGGGAGCATCAGCAGCCTGTGTCCTTCACTGCCTCAACTGTGATGTCTCCTTGACTTTAGAGGCCTGTGAATATGACCTTTGCCAACACAGCCAGAAGTGCCTTCATGGTCAGCAATTTAACCTTTACATAGCCTGGTCTCTTCATCTGAGAAGTGTGTATTCAACACAGAGGTCCATTTTTGGATTGGGTCCTTAAAATTGGGGGGTCCAATTTTTTTCATTTCTTTACATGTTCTAGATGATATTAGTGCTTTGATTGAGGAACAACTGGCATAAATCTTTTCACTATTGGTGATTTCCTTTTCTGTGCAAAAGCTTTTTAATACGGTGAGATTCCAATTATTCTTTATAATCTTTCCCCTGCAATTAGGGTTTTGTTCTTTACCTAAATATATGTATTCAAGAGTTCCACCTATTCTTTATTCTAGCACATTTCACATTTCTGTTTAGATCATTAATCCATTTTGATTTTGGTTTAGTGCATGGGGAGAGACAGGAGTCTGCTTTTTGTCTTTGGCATGTGGAAAACCAGTTTTCCCAACACGCTCTATTAGAGATGCTATATTTCTTCCAGAGATGTCTTTGGCCCCTTTGTCAAACATAAGGTGGTTGAGTGTGTGGGGAGATGTTTCTGCATCTTCTAAACTATTCCACTGATTCTTCAATTTTCTTTGTTTCCAGTACTGTGCTGTTTATGATCACAGTAGCTCTGTAGTATAATTTCAAATCAAGGATTGTGATGCTCCCTGCCTTGCCTTTGTTGCCCCAAACTGTCTTTGCTAGTTTAGGTCTTTCTGGTTTCAAGTGAATTTTAGGAATATTTTCTCCAATTCTGTGAGGTATGCTGATGGTATTTTTATTTGTGTTGCTTTGAATCTGTATAACAGTTTAGGCAATATGGAAATTTTTACTATGTTGGTTCCTATCCAAGAACAAGAAATATCTTTCCCTTTTCTGATCTCCTCTTTATGATGGCTTGTGTCTAGATGTCCCCCCAAGCCTCATACACTTCTAGAGAGGACTTTTTCAGAGGTACCTGAATCTAGACTTTGTGACTGATCCTTGGTTTAATGCTGGGACTAAAGGTAGGTAATTGCTGGATCAATCCACTGATTAGATACGCACCACTTTCGTCCCAATAGTCTGGACAAGATAAAAGGAGGTAGAAAAGGGCTGTTTCTCTCTCACTCTCTTGTTGCTTTTGCTGTCTTCTGTGACCATGAATTGTTGCACCTCTTCCATAGCACCTTGTCTTGGAGCCAGCCAATTACGGACTGAAACCTCCACAGACTATGAACTAAATAAACCTCTCCTCCTTTAAACGGTGTTGAGTATTTCTCAGCAACCTAAGAAAAGTACCTTAGACACTCTTCAATCCCGTTTTTCGGAGTACTGTAGTTTTCATTGTAAAGATCTTTTACTTCCTTTGTTAGGTTGATTCCTAAGTATTTTGTCTTCCTGAAGCTATTGTGAAAGGGGTTGTTTCCCTAATTTTGCTCTCAGTATGTCTGTTCCTTGTGCACAGGCATTCTTCTGGTTTTTGACTGTTGATGTGGTATCCAAGTGAATGGATTTGGTTACTAGCTTGACAAGTTTTTTGGTGGAGTTTTTGAGGGCATCTGTGTAAAGTGTCTTATCATCTGCAAATGATGGTAATTTAATTTCTTTCTGTTCTACTTTTGTTCCTTTTATTTCTTTCTCTTGTCCAATTGCTCTAGCTAATGTTTCCAAAAGTATATAGAATAAGAGTTGTGAAAGTGAACGTCCTTATCTTGTTCCTGATTTTAAAGTTAAGCTTTCAGTTTTTGTGTAGTTAGTGTGATGTTGGCTGTTCATTTTCATAGAAGGCTTTTATCAGATTGAGGTAAAAATATCCTTTCCAATTTTCTGTATGATTTTTTTATCATCAGTGGATTTTGGACTTTGTGAAATGTTTTTTCTGCATCTATTGACATGACCGTGTGATTTTTGTACTTGGCTCCATTGATATGGTGTGCTGCATTTGTTGATTTGCATATGTTAGACCAGCCTTGCATGCTCTCATTCTGAGGTGAATCCTTCTTAATCATAATGCATAATCTTGATGATTTCCTCCATTCTGTTTGCCAGTATCTTATGGAAGATTTATGGACTATGTTCATTAGGGAGATTGGTTTGTAGTTCTTTTTTTTATGGTATGGCTATTCTCTGGATTTGGTATCAGGGTAAAATTTACTTCAGAATAATGAGTTTGGGAATATTATTTTCATGCCTATTTCATTAAAGAGTTTGAGGAGTGATGGTATTAAGGCTTCTCTAAATTTCTTGTAGAATTTGGTAGTGAATCCATCAGAATCTCACCTTTTATTTGTAAGTTTTTAGTTACATTTTCAAATTCATTGATGGATATTGGGTTATATCTTCTCAGTTCAACTTTGGTAATTCATATGTATCTAGGAATCTGTCCATTTTTTCTGTGTTTTCCATCTTATTAAAGTTTCTCAAAGTAGATATTGATGATCTTGTGGATTTCTGCAAGATCTGTTATGGTTTCAACATTTTCATTCTTATTTGCATGGGTTTGAGTCATTTTTTTTCTTTTTCTTGAAAGGTTGAAGGGGTTTGTGTCACAGTTTATGTCTCTATGTTCCCCAAAGCCTCATGAAGTCATGGGATGGGTTTCTAGAGTTTATGATTGATTCAAGGTTGGAACAATGGGTGTGAGTGTTACACCTGTCCTGGGGCAGTAGTTTGCATACAGTGTAAGGAAGGAAAAGAAGCTTCTTGCTGCTTTTGCTGTCTTGTGCTGCCCCTGTGCCCTGCCACTCTGCCTTGGAGCCAGCTGATTACAGAATGAAACCTCCACAAACTGTAACCTAAATAAAACTTTCCTTTCTTACTTCTGGGCATCATGGTTTTTTTTTGTCTCAGCAATGAGAGAAAAGTCACCAAGACAGGATGTTAATTTTATTTAATTTTTCAAATAATCAACTTTTTGATTCACTGATGCTTTGTATTGTTTTCTTAGTCTCCATTGCATTAATTTCTTCCCTTGTACGAGCTTTTAGTTTGATTTGTTCTTATTTTTCTAGAAATTTGAAGTTCAGCATTAGGTTTATCATGGGTTTTAAATTGTACCTGGCATGTAGGGGGAAGGTAAAAGTTCATAATTATTATCAAAATATTTTATTGTACATTAGTGGGCTAAATGAACTTTATAATCATTTGAAGTCACAAACCATTTCATCAATGAAATTCCCTTCTAGCTAGCACTTTCATACCCAAGTGTACTGACTCCCAGTACAACCTATGAAGCCTGGAATCACCTAAAAGAATAGTACAAGGTCTGCATTTATAAATGGAATATGTAAGAAAGAATTCACTAATGTTAATGTCTTCAACTTTAGATGAAGAAATATAATTAAATCCATTGGAAGATCTAAAAAACTAGTGTATTCCTAGACAATAATTAAAAAAGAAAGGACACAAAATTCATATTTGCTATTTACACTTCAGTGTCCATGTCAATACCCTATAAGTAGATAGGGTGGGACAAATCTCACATGATTACCCTATATCAACTATCTAAGCTTAGTTAGGAGATTATTTCCTATTCTTCCTGGCAATGAAAATTGTAATTTGTAGATAAAACAATATAGCTATTAAATTTATAATCAATTTTGTGATTGGAAGTTGTGCTGATAAACTTAAAGCATAAAATATGTTGAAGAATTAAAGAATTAAATTTCTTTCATTAAATTGTGAAATAAATTTCCTAACATTAGATTGATTTACTTTCCACTGTACAGATCATATAGATTTTCTGAGCACAACCAAGAAACAAAAAAAACAAATCAACTACAGCAAAACTCATGGAGACATTGGTTCTGGCTCTGTCCTTTCAGATTTACAAACTGCCATAGATTCAAATCCAAGCACAACATAGAGTATTGATCTACGTTGGCAAGATCATAGGGAAACAACATTTTTGAAATTTAGTGAAGCTATGACCCAGCCATTATTGTAAGCAATCGATATCACTTAATTTAATCTTTACAACATCCCTATGGAATAGGTTCTATAATATTTTTATTTAATAAATAAGGAAATAATGAAACAGATATCGTAAGTAATGTGTTTCAACTCAGATACCTTGTAAGTGGTAGAATAGAATTTAGATCCAGAAATTCTGATTCTAATAATAGCCATTCTTACTGGGTGAGAAAAATCTCAATGCTGTTTTCATTTGCATTTCTTGAATGACTATTGATGTTGAACATTTTCTCATGTATTTATTTGCCATTTTTAGTTCTTTATCTGAGAAGTGTGTATTCATCTCAGATGCTCAGATGAGTCTTTGAATTGGGGGTGGTTGATATTTTTTAATCTTTATATGTTCTAGATAGAAGACCTTTGTCCAAGGGACAGTCTGCTAAATTTCTTTCCCAATTTGTGGGGGTTTTTTACTCTGCCAGTAATTTCTTTAGATGTGCAAAACCTTTTCACTAAGATGAGATCCCAGTTGTTTATTCTTTGAAGTATTTCCCATGTGGTTTGGTTTTTGTTCATGAACTCTCTGCCTACTCCTATGTCTTCAAGATTTCTACCTGTTTTCTCTTTCAATAGATTTAGTGTTCCTGTTTTAATATTGAGATCTGTGATCCATTTTGACTTGAGTTTGGTGCATGATGATAGACTTGTGTCTATGCTCAATCTTTGGCAAATGGCAAGCCAATTTTTCTAACACCACTTATTAAAGAGGCTATCTTTCTTAACAAATGTTGGCAGGGCTGTGGAGAAATAGGAGCTCTTCTCCACTGCTGGTGGGAATGCAGACTGGTGTAACCACTGTGGAAATCAGTTTAGAGATTCCTCAGCAAACTATGTCTAGAGGTCCCATTCAACTTAGCTATTCCCCTTCTTGGTATTTTCCCAGAAGATCTGAAAACATCATATCACAGCAATATATGTGCACCCATGTTTATAGCAGTGCAATTTGTAATAGCTAAATCATGGAAGCAGCCCAAATATCCATCCACTGAGAAATGGATAAAAACACTGTTGTATTTTTATATAATGGAATATTACTCATCTGTAAAGAAAGATAAACTCGAAACTTTTATAAGTAAGTGGTCACAACTAGAGACCATACTTGTAAGTGAAATAAACCAGACTTGCATGTGTAAGCAACATATTATTTCACTAGTGTAAGAACCTTAAAAAGTGAATAAAAGTTAGGAGCATTGATAGACATTGTGAAATGAAAAGAAACTGCTCAAAAGGAAAGAGAAACTTGGATGAGGGAAAGGAGAAGAGAAAGAAGAGGAAATTATGTATATATGTATATACAGGATAGCTAACATAGTTGTGCTACTGACTGCTATCACTTTACTGAAAGGAACGGTTAATGATTAACTATTTGATCAATCTTGCATGACTATATTTGTTCTCTTAAAGAACCAGTTTGAAGATATCACTATGTAATACAACAACCATTGTTAATTTCCTGTCACCTTGTCAGTAATTCAGTATTGCTTGTATTGTTCTTGTGCTATTTTGTAAATGGATGTTTGTCTGTTACCATGTTTTTCTTCTTTTATTTTTAAAATACAGAAATTCTGATTCTAGAAAACAAGTGCTTAACTAGCATACTGCACTCATAGCTATTATATGTATAACTTCCTTTGGCCTAATACTACTGCAGTGATGAAAAGCTTGTGCTTTGCTAGAAGAAATGAGTGCTCCCCATAATCTAAATTTGAGAGCTTCCTTGCATTCTCCTCTATAAATAAGCATGTTTCTCTTGTTCGTGCAACTCTGAATGTAAGCAGTGTCTCAGTTACTTTTCTTGTTGCTAAGACAAAATACCCAACACCAACAAGTTAAAAGAGTACAGGTTTATTTTGGCTCACAGTTTATAGAGGTTTCAGTCCCAAGTCAACTGGCTCCGAGGCAAGGTGGCATGCAGAAGGGCATCACAGAGGAGAGCCAATTCATAGCAAGGCAGGCAGGAGGCAGCAAAGCAGCAGCAGCGGCAGCAAGCTTGCTTTCCCTCTCTCCCTTTATATTCCATTCAGAATAGAACCCTATTAATTGATGCTACCCACACCCAGGGTGGGGCTTCCATTATCCACACCCAGAACTATAATAATTGTAGTATGTGCACTGATGTAGTACCGCACACCCTTAATCCTAGTATCATATGCCTTGGGTCCAGCCAGCTTTGAAAAGCCCCAACTATGAGCACATGAGACTTTAGATGTATGTCTAGATATAAGCCATTCCGCTTTATGAAAGAAGATAATAGTATCTTAGACATAGAAAGAAATGAGAAATTGCTACTAACAAATTTCTTTTTTTTTTTTTTTTCGTCTTTTTGAGACAGGGTCTCACTATGCAGTTAATGCTGGCCTTGAGCTCGTTTTGTAGCCCAGGCTGGTCTCAAACTCTCAATGATCCTCCTGTCTCAGCCTCCCAAGTGCCAGGATTATAGGTGTAAGCCAACTACTAACAAATTTCTGATGATCATTCGAGACATTTAAAAATAGATGTGTGTCCAATAGAATGATACATACTGTGTTCTCCTGAGGCAAGGTATCTCAAGTTCCTGGAGTTTAAGATTAGCCTGAGCAGCATAGTGAGACTGATGTCAAACAAAGACACAACAAACAAAACACAACAAACTTCATGACTAGTTGAAGGACCTTGGACACAGTACAGGCCTCTTAAGAGTCAAAGTCTTGATCTATTGACCCAAATCTGTCACTCTACTAGTCAGTGATTTATAAATTATGCTATTCTCCAACCATGCTATTATATACAAAACATGAGAATACTAGTGTTATTTATTAGAGCATATATTATCTTTATCATTTCAATTTAAAATCACATACAGTCCATTGAGTGGTAGATCAGTTAACAGATTTTTCTCTTTTTTGAAAATCTTACAATGTTCAGAGTGGAAAAATGAGAATATGTGACAAGGTACAGAACAAAAGTGACATTTTAAACCTTTCACATAAAAAAGTGATGAGCACATCATTTTTATATTCTTATATTACACCTGACTCATGCATATCATATATGCAAAAACTAGAATTGCAACTCAAATATGTTTCTAAATGTTTTTCTTACATCCTATGTAAACATCTTCTTATATTGATATTTATTAACATCATAGTTTTAAGCTCAGTGTTTACTTACCCAGTTATCTTTTTAATATTATGGGGCTCATAGTTTTAAATATAACCCACACTGTTGTGAACATCTTCCTACATACATCTTTACATTTTTGTCTAAATGTGTACTTAAGAAAGATAACCTAATATGGTCTTATTGGCTGAACATATATGAACATTTTAACAATACTTGAAACAATGTCCTTTTTCCTCTATGCAAAGGCACGAACCCACTCACAGGTAAAATATTGCCCATTTACTCCTTGCTAATGATACAGGGGAAATATGTGACTCCCAACCTGATAGAAGTCAAGTACATTGAGTTCATGTTCCCCAGAATCAGGGAACAATGGAGGTTAAGAGTCAGAAATATTTATTGAGAGAGATGGTTCCCGAGAGATAGGATGGTACTCAAAAGTGGGTTGCCAGTGTGCCCACTTCTCAAGAGAAATTTTATAGAGCAAAATCCCAAGGTGGGTGATTATGCTATAGGTAAACTGGTTGTTTGACAACATGGTCAAAACTATGACCAATTAATAAATTACAAGTATAGCCACTTAGGTAATATTGATCCAGTAGGAAAGCAAGTCACATAGCAAGTGTAAACGGAAAGAACAAAGACTTTCTATAGGAAGGGATGGATCAGAGGGACTTGGTCACCCACGAGGGTGACTGCTGTCTATCTAGGCTTTACTGGACCAGCTGATGCCAGAGAACCTATCCCCTGGATAGGGATACAGGGCTAGTCTGCCTGGTCTCCAAACAACGCACCTCCTGCCAGAGTTGTGATGTATTTTCATCTTTTGCATTTATTTCCTCAGGTGCCTCGCCCTGTCTGACTGCCTACAATAGTCTACCTTAGCTCTCTACCATACCAACACTAGATATTAACTATAAAATTTAATTTTCTTATGGAAAGAAGAAAATAACCTCTTATAGCTATTTTCATTTTGGCACAGCTATTTAGCCAAGTCAACATCATGAGTGCCTCTAATTACAAGACCTGAATCAGATCCTTAGCTCTTTCCATACTTAAAATCAGATTTTAATTAACCCAACTAGAAAAAAAGCCTTATAATATAAAATCAACCAACAACAACAAAACTAAGCCATGAGTTACAGACTTGCCTCATAGCCCTTGAAAATCATTTCAATGAGGCCAGCATGGAACCTTCCTCGGTCTTTCTTTGTGTTTTTACACCTTTGTGCTTCTGAGGCTTCTTATTCTACATGAGTTTCATCCACGGAACTTGCTCAGTTGGAAGGAGGATTATGATTAAAAGAAAACTTGGCCTCTCTGCCTTGTTGGCTGTGTACCTTTCCTGATGATGTCTCCCTACCTGTTCTAATGATCACTCTTAGCGGGTGAGTGAGGCCGAGGCTAAGCCATGCCACTGTGGAATTCAAAGAGCAGGATCTGTCAATATAATTGGCACCCTATCTGTCGGAGGATCTCTTAGGAACTGACAAGCAAGAGACACATAATTACCAGGCATGATTTTCTCCTTGAAAGTAAAATAGAATTTAATAATGTCCACTGGGTATACAGACAAAAGAAGCTGTTTCTGGTGGCCTTTGAGCACTCTACTGCCACTTGCCCCTCCATGTGTCCTGTAATAATGTGACCTCTCCACCAAGGATGAGTGAGTTATTGCATTTCCAGGTTGCCATGAGGTAGTTGCCAGCTGAGTGTCAATCTGAAGTCTAACTTTGAGGAAGCTACGTGTGTTCTCTGACATTCCATCTCATTCCTATGTTTCAAGGTATCTTTGGATTCAACTTCATTTCTGAACTTTCTAAAACTCTAAAAGCAAAGAAAAATGGAATGTTCTCTCCAGGATAGAAATAGGCACCAACACATCTTAGCAGGGCTCATTATATTAAAAAAAAAAAACTTTTATTTAAATAAATAATTGGAAATAGAAATGCAAAGACTAAATTACTGAAATGTGAAACCAGATCTAATTTCTATTTCCAACCTGGGTAATTTTGGAAAAGTTACTTATGTAAACAATGCAATTTTCCCATTTATGAAAAGGAATGATAACACAGGTTAAATAAGAAATTAGCTAAGAGAAGAAAACCTAGATTTGACAGTCTGTATTTCCATGATGTAGATTGCCTTTGACTTTGATGATCTGCTATGCTTTTTCTTTAATATTATTTTTCCATAGGCTGTACATTCACACAGTACAAAAATCCAAAGTAATACAAAAGTAAAAGTATATAGGGAAAATTAGCTCTTGCTGTCCTACACCCTGAACATTCAGTTTCTCTATTCCAGTTGAATAAATTTTACCACTGTATTCATATTACTATAGAGGTATTAAAGATAGAGAGATGATTGATAGATAGATGATAGATAGATAGAGAATTAACTCTGAACATAAACCAGCATACACACATTTACTCTTCTTTGTCCCATATTATATAAATACTAGGATATAAATCCTATTTGCATCAAAATTTTTTCAAAATAATGGGGATCTTTGTACTCAATCCACCCACTCTTATCTTATTTTTTTATATTTTCGCATTGTGGGATAATCTATAGCTAATCAGTCTCTTTTCATGGATATTTTTATGTTCTCTAATGGTTTGCTACTTTACAAAGAAAGCTCAGTACAAATACATATGACATTTGGATACTCAGAGTTAATTGTTCCTTAACTCAAAGTGAGGGCCAAAACCAACTAATACCCATACAGTTTTTCCCGTAATAAACAATGTAGTGAGAAATAATTCATGGAAGCTCCCCAGAGCATTCATGTTTTACTGACAAACACTAGCTTTTTACTGGGCTAATCAGTCTTCCAAGCTCAGTGCCATCGTTCTTCAACTTTTGCAACCCATGACTAGTATTTGAAATGCACAGAAACAAAAGATAACGGCGATTGTGTGGGGGAATATTCTGCACTGTTTGCGAATTACTACCAGGCCACCACAGGAGGACCTGTTTCATCCTGAGAGAGGGCCACCAAGGCGGAGCAAGTGTTCTGCAGCATGGTGTTTGGTGACTCACAGACAGTTCTGGCAAGTGCCCAGGACTGAATTTTTTTTTTTCTCATGCAGCTACTACTAGATTTAATGATAACAGATGTGTATATCTTTATATAAATTCTTAAAATTGAAGGACCAGTTCAAAGGAAATTACATGTTTATTATTTTGAGAGCTGCTTTTAAACTTCACTCCCCTAGAGATAAGAACAACTTATATTCCTGCCCAAAACATCCAAGGGTTCCTGTTGCTTCCCATTCTTCTTGCCTACAGTGATACATGTGCTACCACACTGGTATGTAAAATTGATATCTTAGTGAGAGAAATTTTGGTGTATATTTCTCTTATTCTGAGTGAGCTTGAGCATTTTCTTAGACATTTGTGCCATGTATGCCTCTTTTCTGTGAACTGTATTTTCATGGATGTTTTTGCCAATTCTTTCCTTTAGTTTTTTCTTTTCTTTTTTAATTTTAAAGAGAAAAGAACAAAAACAAAGTAGCAAAAGCAAAGACAAAAACAAAAGAGTACAAAAACTAAAAATGATACAGAATTTCAAAACAAGATGATAGGAAACCAAGAATGGTTGTTGTATTACACATTGTTATCTTCAAAGTAGCTGCTCAGATTACAAGATATAGATATGCAAGATTGATCAAACAATTAAACTTTAAATATTCCTTTCAGTAAACCAATAGAAATTAGTAGCACAATTATCTTAGCTAGCTGGTGTGTGCACATATATATATATTTCCCTTCTTTTTTCTTTCCCTCATCCCAATTATTCTTTGCTACTAAGCAGTTGCTTTCCCTTTTATAATATCTATTGTACCTTTCAGTTTTATTTATTCTTTCAGATTCTTACACTAAGGAGACAATATGGTATTTACACATGTGGGTCTTATTTTATTTCACTTATGAGTAATGGTCTCTAGTTACATCCATTTACTTTTAAAAGCCTTTCTTTATAACGAAGTAGGAATCAATCTAATAAAGGAAGTAAATGATTTATATAATGAAAATTACAGCAAGATTGAAGAGGATATCAGAAAATGGAAAGATATCCCTTATTCATGGATAGGAAGAAACAGCATAATGAAAATGGCCATACTTCAAAAATTGTTATACAGATTTAATACCATCCAGATCAAAATACCATTAGCATACCTCACAGAACTAGAGAAAACACTCACATTCACCTATAACTAGAAGAGCCCTAAAATAACAAAAGCAATCCTGGACAACAAAGACAAGTCAAGAAGCATCACAATCCCTGACTTGAAATTATATTACAATGCTACTGTGATCAAATCAGCATGGTACTGGAAAAAAATAGACCTGAAGACCAGTGGAACAGATGAAAAGATGTAGACACAACTACAAACACACTGAGCCAATTTATGTTTGACAAAGTGGACAAACATGCTCACTGGAAGAAAAATAGCCTCTTTAATAATTGGTATTGGAAAAACTGGCTCTACACCCATGTCTATCCCATGCACTAAACTAAAGTAAAAATGAGTCAAACATTTAACTATTAAAGTGAAACACTAAATCTACTGGAAGAGAAAGTAGATCGAAATCTTGAAGACATAGGGGTAAGGCACAGTATTCACGAACAAAACCCAAACTCTTAAGGAAACATTCAAAGAGTCAACATCTGGGATCTCATCCTATTAAAAAGCTTTTGTACATCAAAAGAAATCAGCAACAGGGTGAAAACAAAACGCATAGAGTTGGACACCATTCTAGCTAACTGTCCCTCAGACAAAGGACTCATATCTAGAACATATAAAGAATTGAAAAACTCAGACACCGCCAATTCAAAGATCCAATCCAAAAATGGGCATCTTAGATGAATACACACTTCTCAGATGAAGAAATACAAATAGCAAATAAAAACATGAAAAAATGTTCAATATCATTGGTCATTCAAGAGATGGAAATTAAAACCACACTGAGATTTCACCTCACCCCAGAAAGAATGGCTAGCATCAAGAAATCAACCAACAACAAATGCTGGAGGAGCTGTGGGGAAAAAGGAACTCTTCTCTACTGTTGGTGGAAATTTAGATTGGTGCAACCGCTTTGGAAAGCGGTCTGGAGATTCCTCAAAAAATTAGGATTAGAGGTCTGTTATGGTTGATACATTGTGTCAAATTGGGGAAACTAGAAGTTTGGCAGAGTGACTCAGCAGGAAGCCAGGGTGCTTACTTTGTATACATCCTCAGCCTGTGGAAGAGGAAGGCATGGAGATTGTGTGAGCCCTACACACCCCCTGGGTGGGGGCAGCCTGTTTACAATGTAAGGGAAGAGAAGAGGCTGCTTGCCCCCATTCCTCCCTTTTCCTCTTGTGGTTTTTCCTTTGCCCGCCACCATGAACGTTTGCCCTCTGCCATGTGCCACTCTGCCTCTGAGCCAGCCAAGTATGGACTGAAACCTCCACAAACTGTAAGCTAAATAAACCTTTCCTTCCTTCATTTTGGGCATTGGGTATTTTGTCTCCGCAATGAGAGAAAAGTAACCCAGATAAGGTCCCATTTAACACAGCTATTCCCCTTCTGGGTATTTCCCCAGAAAAATTAAAAACACCATACCATGGTGATATATGTGCACCCATGTTTATGGCAGTACAATTTGTCCTAGCAAAAAAATTTGGAAACAATCTAAGTGCCCATCAACTGAAGAGTAGATAAGAGAAATGTGGTATTTTTGTACAATTCTTTCCTTTTGAATTGTTAGTTTTAGTATTATAAAATTGATATAAATATCAAATCTAAGAAAGATTTCTTTTTAAAAGAGATTTTTTTCTGTATTTGTCATTTGTCTTTTGACTTGTTTACTGGAGGCTTCCTAGATAAATGATAAGAATGACTGTAGTGATATGTTTATAAAATTTTTCTTTGTAGATTGGGGGTTTTCCCATACACAAATTTTCACATACTCAATATTTATGTACATATATATATATATATATATATATATATAATTTCACATACATGAAAGTCATAGATTTGTGTGTGTGTGTATATATAGTCCACAATCTCTAAAAATGTTGGTTTTTAATATTAAATCTATGATCTATAAATAGATGATACATAGATACATAGATACATAGATCTGTATAAGTTTCAAGTTCAGAACACTATTTTTTTTTATATTTTCAGACAATCAACCAGTATCCCATTTAAAGCTGGTTAATGTTGAGGGTCATTTCACCCTCAGTACCAGCACACATAATTTGACTTGCAAGTGTACATGAGAGAGAAAGAATACAAGCAGCTGGCTCAGCTTTCCGAGTCCCAGGAGCTGGGCCTAGCTCGCTCTCTGATTTGGTTGATTTAATGAGGTAATTTTGTCTTTCTGTATCTGACTTCACCTTCTGACAATATATTATATATTCTGCACTGGTTTACAACTGATCTTTCTAAAACAGAAATATGATTGTTTTCTGTTTAAATCCTATGAAGGGCTCCTCAACCCATATAAGAGATAAAATCTAGGGTCTTAATGTGCTATGTTTCTTCTATCTTCTATTCGTCTACACCTCTAACATTGCATTTGTCAGCTTCAACTTTAGCAAACTTAATTATACACACATCTCTCCCAGAACCATGTAGGGGAGAACCAAAGCCTCCCCTAGAATTTTTTTAGTAAGCACAAAATAGATGCTACAAGATACTTTATTGAAGTGATTTAGTTATCTTGTAAACATCTGTTCTAATGCCTTTTGTACGTCTTTCAGCAAACCTCTCTACACATCAGGTTCAACACCTGCAATAAAGGTTTGGGTAACTGTGCCTGCCCTCTACTCATTTTAGAGGGAAGAATATTGGATCAAATATTTATTTGTACCTTGTAGTATTAAAGAGACTGCTACTTTCCAGAGATTACACAGACAGAGATTTAAACGGAAAAGTTTAAATTTTCAAAATTACATAATTGTAAATAAATGTTTCTCTTCCCTAGAACTATACATCACTGGTGAAGACTCACATCTTAGATGAGATGGATATTCAAATATCTTCAAATAGAGATTTACAATAGCCTAGTGGTTTGCTGAATCAATGGAAGTTCAATAACCATGGAAACAGCAACCACAAATCAGATGTTCTCAACTTGAAATCTGCACTTAACTTTTCAGATTGCTGCTTCCAGGCAACCCCAGAATGATTCACTCTCTATGCAGCTCATCCAGGTATCATTTCTTTTTTAGATAAAGAAGTGGGAATGTTAAAGTATTTTGTCTTTTTCCTTTTTTCATGCACAGTTTTAATTGAATGACAGGATATTATAGAAACCCACTGCTCTAGGACAGATGGCCACATGGTCCTGCCAATAAACTTGAGAGCCTGTACTATTGCCAAGGAACACAGGCTGAAGGGAAATCCGTGGTCTGTGATTCCGGGCAGGCCTGCCCCAGGGACTGGCATCCTGCAGGTCTGTCTGAGCGCCTACACAGTCACAGTTGCCAGTTAGTGAATAACTACGCAATTCATCAAATTGACTTGATATCTTCTCCCCCCAGTGAGAAGAAAATGCTCCAATGATTGAACTGATGCACCTGCTTACTTCAGTTGCCACCTGGCGTGGTAGTGGAGCGACGTATGCGGGAAAACTACAAGGCCAGAGGGGCTCCATGTGGCTTGTTTCTTTCCGTGACATAACTCTTAAGTCCAATCACAGGACCCCTAGAGGGAAAAGGGGGTGTGGAAGAGGAGATGCACAAAATAGTTACTTTACCATTCAAACTTACAGCTGATCCTTTACTTTTAAAACAGTACTAAGCTTCAGTTTCTGGACTTCCCAAATCTCATTCTTATCATTACATTCCTCCCCCAGTTAAATGCCAGCAACAAATTTCCATGGCAATTAGAATAAAATGCAGAATCCTCCCCATGCTGACATTTCCCTAAATGGTCTGAACTCCTGTCGAACTCATTCCTCTGCCTTTTGGAAATCCAGAGCCACTGCTCAACTTTCTTTTTTTGAAATGTTTAAAATTTCTTACTGGTCCCTCTGCTCCCAGCCCTTCCTGTGATGCTTTCTCACAATTTAGGACTCAGTTCAAATTTAATTTTATTTTTTTCTTTGACTACACAGACTAGAAGAGATCACTTCATCATCTTTTTTTTCCATATTTCATATCTGAAATGGCCCTGACACCTCTCTCTCTCCCTCTCTCTCTCTCAAGCTTTCCAAAAGCAAGAACTTTTTCAGTTTTATCTCTCTTAACAAGCGCTCAGTGACAATCAGTACTCAATATATATTGAATCAGCAAAGTCAATGCGCAAGTGCTATGGTTTAAATCTAAAATGAGTCCCCACAGTTTCCTGTTCAGAGGTGGGCCCGAGTTGGAAGGGGCTGTCCCTGGGGTGTGACTCGGAAGAGTCCACCCTCTGCCGCAACTCCCCACTTCGTTCTCCACTTCTTGGCTGCCATGCCATGAGCAGCCTTCCTCGACCACGTCATTGCTGCACTAGAGTTGGCCGAGCACAGATGCAGTCCACTGAAACTGTGCAACTGTGAGCCAGAATACACCTCTTCTACCTCAACAAGCTATTAAATGAGATACTATATCCCAGCCCTGAGAAAGATAATACAACCAGTAACAAAATACCTTAATATTCTTCTTAAATATTGCTTTCAGATAAGTGGAATCAGGTAAGCAGAGTATTACAATGTGTTTGAAAAGGAGAGAAAGGCCGTGTAAGTGAACAAAGACCCAAGTGGTTAGGACCAGCCCAACAATTGCATCACTGCCAGCCAACTCACTTCCCCTTCCTCTTGCTTCAGGAGTCCCTACTGGAAAGTCCATAACCAAAAGAAAATTATGAGAAACAAAATGCTATGATTAAAATATAAAATTTATTTTAAAAACAGTTGAGAATGTTAGGTCATCTCTAAAAGTGAATGTATAGAAACAAGTAATACTTTCAAATATCCAGACATATTTCTATTCTAACAATGATCACACTATGTTCCTTTTGTAAAATATTTCAAACTGTAACCACTTTTTCTTATTCTTGCAGTGCAAATAGAGCTCTGATCTTCCCACTAATGGTTTTGGCTTCCAGGATTACAGAAGTAGATTTGTTTTTTCCAAATTAAATGTTGCAGGTCAGTGAGCATTTAATGCAGTCTTGTAGATGTCAGAAAGAAAATAGAAATGGACATGTTATTAATGCCTGAAAATTAGTTCACTCTGCTTGAGAACCCCTCTCCCACTTCAAACACTCAAACCCACGTTTCAGTCAGAGTGACAAGATGCAGATTGACTGCTAAGAATTGAGGGAACATCATACCGAGCATCCACTGAGGAAGCAGGAGCCTTGGTGTTCTCTGTGGTCAGGGATAATTCCTCTCCAGGGTGGTGATGGTTACTTTACACAGCACCACATTCCATCTCTCTTCATCTGCTGCAGGTATATAAGCATGTGTAAGGACTTCCCAGTCTGCTCAGGGATGAGAACACTCATGCCAATGGCAGAACAACTCACCAAAAGGGTGCTAGATGAAAAATCAGAAAACGTATACTCAAACCTAGCTCTCCTCATTGTTAGATGAGTGAACCAGAGCAAGTGCCTGATCTGTTAGAAAAAAAGTCTGTCTCTACAGATACGAAGAGTGATTCAAGAACACAATGCATTTATGATTACCACTAATTTCCCTTCAGAAAACTTCCCTTTGCTTGAACACAATTATCTTCTCATTCCCTCCACTTTTCTGAAACAGTTCTGAAGTCCTCTTTCATGAGAGTCAATTGCTGGGTTGTTGCAGCTGTCTTGATATCCTGAGTTGATTCAGAATACTTACTTTTCATGGTCATGTTGACTCCAGGAAAGGGCCAGGAGTCACACAGAGCCAGATCTGGTAAATAAAGATGATGACACATTGTGATGTTTCTCTTTGACAGAAATTGTCATAAACATTTTTAATCAATTCAGGACATCAGAGAAACCATTAAAAGCCACAAAAGAAGACTTCAGGAACTGCTTCAGAAAGTTGTAGGGATGACAGGATGTGTCCTGGAAGTAAGGGGGAGTATTGTGAGGGGAACTGAGAGCAGTAGATCTTTTATTGCATTTTGTTGCTTAAACATTTACCATGATTTTGATAACACTTTGCATATCGTGAGAAGTCCTGAAGAAAATTAAATAAAAAAAGGAAATACCTAACATTCAGTTTAATTCATAGATTTTTTCATTATGCGTCTACCTTCCTCTTTCCTCCCTTCTTTCTGTTACTTCTTCAAAAATAAATTTCTGTGTAGTGCAACATTAGGAACTTTAAAAAGAGGATAATCATTAGAATTTCATGAATCGGTATTGAATCCTATAATTAAAAGTTATTGCTTGCATTGAAGAAGAAAATAAATGTTTTTTTCTTAAAATCATACTCATTTTTTCTTATTTTTTTCTGTATGTGTTGTCATACAGGATGCTTGAAATGAGTAAAACTGATCATGTTCTTTTTCCAAGCATGTGATAATGTTTACTCTGGGCACTTCTGCAATGTGAGGACACAAGGAGAAACTGATCGCAATGAAACAGCAAATAGACTCTTGCAGCACAATGAACATCCAGGTGATTTGATTTTGGACTGCTCAGCTTGTGGGACTGTGAGAAATAAATTCATTTTATTTATAAGCAATAAGTTATCTTTTAATCCTATCTGTACTTTTGCCATTACATTATTTCAGGAAATGGTCAAACAAGCAACATGACTACATGAGACCTTAAAAATATATTTAATATATATTTTAAATGTTTGCCAAAATAATGTAACAGTAAAAGTACATAACTGAACTCAAAAATATTAGCACTGCTTTAAGAAAGCCCCCATTACCATACAGTGGGAAAAAATAAAATCTTTCAGAAAGTAAGAAACAGAAGGATCTATCTCTACTTGACATAAATTTTCTAGAAAAAAAAAAAGCACTGCTCTCCTCATTCCTATTAGACATTGTGCTAGAAGCTGTAGCCAATGTAATAAGGAAATACAAGGAATAAAATCCATAGTTTGAAACAGAAGACATGAAGTTATCCTTCCTGTAGAGGACATGTTTGTTTATGTCAGAAATCATATAGAATATGCAAAAAGTCCTAGAATTAATATGTGAATTCAACTAGTTCACAGAAAATAAGGCAGATATGAAAATCAGTTTGTCCCAGTGTACCAGCAATAAACACGTGAGTGCTGATAGTAACAATAAAACTCCACTTACAATCACTCAAAAATATATAAGACAACACTTAGAGTGTATGTGTCATTCATATTATAACACTGACCAAAAGAATCAAATAAGATCTAAATGAATGGGGAGATCTATTATACTCATGGATTGGCTCGATATATTGAAGATGTCAAGCCTTGCCAAATTCATTACAGCTCTAAAACAATTCCCACCAATATCCCAGCAAGGTTTTTTGCATACCTCAACAAAATTATTGCATATTTACATGCATTAAAATGTAAACTAAAATAGCAGAGATGATTTTGAAAAAGAAAATATGAGGAATCAGGCTGCCACATTTCAAGTCTTATCACAATATATATATATTACGAGAGATAGAGAAAGAGTCTGAGAGAGGGAGAGGGATGGAACTCAGAAAGAGAACCATAAAAAATGTGCCAAATGAATGAACTTTTGACAAAGACGTAAGAGCAGGGCAGTGGAACAAAAACATGCCCTTCAACAAATGATGCTGGAGCAACTGGGTGCCTACTGGGAAAAATGAATATTGGCCATGTCGGTTAGATTCTGGAGGTTGATGGTAGCATTGAAATCACCCATGGCATAGTTGATTTGATGTCTGTCCCTTCTATTAGTTGAGTGACTCCTGTTAAAGTCTTCATATGTAATTGTGTGTATTTTTTTATCTTGTTTGATTTTGCATACACATTTAGTGTTACTGTCCTTCTGATGAACTGATTCTTTTCTAATTATACAATGTCCATGTTGCCCATAATTTCTTTACCTTAAAGGCTACTCTTGCACTAACAGCATCCCCTACTTTCTATTGATGTTTGCATGCTAAATCTTTTTCTATGCTTTTTAAGCCACTTATGTCATTGCATTTGAAGTAGGTTCTTGTAGACAGCATATAGATGTCATTTTTAGTTCCACTGTACTTGTTTTTATCCTTTCATTGGTGTGTTTACTATTTGTATTTAATGTAATTTTTGATAGGTAAGGACCATATCTGACATTTTAATTTTGTTTTCTATTTTTTCTCTGTAATATTTATTTCTCTGTGATTTTTCCTGCCTTCTTTTGAACTCAACAAAAGAAAATATTTAAACATTTTTCTGTAGGGTTTGAGAGATTCTTTTTATATAGCTGTTTCATTACTGATCTAGATCAGTGATGACAAATCCTTGCAGAGATCAGGGGCCCAAACTGCAACCAAAAACCCACTTCCTTATCACAAAGTGCAAGCTCTTCAATTAAATCTGAATACCGAAATTTTAATTTAGAAAAAACAACTCATACATTAACATCTTTTGTATTAAAAGAAAAGCAAAAGATTCACCATCATTGAGTTGTTTTGCTATATGTGAATAACTTAAAGCAGTCTCATGGGTAAATCATTTACCTGTTCTAGTACAGTGTGGAATTCTTACTCTGATTACTTATGGTACGATTCTTTTCAACATAACTCTAATACATTCATGACTACATTTTTATAATATTCATCTCAACTATAAATCATAACTAAGAAAGACCAAGAGAAAAAAACATATGTATTTGCCCCATTCTGTCTATTGCTTTTTCCATCTTAATCTTTTTTTATAATTTTTTTATAATTTTCATTTCTGTTTAGAGAATTTCATTTAACCATTCTTAGATAAGGCGTGTTGATTTTAAAAATGCTTATTTTTCCTTTATGTGAAAAAGGCTTTTTTTCCCTGTCATCTTGAAGGACCTTTCCAATGAATTCAGGGTCTGCTTTGCTGGTTCTTTACTTGCAGCTCTGGTTCAGATTTGCATCGCTTTCTGCTGGCCTCGGTGGCTTCTGACAAAAAAAATCATCATTTGCATGTTTTTCTCCCAAGAAAGTTCTCTTTTTTCTCTCACAATTGATTTCAAGATTTTTTTTCCACTGTCTTTAATTTTCTAAGCTTTTACAATGCTGTGTCCTGATATTATTGTTTGGAATTTGCTCATGCCTTTTTCTCTTCAGGTTTATGGCTTTTGCCAAATTTGCAGTTTTCAGACGTTATTTTCATCAGTAATTTTCATCCTCAATTTCTTTCTCCTCTTGCTTGTAATTGCTTATTTATATATTTTTATTATGGCTGCTCTAGGATATTTGTAAGATAATTCTAATGTCTTCTTCTCTCTCTATCAGTGTGTGAATATTATCATTGTTGTTTTATACATTTGAAAATTATCTGGTTCTTGGTATGAGTAACTTTTTAATTGGGACCTTAAAATTTGCCGTACTGTATAATAAGATTGTGGATCTTATCTAAACTTTCCTTTTATCTTTCTTCCTCTGACATTACCCTAGCAAGGAAAGTAGCTGGCATCACCTCATCCAGCCAGGTGATTATAGAAACCCAGGTTTCCTGCTTGCATTGACCAGAGGGAGAAGGATGTGTGCTCAACATGTGTGCTAGATGACAGTTAGTTTGGGATCTCTAGGCCGTTTCTACTGTGTGGCTGAGGGAGGAGTGCGGCCTTATTACTACTAGGTGGTATTAAGTTGTTCACTGTCCACTAGGATTTCTCTGACATTCCCAGCAGGAAGGGAAAGGTGCACACATCACTCCTGGGCGTGGAGGGATCTAGGCTCTCCATGTGCCCTGTACTGGCATCATAAGGAAAGGAAGGCTAAAAAATCCTGACACAGTGTTTCTAATACAACGTTAATGAGTACTTGGGGGCTGCCAAGGGTGGAAACCGAGGATTCTATGAACCCTTTAGAAGCGAAGTGAAGGTGTGTATGCAATTTTGTTATGTGATGTTTGGCTGGAGGGTAGTTATTATGGTGTAAAAATTGTTCTATCATGCTAGACTGACCTTTTCCTCATCCTTTGGCTAGAGAGAACAGATTTTGGAGAGTTCTGTCTGTGATCACTGCCAACTTCTTCAGTCTCAGTTCTAGGTCACACAAAGGAAAAAGGAAGGAATCCTAAAAAGTTTGACGCTCTGACATTCTTTGGGTTTCAAGGATTCTAGCACTTCTGCCTTCTCTCTGCCCTTCAGAGTTATATTTTGACTTACCTGGGAGTTTTTAGCAGTAGTAAGGGAAGAACAGAAGGCTATATCTGTTCCATGTTTTCCAGAATTGGCAATCTCCACTCAAATTTTTATTTCAGTTAGTATGTTCTCTCCCGATGTATTTATTCATTGTTTCAAGTTGTTGATGCCTCTTCTTTCTGTGGCATCTTTTCATCCACTTTAACTTTCTGTCTTCTTAAACTTTTATACTATCTCTAGTTCTTAGAATACTAATTCCAAAGTTTGTTGCACCTGCTGGCTTCCTTCTATCGTAGTTCATTTCCTCTTGTTGCTTGTTTTTTGAAAGAGTGTTTATTTTCAACTTGAACCTTTTCTCCTGCATTATAGAAACCCTAAAGAGTTTTCTTTTGCTTCTACCAGGTACCTCTGAGAACTCATCTGTCCAGGATCATTATTTACATTTCTAATTTATCAGCTTAGAATTCATGGATTTACACAAATGTGAATTGGTACTCCATGTTTGGGTAGGGCATCAGCTTTGAGTTTCACTTCTGAGTTGGAGACATTTTTTCCTTCCCAAAGCCTAAAGGAGAGGGGTGCTTCCTTGTAAATTCACAGGACGTGTGATGTTTTCTTGTCCATAGACAAACAGCGCAGCTCTTAAGAGGCCCCAGCTTTTTGCAGCTGTCTCAATTTCAGCAATCCTCCTGCTGCAGTTTTTCGTGGTCCTTCTCTTCTCTGATCACGCCTATTATTTGGAGTGAATTTTAAATTCCCAGCTGCTCCCCAGGACAGATTATATCTATCTATCACATATCAGTCTGGGAATAAATTATTTGTGACTCCTCAGGATTGTGATCGTGTATAATGCCCACATATAGAGGTAAGAATTGATGGTTAAAATTTCACAAATTAGCTATTATAAATGCACTGAATGAACTATGCATCTCTGTATTTTTAACGTTGGAGGTTCTGCTCAGAATGCCATGGTGGTTAATGTTTTCATTGCTTTATCCAGATCAGAAATCCTAAAACATGATTTTACTTTTCATCTTGGACTCTATCCCTACAGGCCTATCCCTTACCTGCCTCACTCTAATCTCACATACACAGGTGCAAAAATCAGGGCTCAGTGAGTCAAATGTCAAGCGGCTATATCAGGGTTTCCCTAGTCCCTTATTAGGGACTCCTCTTTCTATTCCGTGCTCTCATCCTGCCTATACTTCTTCAGCTAAGAGATTAGTTTCCTATTTTTATTCTATTCTATTAGTTTTCTATTTTTTACGAAAAAAGAAAGAATCTAGTTGTTTCTATGGGGCAAGGCATTGGAAAACACCTTCAAAACAGGCCCAGGCAGCAGTCTCTCCTTTAGGGTTCCTTCTGGCTGGATCTACCAGAAGAACCATCTCTGAAAAACAGATGTTTTTCACATTTCCCCAAAGGACAACAGCACTTGACAACAGTCCTTGGGCCAATGAGAGTCCCAAGCACCCAGCTTTATTAAGGTTTTGCATAACCAAACAGATATCATTTTGAGCTAACTCTGTGTTTTCTCATTTTGTGTCTGTACCCTTTCCTTTCTTTTCCTTTCTTCTGTTTGTGCTTCTCCTCTTCATCGCATTGCCCTAATATGGTTATTAGTACTATTATGCTTTTAAAGTGATTACCATTAAAATGCCTCTTCAAACATCCATTAATATGCCACATGAATACAGCATTCCCTTCATGCTACGTTTCATAAGGAAATGGTAGATTTTTAAGTTATCAGCAATATAGCTGACCTAGGAACTACAGAAGTAAGTGCTCTAAGACATATGTGAAAAAGTTAAAGAACATTAAAAAAACAGAAATGGGTCAATTAGTAGTGTGTTTCTTACCTTTAGAGTCCACCCTTAAATAACTTTGAACAATACACAACTATGATGCTGAGGTAACTTATATTTTAGAATGTCATGTGACCAGCAATCATTAACCTAAAACCCTTCATTTGGTAAGTAAGAAAGGAAAACTAAGACAGTAGTCGCCCAGCTTTTCTATTCAAAACTCAGGAGTGCTCTCTCTTCTGCACACTGCCTGCTTCAGGTGGGAAGTACATCTGCTTAGAGCTGTCATGACAGAAGCTGAGTCCACTTGTGCATCCACCGTGTGATATAACAGTTCAGAAAGTAATGTCCTGGGGCACAGGCAACCACCGCTAACCCAAATTGGCACGTTAGGGGCACTTGACTGTTGGTTTACACATTAAAATGAACACACCACAATTAGCTGACATGGTGTTACTCTTATAAAATAAAACATTTTAACATTTTAACAGTACAATTAAAACATTTTAACAGTACAATTTAGTAATTGCAAACATAAGAGACAGAGTTAGACTACCTGAGTCAGACCACCACTGAAGACCTGCGTGACTCCGAGAAACTCATTGTGTGTTCTGAGTTTCTTCTCATCTATAGAATATAAATAGTAACGACTACAGTAAGTTTTTCATTTGTTTTGAAGATCATGAAATGTATGTGTATGTATACATAGACATATATAGGTATATGTCTATGTATGTACATACATACATATATGTATGCCTATACATATATGTCTATGTGTACATAGACATACATAGGTGTATGTCTATGTATGTACATACATACATATATGTATGCCTATACATATATAGGCATACATATATGTATGCATATGTAGCTGTGTATACATATGTATATACATAAATATACAAACATATATGTATTATGCTTAGAATAGTTCCTTCCAAAAGTAAACACTGCATGAGGGTTAACTATCACAATTAGTTATTTTGTACATAGGCGTGCGTTTCCTTCTCCCAAACCCTTCAAAGTGATTGCACAGAAATCTTCAAGAAAAGATGGACTCTGCTTCCCTGGAATCTGGCTCAGCCTCACACTTCCTCAGCTCACAGAAATAATGCTGTGTCATCGAGCCTGGGCTCCCAGAAGATATGCCTGTTCCTGCAGACTGCCAGATCTTCTCTCTACAGAGGATCAGGTAACAACGAGCTCACACCAGCCCCAACCAACATCTGACTGCAGCTTCACAGGACACCATAGGTGAGCATTGCCTTCAATCAAGCCCTTCTACAATTCCTGGCCCACAAAAGTGTGGGCGAAACTAAACAATTGTTCTAAGCTGCTAAATCTTGCAGTCAGCAGTTACACACCAGGAGGAACCAGAGCATTGCTATGCTGTGACTGACGCAGGACAAAAAAATCAGGTGGTGTTTGGAGGGTCTGGTTTTGCATTAGGGAATTAAAAATCTATATGATCCCTCCAAATATATACAAAGCTATCAACAATACCTGAAGTCAGAAAATTGCCATTCCCACTGCTCACTTAAAAGAAAGAAACTTTGAATAGCAGATAAGACCTGTTTTCTTTTGAAACAGGCCAAAATTTAGAATTATAAATACTCTTCTCCAAAAAGACCTCAGTAGTATGGAATCTGGGTCTATCCTGTCCTCAGATTTATGCTTGTCTTTGAAGTTTCATCTTTAGAACAACCAACACACTTGGGTCCCATGGGCTAAGGTGGAAGCATTTTTTGATTCACACCCTGAAAGTATTTGGCTTCTATTGCCATAGAAACCTGCCTCCAGAGTTCTCCTGGGATGCAAGGATCCATGGAGTAGAAAATGAAACACTAAATGTCAAGCAGAAACACACTAATGTTTGCATTTTAAACTTCATCCAACTGAATGAAGTCTGGAGACTTTATAGTTTTAGATCACTTTCTCATGATCCAAAATTATTGGCGACTGAACATCAGCATTTGAGGGCAAAGATATGGGGTTGTTTGATATGTCCCTTCTTGTTTTTCTTATAGTATTAAGTTCTTGAATCCATCCCTAGAGAAATGCAATTTCCATTAGAATGGTGGCTACATACTACACACTCTCTAGGGCAGGCAACACTGCAGTGCGTTTTCCCACAAGTGAAACTAACTTTATTTATTTTTATTTTTTGTATTTTAAAAGTAAAAGAACAAAAACATATTAACAAACAGACAGCCACTTACAAAGTAGCACAAGAATAGTACATTCAAAACTGAATTACAGACAAAGTGACAGGGAATTAACAATGGCTGTTGTATTACATATTGATGACTTCAAAGTGTATACTCAGGAAAACAAATACAGACATGCAATATTGATCAAACAACTAATCATTAACTGTTCCTTACAATAAAGCAACAGAGGATTGGATAAAAAAAATTATGACATTTTTATATAATGTAATATTACTCATCTATAAGCTAACTTTAGAAGAGAATGTGTCATCTACAGCTGGACCTATTAGCTTGTAGTATGTGGTGCAAAATGCTTAGCTCTGGCTCTTTCACCAACTTCCTACAGGAGCTTGGAAAAGAATCATCCATTTTATTCTCTGGTGCCCTTATCCATAAAATATAAGAAGTAGTACTGATCTTGAAGGACCCAAGTGAAACAATGTATGTAAACATACTAACATGGGGTTTTGCCTAAAGTCATTATTTCACTGAATGCCAGTTTCAGAGTTGACATTTAAAACCAATGTCAAGTTTTACACCAACCTATTATCTGTACAATCCCAGGGAAAGCACTCTCCCTATGCCTAAGTGTATCCATTGATAAAAGACATTTTGAAAGGCTTTATGTCATTTAAATGTTAATACTGTTAATACTATGTGCACATTTTTAAAACATGTTACCTTTCAAATTGAAAAAAAAAATAATAGTGATTCTAATGATGATTTTGGAAACTGATTACAGTAATGGTGTTTGTTTGGGAGTTGTTAGGATTCTCAGCAACTGTGTTGAAATGTCCCTTTGAAGGATGTCTTTACTTGTTATCATTATTCAATAAAAGTGCCCAAGCCAGGGCCCACCCTGAACCAGAACGCAGAGGCAGAGTGGGCTGTTATAAACACACGTAGACTTCCTGGCACCAGGCATGAAGATGCCTCCTGTTTGCTTGGTGTTTCTACTGTACTCTACTGTACAAGCTCCAATGCACCCAAATTTCTTACCAAGTTCTTGAGGCCTTCCACCACCCAGAAAGCCAAGTTACACTTAAGCAGGAGCTAACTTGGGAATTTCTAGGTGTTATACAGCTTGAGACAGCATGGCTTTTTGGTGGATTGTGAAGTTTATATGCAGTTGATCCGCAAATACACTACACTGGCTGCAGAATGAAGCGAATGGAAGGTAGTGGCAGTGGATTTGGAATTTACAGAGGTTTCACCAAGAGGAGACATGACAGGCTGAGAGTAATAAAAGGATTTCTCTTCCTCCCCAACATTAAATAGGTAACACAGAGACCCAAATATTCACCCTGCTTTAGATATCCTGGAATCAACAATGCTAAAATCTTGATCACTTTATCCCTTAGAAGATCTCTTTGCTTTCTAAGCCTCTGATTTTATGCTTATAAGCTAGAAATAATTCCATATCATGCTGTGTTGTTTTAACTGCCAAATCTTTAGGGGAAGATAAAAAGCTCTGAATAGCATTGGCCAACTCTGTGGAGTAAATACATTCACAACAGCCAGCTTCCAACTGTAAGGCAGAGTACAGAAGAGAGGTGCGGTAGCACATTCTACATTTCAACTTTACATAAACAATCCATTTAAATAACCTCAAAGGCATGTATAATAGTAAAACAAAATAGTAAAGAGAGTTTTGATCACTATTTTAATATAATTCATTTCACTGATTTAACTACCAATGTCTGTATGTTACAGCCAGCTTTCAGAATTCCTAAAAATGTAATGATCAACTCTTACTAGCTGATGTGAGCCAGCCTTGGCACAACACTGACTATATTGCCTTAAAAGGCTCATTTGAGAATTATCATGCTAGTTTTTTACTTAAATCTTAAGGAAACCACATTCAAAGCTATGACTTTCTATCTTTCCAATTTAACCTTCCTAGTAACCTTACCAGTGACTGTCAATGTTAAAGAAGCTGACACAACTCAGGTGTCAATTTTATTGCTATTGCAATGGCAAGCCGTTAACACCGAGATGACACCCAGAATATGGAGGCAGATTTATTTACGTCAATGGACACTGCTCTGGATCATTCCCAAAATATCAGGCCCTGATCTCTGGTGGTCTAGGGCTTATATGGGATAAGCAAACAGTAAGTGCAGAGGCAGAATGGCTTGTCCGTTGGGGAGATTGGTTTATACAATGTGCATCACAGTGACCAGCTATTTCTAAGAAACTGGAACAGGAGCTATTATCTGGCAACTAAGACACTGAAGTATAATGGCTGCTCGGGGGGAGCATTTTCTGTTATACTGTTAAATCTAGAAGCCTGCCATGTTGCCAGAGATTGTATATAAAGTTCAGCAGCTGCTAGGTCACTGGGATATACGACAATCACCATGCTGATAATGTGTTTCATCAGCGCAAACTCCTCAAGGGGAGGAAGAAGCCAGGGTAGTCCACATCTAAGCTCCTTTTGCTAACATATTCTATGCCTCTGGCCTTA
This sequence comes from Dinomys branickii, assembly GCA_004027595.1. NCBI lineage: Eukaryota > Metazoa > Chordata > Mammalia > Rodentia > Dinomyidae > Dinomys > Dinomys branickii. Next base: position 336,948 of record PVLD010000074.1, read on the forward strand.
CTGAGAGCTAGAAGAGGAGGCAAGAGAGCTGCATGTTCTGAGACCCAGCTGGTTACCAAAAGCTCTGAAATCATTGTTTGTGGTTGTCTTTTCTACATATTCTACAGAGGCTTCTGTGTTCTCCTGTCTCTACAGTAAATTGAAGACACATATTATCACATGAAAAAGAGGAAGGTAAGCCATGAACCAGAAAAACAATTTGTAACCAGAAGGAATAAGTAAAAAGGTGGTAGAGGAGGGCGGGAGGAGGAGGGAAGAGGAAGGGAGAGAGTTTTCATTTAGTTCCTATCCTGAGGCTAAAATCTGATCCAGCTTATTAAATGAAAGATCCTATTTCCAGGTTTCCAGGAAATTCTCCCCAAGCAAAACTGTTGCATCTTACACAGGCAATGCCTTTTTGTCTGAATGAAAAAATAAGTAATTACAGAGATCAAAAGATGGGAAATAGTGAAAGATGTTTCACTAATTTAAGACAGTGTTTTCCTTCTTTGGCTAATAATACCAGGAAGATCTTTGATTGGGAAGGCAGAGAGAGGGTCAAGGCCAAGATTAAAATTTTTATAAAAGGCATGAACTAAACATTTTAAGACAAAAGGCACAAACAAAGAAAATCAATCCGTGTCAGTTTTTAATAGGTTATGTTGAGTGTTACTATCACCGCTTTTCCTCACCATTGAGCGACTTCCCCGAGTCTGAAACTGAGTGTGCTGGGGCTGCTTGATACAAACAGCTAAAAAGCAGATGCAGGAGACACTGAAGGTTGTCCAGAGTGGACACTATGCCTAGCAGAAAATATGTAGAATCAAGTATAAAGGTTAGACAAATGGAAAAGACAGGAAAAAAATGGAAAAGACTATGAAGCAAGAGGTCCAAAAGCAAAAGATTTAGAAATAGGGGAAAAACAAAATTAAGTCAAGATGGTATAGTGTGTGCGTGTGTTTGTGTGTGTGTGTGTGTGTGTGTGTGTGTGTGTGATGAATGTGTCCATGTACACATACACACATATGCATTCAAAAGTGTAGTAGTTCAAGCCTCTGAAGGGAGGAGATGATTAACACAACTTTCTTGTGGATAATACAAGGAGAGATTTTCTTCAGTCTCATAAATAAAGCAAACCAAGTTGCTTATATGTCATTAAGATTTCAATAGAACTCAATGCAACTAAGAAACACGGGGAAAAAAGCAGCAGAAACACAGTTTGCTGATGTCCTTCGTTATTCTTGAGTTGTAGCTCCACATACGTCCTTCTGCCTTTTAAATTTTTCATTTGAAATATTAAAAAAACTTTTAAATATTAAAAAAACTCCACATACATGCAGAAAATAATGGCAAAATCTATGACTGTAACAAGGGTTAAATTATAAGGGCGAAATGCATAATATAATAAAAGGGAAGAAATTATTTATTAAGCATGTTAAATGTACAGTGTCTCCATCTACCGTAGAGTTGGAGCATTCAAATCTCCATCTTGATGTGTTGTGCCTTTTGCCTAAGCTTAAATTTCTTCTTTTCTCTAAGGAAATCCTTTAGAGGAAGATGAACTTATTTATGCTTCAAGGAGGCCTCACGCTTTTACTTTATTTGTGAACAGACATCGGAAATAAAGCAGGCCATTGCGTTCACCCCCTCCTCCAGATGGCTGATTTCTAAGCAATGCTCCCTTCCATTTCTTCCATGTTTTTCCCTTTGAATTAGCCTGCTTTTACTTTCTAGAAACTTACTACTCAGTCACACTTTTAGTGCTCTGGATAATGTCAGAACATCTTGAAGACAAAGTATCCTTGGTTTGGGGCCTGATTCTGGATTTACCATATAAATTCCTCAAAGGGGAGATAGTGGAAGAGACACGTTTCCTTTAGATCACAGTAAAATCAAACATAACAAGTAATCTCTCCAAAGGGATCCATTTGGTCAATAATCAGTCGGATTCACTATTAAAGCATATGATACCCCCCAGCTCTTCCAGCCCTATCTACAGCTTTGATTTCTACAGTCTCAGTTACCCATACTCTGCGGCAGTCTAAAAACGTTAAATGGAAATTTCTGGGAAGAAGAAAAGCAATTCATAAGCATTCAGTTATGCACAGTTCAGAGCAGCAGGATAAAATCTCACCCCAGTTGGGACAGGAGCGGTCACTTTGACCTGCACATCTACACTGTACACACTGCCCAGGAGCTGTTTGGTTATCAGGTAGATCTGAGGCCCTGATAGAGCTTGTGTGAAAGTAGCCCTTGTTTTAATTCATAATGGTCCTAAACAGCAAGAGGAGCAAAGCCAGCAATCTGAATGTGCCACAGAGAAGCTCTGAAGTACTTCCTTTAATAGCAAAAGTAAAAGTAAAAGAAGATATTTTGAGAGATCACATTCGTAGAACTTCTATTACTGTATGTTGTTCTAATTGTTCTATTTTTATGATGAACTACTATTTTTAATCTATTCCTGTGCCTATAAATTAAAGTTTATCTTAGGCATGTATGTACATGTCTATAGGATTCATGGCTATCAACCAGCAATTTCAAGCACTTACTGGGGATGCTGGGCTACATCCTCTGAAGATACTGACGGGCTGCTAAAGTTCCCTTAAAGCGCTGCTTGTTAATGCATAGTTAGATAAATCATCCCTTCCAAAATACCACAGCTAATTTATGCACTAACCTGAGTCTATAAACTTTTATCTTTCTGCTCCAACTTTTGCTGAACACATACAGTGTCTTTGTTGCTGTCCAAGAAAGATTGCAGCATAGTTCCAGCTTGCAGGAATTTACAAGGGTCCCAAGGATCAGCCGCACCAGACTCACAAGTTGAATACAGAAAAGTACCTTAAGGTCAGATTCTCAATAGATTCATTCTTCTGAGTCTGAGGCACTATTCTTGCAAGAAAAATACAACTCTTCAGTACTGCTAAGGAAAAGAAATCTATGCAAATGTTTTCAATATGTAGAATAAAGCTGAAAGCTTACAGGTAAAGCACATCTGATTAAAGGTGTTATTTAAACACTCCTATCTCAAGGGGTAACCATGGAGGAGGAGTTTTATATCTACCAGCTTTCTAGGGGCATTACAGGGATAAGAAAATTTGAATGTATCAGAGTGATTTCAAAGAAGGCTGAGTTTTTAGAAAAGCCTTGAATGTTGACTTAGCTTCTCTGGTTTTGAATGGATTCTGTCACTTTGATATTAGATGTTTCATCTTGAACAGATGACTTTTCCTTTCTAAACCTCGGTTTTGTTCTTATTACAATAGAAATGTTTCCTACTTCATGCAGCTACTCCAAGGAGCAAGATTAACTTGTGAAATAATTCATAATTTACAAAATACATTCCTTATTGTTATCAATGACAGTAACAATATTTGAAAAATATCTATACAATGTTTTTAATTGTCAAATGTATGTCTTGGTTTAGATCATGGAAGAAAGCCTACAAATTCCCAGATGACAGGTTATCTGTCCTTTAAAAAAATCAGTTAGTCAAGAGTATTGCAGCTAGTTTTTCCTCTGCTACTTGCTCCCTGTACTCCTTGCTTAATACCCGTAGTTTCTCTATTACTGTTAGCAGAGATCAAAACCTCAATCTAATCATGGCGGGAGAGCAAACTGTTTATCATTTCCACTCTAACTTGAGAGGGTTTCAGTTCTGTCTTAATTGCTTTTCTCTCATCACTGTGATAAAACACCTGACACTCAAAATTAAGGAAGGAAAGGGTTATTAGTTCACAGTTTGTGGAGGTTTCAGTCTATAATCATCTGGCTCCAAGGCAGGGTGGCATAGCACAGGGGCAACAGTTCAAAGCCATAGAAGACAGCAAAAGCAGCAAAAACAAAAGAAGGGAAAGGCAAGCCTCTTTTCCTCCCTTCTATTGTAAGCAGCCTGCCCCATCCCCAGGACAGGTGTAGCATTCATGCCACCCTCATCCCTTCCTCTTGCACAAGATGAGGATGTTCAAAAATTAAGGGCTCTGGATCCCTGCTGAGTAGTTTAATTAACTTTAAAGTTGACTCAGTGTATCAACCATAACAATCCACCCCTTAGTGGTCAACTTGGCAACCAGACACATTTCTTTAAACCAGTTTCCAGGTACAAAGACATACTTATGTTTAACATTTCACAACTTGAGCATTGTAACACAGGTTTAACAATCCTTAAGAACCAGTATTAAGTCTACCAACAATACAGTATATTAGAACCACAACATTTGTCCCTGGACTCCAAAGACTCATGCATATCCCTTTATGCACAAGTCATTTAATTCATCTGCAAGAGTTGCCAAAGTCCTAACAGTTTCAGCATTGCTGATAAGTCCAAGTCCCAAGTCTTCTCCAAGATATGAGGCAAAATGATTAGGTGCAAGCCCTTGCACAAATGAAAAGTTAGACTCTTCCAGCCTTCAAAAGCATAAAATAAACATTTTTATTCCAAAAGTTACAAATGGGAATTCAAAGGATTGAAACCAAAATAAGACTTAAATCCAGCAGGGTAAACATGAAGTCTTATAGTTCCTTGCCTAGTATCTGAAGAAATGTGTAGCAAATTATGACATACAAAGGGTTTGAGTGACTCCAACCCAATGACACTTGTGGTTACAGCTTCCACAGCTTTTCCCATAGGCCTGCTTTGCTCCTTCCTTGCAGCTTTCCTTAGATAATCAACATTCCTGGCTTTTCCAAACTTCTGGGATCTCCACTGTGTCTTTGGCTTCACCCTCACAATTTCACATATTGTCCTCTTAGGCGCACACTGCCTGGCCACCCAGGCCTTCTGAAATCTGAGAGGAAGCCAACTCAAACCCATACTTCTTGCATTCTGCATGCACCTAAAACCAGCACCATGTGGATGCTGCCAAGGTCTGCTGCCACCTGGAGCAGTAGCGAGGTATCACTTTTCCTTGGTTGTAGGGGTCAAGTGTCTAGATCACCGAGCATTCTGAATCTGATTCTGAGGAACAAATTTTCTATGCTGCCACAAAGTCTTTCACTGTTAGTGTTTTAAGGCTGCAAAGAGGGGAGACTTGCAACTTCTTGTGATACCCTCAAGCCATCTTTATATTTTCCCATTTCTTCTCAGCAATTGAGATCTCCTCAACCCTATCTTTGTAGTTCACAGTTTTACTATAGCTTACATTCTGGCTATACTCACATTTTAAATCATCCTGCTGGGCTCTTTGCTCTTGATTTTCAACATAGACCTGACTAACATCCCACAACAATGCCCATGCCACTGCAACATTCAACTGCCTTGAAATTTCTCTGCCAGATTAATTAGTTTGCTGCCCTTAATCTCAGTCTCAGGCAAAGTCTCTGGACATGAGAAAAATACAGACAAACATTCTGCCAAGCCATAACACACATCGTCTAGAGTTCAAGAGCCAGCTGCTACAGTCCTTCCCAGCAGAAACCTCCTGAACCTGGTCTTTACCAGTAGGATTTCTATCAGCCTTCTGGTCTTCTCAACTCTGACTAGAATCTCCCATACAAAACAGCCTATGAAATTGAAGCATCACTTTTTCAGATGACATCTCAGAACCTTTCCTAATTCTCCCCACAAGCCATTTCCAAAGATTTTTGAACCACATGGTCAGGCATACTCACAGGAATGACCCTACTCTTGGTATCAAATTCTATCTTGGTTGTTTTTCTCTTGTTGCTGAGACAAAACACCTGACACTCAAAATTAAGGAAGGCAAGGTTCATCTAGCACACACTGGAGGTTTCAGTCGATAAGCAACTGTCTGCAAGGCAGGGTGGCATAGCACAGGGGCGGTAGTTCAAGGCAGTAGAAGACAAAGCTGCAAGAGCAAAAGAGAGGAAAAGTAAGCCTTTTCTCCTCCCGTACATCACAAGCAGGCTAAGCCCCCCCAGGGCGGATGTAGTACCTTCATCCTCATGCCCTTCTCTTGCACAGGGTGAGGATGGAAAAGTCATCACACTAAATCTATCTTTATTGAAATTTTAAATAATTAGTTCTCCATGGATTGGGGGGCGGGGCACAGAGTTTGATTTTTACAAGTTTGTCATAAAATATTCTTCATATTGATTAGATTTGGGACAGCCAGTTAAAAAGTTTTGCTTGTCTTGCATTAGCTGCAGGCTGAATTCAGGGTCTCTGAGTCAGGGTAGGCAGGTGGTCTCCAGGAAGAATGCAGGTTTGGTTCCTGTTACTGCAACTCCATCATCTAGATTTGGGGGAGAATGGCATCTCCTTCAAGGGACAAATCAGAGTGTGAGGTCTGTCTCTAATAAGAATGTGATCAGCTCTTGGAAGGACAAGGAGCTAAACACAGAGTGTGTTCAATGAGAAGCCTTGGGTATAGGACATGCTTGGTCTCTGGCACCAACAGAACAACTTCTCTGCAGACGAAGCTAACTGGATATGCAATACTCACCTGAAGGCCTAGCCACTCCCTCCTTTTCTGCTTTGGACTAATACACTTTGTTTCTCTTCATTTTTTATTAGTACATGTTTGTAGTACATAATGTTTACATACCTTGTGCAAAGTTTGTACATATATATATATATATATATATATACACATATACATATATCACATCTTTTTCACAGCTAACCCTCAGACATAGGACTAGAATGTTTAAAGGATTCACTCTCCAAATAAAAGACCAATTAAAAAATTCAGCAATTGAAGTGAATAGACTCTTCACAGAAGAACTACAAAAATGGCCAGTAAATACTATAAGAAATGCCCACTATCATTTGCCATTAGAGAAATGTAAACTGCAAGAACTCTATCTTATCCCAGAAAGAAGAAATCAATTAATAACAAACACCAGGGAGGCTATGGGGAGAGGGGTTTCCATTGGTGAGAATGTAAACTGGTACAACATCTTTGGAAATCAGTATGTAGATTCCTCAAAAAACTGAACTTAGAAATTCCATTGATCCAGTTATTCCCCTTCCAGGTATCTTCCCAAAAGAGTTAAAGACTCACATTGTAGGGATGCATGCATACCCATATTTATAGCAGCACAATTAAAAATAGATAAATCTTGGAAATACCCCATACATCTGCCAACAGACTGTAAAGTGTGGTGTCGACCCACAATGCCTTAAGAAGGGTAAGCGAGTCATTTGTAGGGAAGTGGATGCACCTTGAGACCATAACGATAAGTGAAATAAACCACACACACAAGCTTAAATATAACATGGTTTCTCCTATAAAGGAACTCAAAGCATACATAAAGAGCAAAATAAAAGATAGGTCATGGGAAGTGGTGAGGTAGATCTTTTGTGAAAGGAAAGGGGATCATGGGAAGAGGAAGGGTGAACAAAGGAGGGAAGAGAAGCGGGGAGAGAAAAAGATAAAAGAATTCAGACCTTGCCCTCCTGTTTGGAATTTTATCTTAATGCCTTTGTGAATTGACACAGGTTATTATGACCTTTCCTGGTAATTACCAAACCAGCAAACTCCCACCTTGAGTCAGTGTCCACTGGTGGTGTCATTTCCTCTTGCTCCTTCTTCTTCCAGCCATGCAGTTCCTTTCCCAGACTCACTTTTGGGGCAGGAATTAGGATGCCAGATCACCATTGCTCTCTCCTGACAGCACAGAGATAGCAACCTGAGAATTCAAAGCTTCCCTTGAAAGATACTTTATTTCAAAACAATGCACATTCTAATCGACTCATCCCTTCTAAACTCTGCTGGGAGGAGTGACCTGATAACATATGTCAGCAACAAGCAAGCAGCAGCAAGGGAAGTCTTCTCTGAAAGGGAGACTTTCCCGCTCAGCTGTGAACACAGTGCTGTTTCGGTAATGCTTTTTCAGACATCCAAAGGAGAGTGAGAGAGAAGACTTAGATAATGCCTGGTCCCCTGTCCCAGAGAGCACTCCTCCTTGACTTGACTTGCCTCTCTCTCTCTCTCTCTCTCTCTCTCTCTCCTTTTATCCCTCCCTCCCTCTCTCCCTCTCTCCCCCACCATCCCTCTGCCTCATTTCTGACAGTCTAATTTGTGGGAAGGTACAAAGTACACTTTGTACCCACTTTGTACTTGAGCTGCCAGATCTGATTTCCCTGGTATTTGTGATAGATTAAGGAAAGAAAAACTGTAGCTGCTGAGGATCAGGTTTTGTTTTCTGCAGGTGCCCCTGCCTTTGATGTGATACCCAGAGCAAAATAAAAGATATATAATAGGAAGTAGGGAGATTGAGCTTGCTCAGATGGGAAGAGAAGCAAGAGATGGAGATAGCGGGGGAGGGGAGGGAAGGGAAAGGAGGTGAAGATAAGTAATTAGGATGTGTTATGTGCGTGCACCAACTCCACCTGAGGAACGCAGGCATTCTGTACTGCAAACGTGTACTGAAGAAAACAGATGGGGCAGGGGTTTTTCTGGCTTTGCGCATGGGACACACGTTTTGAGTCAGGGCAGACCCACTCTACCTGTCCATCAGCTCTCTCAGGATGTCTTGTGACGAGTGAGGTGCCTCATGGAAAATACGCTGGGAAGAAGGCTGTGGGTGGGGGTATGTTTGGAAGGTGGAAAGTGCTCTACAAGGACTGCAAGGGTTTCAACTAAATGTTCACCTTTTTTTCTTGCACTTAACTCTGCTATCATTGACTCCACTTCCCAAAGTGTTTTCCAAAACAACACATCAGTTACCACATCAATGTCTTCATCCAGGAAAAGCCCTCCTCCCCTCTTATCACACTGCTGGTCATGAATAATTATGATTTTGGCGCTTATTAACACCGTAGTGCCAGAGGTCATAAACATTCCTTTGAGGTTGGGAAGAAACTAAAATATAAAATAAAACAAAATAACAACTCTTACTTTTTTTTCTTTTTGGTCAGAAAGTGAAAAACAAGAGAGAAATGTTGTTGCTTTTATTTCTCCCGTGTGAAGCAATGTAGTGGAGGAAAGAAGTAGGGAATGGCATCTTATAAAATATATATTTGCTTCTGCTCCTTGCTATGTTATCTTGCTAAAAAATCATCCCCTGTTTTGGCAAAATTTTTCTCAGATCCCACATTTTACCCCTTCATGAAATCCGAATTGGGCTGAGCAGCCACAGCCAGCCCTCATCCCTGCGTTTTCCAGCAACTGGCCGAGACTGGAGCCTGACTCACAGGGCACTTCTTCAGTATTCCCTGCTGTCTCTGAATTTGGAGTAGCTCTGCCTCCTGCCAAGGTTAAACAGATTTTAGATACAGATATTATATCCAAAATTTATACCCGGACCTAACTCTGTGGTTCACACTTATCTCATTTGGTTCCTACCCAAAGGCTGAGGATGCCAAGGAAAAGCACATTGTCAGACATTTGTCATCAAACACTGGAGCCTAAAATGGCTACTGTGATATTGGTTTGGTTTCTCGCTTTGTAAGGTAAACACTTTCCCAGAACACAGAAGTCTTTTTATATAGGTTTCATTACTGTTTTATATGTCAGAGTGTTCTGAAACCTACTTTGAGAAGCCAAATTCTTATCTGGTTTCCATCTTTAAAAATCAAGTCTTCACTTATTCCTGATATATTGAAATGGAAGTGAACAATTGAACTTTTAAGGATAAATGACTTCCAAAATACCCTCCTGTCCCAGCTTCTCTGTTTCTTCACAATCTGTCTGAGAATACTGTGGAAAAACAACTTGGGATTCTTTGGGCATGTGATGGGTGACAGTCAGCCATGGAAAGGAAGCTCTTGGGATTTGGGGTTTGTTGTGACTTAGCTGATGCATATTAGTAGAAACTCATTAGCTCTGCTGGTCTCTGATCTTATTCTACTGGTTTTCTCTCACCCACATCTTGTTCCAGCCTATTCTTATTTGGACATTATTAGGTGGTTCAAAATAGTACTCTAAATATGTACTCAAAATATGTACCCTAGATTAGATTAAATTTTCCATGTGGTCCTTGTTTAAGATGATAAAGTGAACTGTTCAAAAATCTATTTGCAGGACATCCCACACATTCACTTAACAAACACCTGTTGATCAATTATTTTGAGTCATTAGTTCATTGGCTAAGATACAATGTTTTAAAAGCAGATAATGCTTCTGCCATTAAAGAGCTTGTACTCTAGCAGAGAAGGTAAAAACAAAAATCAAAGAAATAAGCAATAATGATCTCAGATTATTCAAAGTACTAGAACTAAAATGGATAGTGCTAGTTAGTGACTGGTACAGAGGCATTTGCTGTACGAACAGTACTAAATCACTCCAGTTCAGATATGGAAGTTCAGAAGCCATCTCTGGAAATGTAACATTTCAGGTGACATATACAAAATGTAAGTCAAGGAGCTCCACAAAGGCCATGGCAAGAGAACTGCAGGAACACAGTACCAGTGCAAAGGCACTGAGGTAGAAAGGACAGAGTGTACAGAAAGTAGGCTTCCGGAAAGCTGGGAGCTATAAGAATGGGGGGGAAAGCAACAGTGAGATCCTACAAGACTCTGTTTCCCATCATAGGGAGTTTGGGTGTTAATCTAAATAATGAGGAAATATTTAGCAGATAGACACCAGCACATGCCCATGGTTAACTCAAAATTCATCAAATGTAGATTTCTATAAGTAGGGTCCATGGAGTTATCATCTTATACCACAGCTTCTGCTGAAATTGAGGGAAAAGACAAGTGCATTGAGATCGCTATTGTTTGGGTCTTGAAGGTGCTTCACAGAACTGAGTGTTAAAATTTTCCAGCCTGTGGTGCCCTCGGGAGGTGGTGGAAATGTTAGGAGGAACAGCTATGTAGGAGGACATTAGGCCAGTAGCCGTGCATCCTTGAAAGGCACATTGGGACCCTAATCCTCCTTGTCCCTCTCTTCCCTTCCCTGCTCCCAAGGAGTTAGAGGATCTCCTCCACCATACACCCTGTCAGTGCTACCTATTCTCACTGCACTACCACACACAGAGCAAACATGGGCCAAAAGCCATAAAAATGGGAGACAAAATAAATTTTTCATCCTTTTAAGTTGGTTATCTCAGGTATTTTGTCACAATGATAGAAAACTGACTAATACAGAGAGGTCTAATGAGCATCTGCCTCTGCACTGTTTTCCCTTTAGCCAGTAAAATCAGCTTCTCCAGCACAGCCAAACATCTCTAAATCAACACCATTTTTAGTGCTGACTGTCAGAACATCTCCTTAACCTTGACCAATCTGAACTGCTTCAGGTCATGTTATTGGATAATTTTGTCAATGATAATAAAAAGCTGCTATTTAATTAGAAGGGAAGAGGCCAGTGTTTATAGGGAGATAATAAAGGAGCCCAATAAAAGTCCATGATGACCATAATAAGAGATGGCTGGCCCCTAATGCGCCCCACTTTAGTGTTGGTGATGGCAAGCTGCAGTGTACCTGCTGAGCAAGAGAAAATGCTTCTCTGATGAACACCTGAAGAGGCCTTGCCAGTGGACACCAGCTACAAAAGAGGGAGGAGTACAGTAAATTTGCAATATAAATATCTTGAACTTTTATTATAGTTTACAGCTTCAAGATACTTCCAAGATGACAGGAATGGTTCACGGGAACAAGAAACAGAAATGAGTTTGGGATATAGACATACAGAATCGGGTCCCTATCCTCACTGCATCCGCACTTCTAATGATGTGCCCCATCCCTCATTTCAGCAAATGCCATATCCATCGTGCCAATCTGGAGTCATCCTTGGCTTTTTTCTTTATCTTACTAACAGATTGGTTGTGCAAGATAATTTCAGAATGATCATTAGAAAACATTACATGAGCCCAAATTAAGGAGCATTCCAAAACAAAACCAGGACTCGTCCGTGCTCTCAAAGTCTTGAAAAGGAAAGACTGGAGAAAGATCCCAAAAGACCAAGGAGATGTGGTGGCTAAATAAAGCACAGTATCTGGGGGCAGAAAAGGTACATAGGTGAAGTCAGGATGTGTTTCTATAGTAGTTACCTGTCATCTGTGGTTTCCTTTTCCATGGTGTCAGTTACCCAGGCATAACCATGGTCAGAAAACATGAAATGGAAAATCCACACATAACCCACTCATGAATTTAAATTGTGGGCTGTTCTGTGTAGCATCATGACATCTTGAGCAGTTCTACTCCATCCTGCCTGAGATGTGAATAACACCCTTATCCAGTGTGTCCATGCTGCACATTTTACCTGCCTATTCGTCATTTAGTAGCTCTCCTGCTTATTAGAGTGACTATGGTGGTCCCAAGTAACCCTTACTTAATGATGGCTCCAACGTACAAGAATGGGGAAGCCAGCAATTCAGATAGATCCAGACAAGTAAACTACCGTCTTGAAGAGAAAAATGGAAACTTCTTGACTTGATGAGGAAAGAAAGAGATCATAGGCTGAGTTTTACATTTAGAAAAAATTCCGTCTGTCATATTGGGAGGGAGAAAAATGAGCTGTTAGTTTTCCATCCCTGCAACAGAAGAGCTGAAATGCTTGAGGGGGAAAGGCTTCCTCGGGCTCAGAGTTTCAGAGATCTCAGCTGCTGACGAGCGGCCTGTTATCCGGGCTCATGCGGTGGCCACATCACATCATGGCATAGAGCATGTGGTAGAGCAAAGCTGCCCATCCACAGTGGCCAGAAAGTAAGAGAGGAATCAAGTGCTGGAATCTGATTCTTCCTATCCAGGCACAACCCCAAATGCCTGGTATCTCCCACAAGCTCCGCCCTTTACAGCTTTCTATTACCCTCTGACAGCAGCACAGCTGGGAGCTAAGCCTTAATCCATGCACCTAAACTACAGCACACGCCAGCCTGCCAAAGTTACAGCCCTAGCGCCTGAGAAGGGTTTACAGGGAACTCCTAAAATCTGTGCAGGTTACATTCTTAGGGCTCCTGTGAATTGTGAAAAACCACGAATTCCTGAGGTGGTCAGAAAAAAGTGCCTGTCAATGCTTACTTTTGTAGTTTAAATTCTGTGTTAGTTTAAATTCTATCTCAAGAATGCTTGAGACAGCTTCCCCCACAGAGCAACCTGTTATGATGCGGGAACGCTAGTGCATCTGCTGGAGGTGAGCTACAGGGGAACAGACAATCAGCGGGAAGGGGACAGAATAATGTGCTCAGATTGGCTGTTCATAAACCTGAAACCAAGAAAACAATTGCAGGGGATAGCCGGGATCTCTGCAAAATTGCAGGAGTTTTACGAATAATTATTGGTTAGGCTCTAGGGAGAAAAAATCTGTGAATGACTAAGGCCACAAACTCTGAACTGTGACTTCATAGGGATATACTGTCCTTAAAATGGAAAAAGCATTCATTAGAGGGTCAAATAATACATGGCTTCAAGCCTCGCCTGGAGGTGCTATAATTTTGGTAATAGTAACAGCATTGTTAGTGTCTTAATTTTAGCAAATATAACATGGATACGCAAGTTACTATCATTAGTATAGTGAATGATAGATGGTAAATTGTGCTACATGTACCATTTCTATGCAATAGTTCTTTAAAGTTTATTCAAACTCTGGTTAAATATAAAGAGATGTCAGATCCTTTCATTCCTCCACTCAGACTCTCAAAGGCTTCCCATCTTACTGACCACACGATCTGGCCCACACCATTGCCTTGGGCCTCAGTGGCTCCCAGCCACGACATGAACATTCTGGATGTTCTTTTAGTGCTCCTGACATTGTTCTCCCCTTTGGTACTTTGTACTTGCTGTGTACTTCCTGAAACACTCTTCTTCCAATGTGTGCTTAGCTCTTCCCTATCTCAGTTTCTTTAGGTCTCTGTTCTAAAATTGATACCTCCAGCCAGGCATGGTGGTGCATGCCTGTTATGCCAGCACCCCAGAGGATAAGGCAGGAGGATGGCAATCAGTTTGATGCCAGCCTGAGCTACATAGTGAGTTCAAGGGTAACCAGAACTGCATAGCGAGACCCTGTCTCAAAAATAAAAAGAGAATGAAATTGTTATCTCCTTCTGGTACTTTCTACCACTCCTGCCTGCGTTATATTCCTCCTTAGACCTTGTTACATCTGTACTATTACGGGGTTTATTTGTTTTCATTGTGCTTTGCTTCTTCTGCTAGAATATAAGTGCTAAGAGGCAGATTTATCACTACTGTGCCTACTGCTACATCCTCAACTTTATCGGGCATACTATGTACACAATACACATTTCCTAAGAATTAAAATGACCTTGGGCATTTGCTTACTTCTGTTTTCATATATAGTGAAATAGTTGCTTAAACCACCTATCTCAAAAAAATAAAATAAATCATGTATCTCTTGTATAGCTTAAATGGGTTAAATAATGTAAAAATTTTGTGTATAATATATAAAGTTTTATGTACAATTTGTGTATCATATTTTGTGCAAACATTTTGTGTACAGTGTAAAATATATAAGATACAAGAATATCACTATAATATCACTAATCACATTCCCAGTACTCTTGTGACTAATATTTCTGATTCTATTTCATCATGCATTTTCACAAGTGGTCATTGATTTTACATTGAATTAGGACTAAACTGGAAGATTTGTAGCTTATGATTAACTCTCAATACTCGTGGGTCCAGACGTATGAAAAAATCCATGGCTGCTCCTTGCATTGGAATAAAATCATCTGTGTGATTCAGCACAAGGAAGAATTTTGAGGAAAAAGACCAAAAACGTAAAGTTTGAAGTCAAAACCTTAAGATTTGTTTCTAGGTATAAAAAACAATTGAGTTATTTTCCAACTGGCCTCATACTCTAGAAAATTCCTGAGCTTATTTTCAAAATAACAATACTTATATTTACCCTTATTTTTGAAAATGAGTTCCAATTTGATGGCATCTTCCCATACCTCCCTCGTACATAATTATGTATTAAGCACTTGAGAGTTGAGTGGCTTAAAATCAAGTCCAGGACCATAGATAGTGAAAAAAATAATAAATTTCATGTAATCATATAAATGAGATATGACACATATTGTCTCCCATTGTCCCCAGAAAAGCAAAAGAAGAAAAATATCACTATGAGAGTCATAAAGATTTCATGTCTGTGAATTGATTTTAGGTCCTTAAGAAAATAGTCATGTGTGTGAAATGATGAATTTCATCTCTTGGCTGCTGATAATGATGCTAATGATAACATGTTTATTGTAAATATTCTTTTTAAGGAATATAGACAAAATATATCACTATACCATTTTATGAGTCATAAAATTATTATAGTGCTATTATTACTACTAGTATTGATATTCTATTATGGTATATTATATATCAGGCCCTGTGTTAAGCACAGTGCATACCATGCTGTTATTTAATACTCACCCACAAAGTTACGGAGCAGGTAATAATTTTGCTCTCATCTCTTACACAAAGAAACAAGTTTAGCAAGTTTTAGCCGGCCTTGGAGCTAAAACCTGGCTCAATAGGGCTTCCGGCTCGCACTCTACTGCTTCCCCTGTGTTTGCAGAGTCCAAAGTTGAAACCCAGTGCTTGGAGCACAACTACTTATACATGCTAATTGGTATTAGGTTTACATTTATTCTGCTTAGGTCACAAATCTTATTGTCCAGGCCCACATGCCAAGTCTGATCAGAACAACTGGAGCTTGGAATTGAATTTCCTCTGCTCTTTGCCCCCAACAGCTTGCAGGTTACAGCTAAACGTATGTGTTAGCTATCCCTCCAGCTGGGTTCCTGGGACATTTATTGGCCTAAAAGTTAAATAGCACAGGAGACATTCTCATCCAAAACAGGCTCTTTTTTTCTTCTTTAGTCAGACTTGTGGTGACATTCAAGGAAACTGCAAAGCAAGGTGAAGGTATTTTTCCAGGCATCTTTACTGGGAGGGAAAAACGTGATCTCTAGATAGAAATGACTGCATAGCCCTAGTGGTCCTTTTCCTCGACTGAAAAGAGAAATGGAGGGTCAATGTAAAATTAATTTGTTGATGTATATCAGATACAACCAGACTCATGTTTCACATAGGTCCAGAGGTCCCAGGCTTTTCCTGAAGAAAGAGAATGTTGGTCCACAAAGCAAAGCAGTGAGTGATTGATACTCTGGTCTGAAAGAGGCCTTTGGCAGGGTCAAGTGAGTTACAGTTGTGAAGTTCTCTGTGCTCCCAGCATACATGACAGTCAGCACATACACTTGAGACAACACCAGCCCACATTTGGCCCACATACTGTTAATACTGATTTCATGCTGGGTGATTTTATGCTTGTAGACCTAAATAGGGACAAGAAGGAAGAAACCATCATCACTAGAACAACAGAACCTTAATTTCCAGGACGTTCAACACAGGACAATCCACCTAAGGATGCTTGAAAGAAGAGAGAACTACCACCTAATTGTTTCTTATCTTCTCTATTGAGGTTACTTATGTAAAATCTGCAAAGTGATAAGAAAGGACACAAATTTGTGGGTGAATGATACCAACACTAAAATGACACCTCATAGCATGACAGAAGTTGATCTGCCCCAAGGCAATTTGCTAGAGTTTAGATGAGGTCCCAGAAGCATTTTTTTGTTAACTTTGTTGACCATAAACCCTGGCATCTCTCCTGTGTTTCATGATTATTTAAACAAATTTTGTCCTACTTTTTGTTTCATTTTACCTACTCAAATTTTTGGTCACCTCATTCTTAACTTAATCTCTTCCTTTTTTAAACTAATACTTATTGTATAACTAGGTTCTAAGTAGTATGCAAATCTAGAGTGTAAAGATAAGTGAAATAGTATAAGCCCTTTAGAAATATGAAGTTGTAAAATTGTAGTTAAGACAGAAAAGATAATGTGAGGCATATGCAAGATCAGCACTTTTCAAAACCCATAGAATAATGTCTTCCCAAAAGGAAAACTGGAGAATCCACTTTCAATCAGTTCAGATAATTTTTAGGAAAGTTAAAAAGGAAATATCTATGTTGTGGGTGGGGTTGATGAAAACTTTTCCATGGTCTTCAAACATCAGTAATTCCCTGTATAAATAAATAGTCTTCATAACACTTCTGTTTAGTGTAAACGTGATTATTTTACATCTGAATTTTGACCTTCCTTCAGTGAAGTTTAATTCTATTCTTTTTTAGTTTTGTTGCTAGTTTAAACTGGCATGGTTTACTTATTTTATCTGCTCAATAATACCTATGATCCATAGACAAATTTTTCTCCATGACTATCTTTCACATTGTTATAATTTGTCTCTTTCTGTCTTTTATTCCAAAGAGTAACTGGCAAAGCTCTAACAGTGATACATTCTTGATATTCTTAATATGAAAACCACAAAAATAGAGAAATATTTCCTTTCCATTTCCAGAGGTCATGCAGAATGTAAGAGCAGAGGAAACCCATGCTGTTTCTCTGGAATCATCACTTTTATTCAGAAATATGACCCGTGTGCAGATCATTTCCTGGTACGGCTCTGAGAGAGCCAGTAAAAGGTGGCAGGAATGCTGTTCATAGGCACCACAAACACCTTGCTGAAACCAACAGTCACAGACCCTCTTGCAGTATTTATGTCGATATAAGAGAAACACATTTGTGAGTGAGAAATCACTAAGTGAAGTTTATTAGCAGGCAGATTAGAACAGAACAGAAGTAGCAGTTCCTTGAACTACTAAAGTTCTGACTTTTATTGTATTGAATTCAATGTCTTTTGTTTTTCACATTTAAAAAATTACTGCCTTATAAAGAAAAGTATCTTTTTTCTAATTTGCAGAATAGGTAAAGTTGAAAGTCTAACTAAGCTACTGAGAAACAGGATTTTAAAAGGCTTCATATGCTTGTAAAGTAAAACCATAAATCAAGAAGTAAACACTAAATTAAAAAATAAGAAGACACAGGAAAACAGATGATATGTCTAATCTGTAAAGTTGTTCACAAGTTTAAAAAAGCACCAAAAGTATAGTAGACATAAATATGTTAGTTAGAGAAGAAAATAATTGCTAAGCCTCTTAAGGAAAGATACACATTCAACTATATCCATTAATTTGTGAAGACAGCAATAATCTGTTAAAATACTAAAAGTGGGGAAGGTATGATATAGTATTTGGTTGTAGGTGGACTTTACTTAGGATAAATAAACTTAGCAAAAACTATCCACACTTCACTTTTAACCTTTGAGGCATTCTCCATTTATAAAACTTTCCATTCAGGCCAATACCTGCATTCCAAATGCTTACTTCTATATTAAGGACAAAGACAAAAAGAAAGAGGAGGCAGAGATAGATACAAGAATTGGAGGAGAATGTGTGAGAGAGACAGGAGAGGAAAAGAGAAAACTGGGATGGAAAAAAGTAGAAAAAAAATTCCAATTTAGGAAAATAGTCAATTAACTACTAGATATTTATTGAATGGAATTTTATACGTAAACTTAATGCTTTCAAGTATGTTAAACAAAAAGATGACATGTAGCACCAAATTTTACATTAACCTCTATTAAACATTAATTTTGCTAGTATCAGTTTAGAAAAGCTATGATTTAATCAAAGTGTAGAATGTGAATAACTTTTTCCCACTACTAGACTGCAAGTGACTTTCCAAGTAAGTGCCATGACTTTCTGGCCCATTTTCCAAACTACAAAGAAAGCACTTAGAATTTTTAGCATAAATAATAGAGTCAGCTCCAGCTGCCTAAAAGACAGAGCCCATGGTAGAACTTAAATATTACTGCTTTCATGAAAACTTTGGAGCAGCAAGATTGAAGAATATGGGCCCACAAGGCAGGGAAGGAAGAGATCAAGTAAGACATTGTATATGGTCATGTGGCCCAGATTTCACTAGTGAACTTAGAAGATTATTCATTTGCATCGAGAGGCTGCATGCATTTTGGACTCACTACACATTAGAATAAACCACTGGAAAGAAAAAGGGATTAAGTTTCTCTCTTCAATCTTCTGCCTTTCATCAAATGTTATCCCACAAGACATTCACACAACCACCTGTGTCCCCTGCCCCTTCAAGAAGCTACTGGAAAGACCAGCTCTCATGCCCCATGTCTCTGCAGCTGAGTCCTGCAGCTGTGACCCAAGCCAGAATCTCTGCCGGTCTGCTTGGATTGAGTGAATAGTGGTAAGGCTTGTGGTTCTGCCATACCGGAAACCTTGAAAGCAGTGCTAGAGCCCAACCTAATCCTGTGTAAGCAGAGACACCTAGATCAGTCATGACCTGTGATTATTACTGCATCCAGACCCCACAGAACAAATAGCAGAGGAACCAGAACACAGGTGGAGCCAGCAGAACTGGAAAGGCCTACAGCTTAGTTCTGAAATAATGTATCATTATCTCTATATCACTGTACATTTTACCGTACCACTTTATTGCACTGTACATTTTATTACATTTTACTGGCCTTTCCAAACTCTGGGTACTAGACAAATCACATAATCACTCCTTCGTAGATCTCTAAAATCAAACTAGAAGTGCAACATTGGGGTCAGTTCTAACTATCCTACTACAAGAAGCACAAAGCAAGATATTAAAAGAAAAGGTCATATTATACAAAAGTCTGCTATTTCTGGATATTTTGAGGACACTGATTATGCGTCAAAAAATGAAGAGGATTAGGAAGAAGAATCATTAATTCTCTCTAAATTCATAATCCATTGCTGTATTATAGTTATTCCATTAATCAATTGCAACGTATGGGACTATAGAATGTAAGGACTGGCTAATTTCATACAAATTGTATTGCTAGGGTAGGTTAATTACTCAGAAAGCTTAGCAAAATTTTTATTATGGATGTCTTTATTTGACATCAGTTCCCTCCAGCAATATAAAGTATTTCCAGTAAAAAAATAAAATTAGCATGAGAATAACAAGAGCACTAATAACAAAATTATGAAATGATGTGATTATTTTGCACACATATGGTATTACAATAGGCACTGAGAACGCTTCTGCTCTGTTACTGCTCTGCTCCCCGTCACCTCCAAGCTACCTGGATTCCTACTGAACTCATAAACAGTTGCCTTTAAATACTCTTTCTCATGTCATTCCCCACACAGAATTTTCCATGGGGCTCATTCCCTGCACAAGGCCCTTTCCAAAGCCCAATTTAAAATGTAAATTGACCCCCAAAGATGAAGAATGACTCTAGAATACAGAAACTTCTCAAAATGAAAGAACAACTGAGATGAGGGAGAAAGAAAGAAAGAGAGAGAGAGAGAGAGAGAGAGAGAGAGAGAGAGAGAGAGAGAGAGAAAGAAAGAAAGAAAGAAAGAAAGAAAGAAAGAAAGAAAGAAAGAGAAAGAAAGAAAGAAAGAAGGAAAGAAGGAAAGAAAGAAATACATATACATATATGTATATACAAGATAGCTAAGAAAGACATATACACATATGTATATACAAGATAGCTAAGATGATTATACTAGTAATTTTTATTGCTTTATTGCAAGGAGTTAAATTTTAATTGTTTGATCAATATTACATGCCTATATTTGTTTATCTCAGTAACCAATTTGAAGATAGCAATAGGTAATACAATAACCGTTGTTAATTTCCTATCACCTTGTCTGAAACTCTGTATTGCTTTTATTGTATTTTTGTTGTTTTGTTTATGTCTGTGTGTTGGTTAATACGTTTCTGTTCTTTTATCTTAAAAAATAAAAAATAAAAAGACTGCAGCTCAGGCCTAAGAAAGCCAAACCTGAGGTGGTGGCTTGGTCTTGATTGCTTTGTTCTGATGTCCTAAGGATTACAGCCTTCACAGTAAGATTATGAGGAGCAATAGCATTACATACGAAGGACTCAAGTCATTTATTTCCTGTACTTTCCTCTTAGGCTGTTGATTGCAATACCCATGCTAAGTCCACCTAGAACGTTTCTTAGGAGCATTCTTGATGAGACCGTTTCTACCAACTTCTTTGAGCATTTCCATGCAGCTCTATCCAGGTACTGATCACCTTTGACCGTTTCACTGGTTCTTGTCAAGACTGGACTGCTCCTCTTTCCTTACCTCTCTTCAGAATTTAGCGTCTCTTATGCACATCTTGTCTCATGTCTTGGAGGAAATTTCTCTAGATCTGTTTTTACAGCAAGAATCCATGAAGTCTAAGGTCAGCTGTCCAGGCCTCAACATTTAATATTCAAATTGCGCCAGGTATTTTAATGCAGTTGCATCCGAGGGCATCGCTCTCTCCTGCTGCCCTGCTGCTCTTCCTTCCTGCCCCTCTCTTCCTCCTGCTTCTGTTCTCCCCCTCTGAGATACTGTGTGCTTCTATACCCTCCAGACCAATTAGCTACCATGAATACAATTTTACCACGCACGTCACCTCCAAGTGACCTGGATTCCTACTGAACGCAGAAGTAGTTGCCTTTAAATACTCTTTCCCATGCTATTCCCCAGACAAAATTTTCCATGGGGCTCATTTCCTACACAGGGCCGTTTCCAAGCCCAAGCAGACAATCCTAGCTCCACATTGCGTTTCCATTCCTTTATCCGCACCTCCTCTGTCTACCAATCTGAGTATGTGCGGTCTCGTTAGACCAGTGTGAGCGAACCTGCACTGAGCACCACAGTGAACTGTTTGTACCGCTGAGAACTCTAAAAGGTTCTCCGCCACTGCATTAGACCCTCTCTGTGCCTGTGTTTGTGCCCTTCCTCCTCACGATGCCCTTTGTCCCATGGCTTTCTAAATTCTGCCCATTGTTTAAACATCACCAAATCAAATATCTTCCAAGCTTTCCTCTTTGATTTCTTTACCCCACAGTGATTTTTCTCTATTCAGAGTTGTTACTTTTATTTTTTGGACTATTCATGTCATGAAATTATCAAGCTCTGCTTGGTTTTGTAAAGTAACTGTTCATGGATATGTGTTTCATTTTTGTCCATGAGATTAACTATATCATATGTTTTCTTATCTATGTAATGTTTTCATTATCTATATAATATATACAAATATTATATATAAATAGTATATATTTATGCCAATAGGAATTACATTAGCATAATTATAAGTGAAGTAGGTGAGGAAAAAATTCCTATTCTTTTGGAATAAGAGAGGAATAAAACTACTTTGCCCCCAAGAAAAAACTAGCTGAAAATCATCTACAAAATGGGACAGGTCTTAATTTATCTCTCACTGGAACTCTTAAAATGTAAATATTAACCTCTCCAAGTTTGGTTTCTTCATCTATAAAATGAAGATAAGAGATTCATCTGTAAAGACAACCAATATATACTGAGGAGAAGAATCAAACCAACCTCTACTTGATCCAAAGTTCCTGCTCTTTCCACTATGCCTGGGCCTCCTGTGGCAGTTAGGAAATACCCATTCTAGCCCCATCTCCACTCACCAACCTCTGGGTAGGTTGAATTCTGAGTCCATGTCCCTGAACTTCAGTTCCCTGAGTTCTAAAATAAAGAAGACTAGACTAGACCAATGGCTTTGAGTCATTGTGAACACGGCCTACAGTTAAGAAATACTATTTTAAATAACAAGATTATTTGTCTACTTATCTACCATGTACATACATATGTATAAATGTAAATCTACATTTACAGTAAGATACAAACCTTTCCATCAACATTAACTGTATGAACTCAATCTATTTTCTATTTGATTCCAGTTTTAGATGTTGTCTACAACCCACTGGTTAATTTCACAACCAGATCAGAACCCAACGCTAGCCCAAAAGACCTATGAAACATTATTTTGCTATTCAGTGTGAGGTGTTGACTCTCAGCGAGGTGAGAGCGGGAGGGTAGAATCCAACACCATGAATTCCATCTGCTTTCGTCAACCAGTAAAAATACAGCTCAGCAAACTGGTGGAGCCTTGAGCTATGAGGTTTTCTACAAGTTCAACCACTGACACATCCTGTGAGCCAGGGCATCCAACGTGCGTCTAGACTTCCATCTATAGATTGAGAAGAGTGAAAACACTCACTGACCTCAGAGACCATCTCACAGAGAAAACTGAGAATGTCTGCAAAGCCTTTACAAATGCTAGAATACCCCTTTGCAGGCGACTATATTAGCAAGAAGTTTATTATAGCAGACACCAGCCTAAGTGTGACATAGAAAACATACTCTGAGCATTATCAACTTCTAACCTCTGACTCCATATCAAAACATAAGTAGATGTTTTACAATGATCTTTAAAAAAATACATGATTCTTTTATACTAAAAGAGAAGGGTTGGAAAGATGGGTAGAGGTGATTCCTATTTCAGAAACCTTGCATTGTGTGGCAGAAAAAAATATGTTCTTAAATCTCTTGTGAATTTTGAAGATTTTTTTCCATATTTTACATGAAAATAGAATCCTAAAATGTAAAGAAATTTTTTCTGATTTAATTCTGTTTATTGACTTCAGAGAAAGGGAGCTACAGTAGAAGACAGCCTGTCCCTGTTGCAGATGGTGCTTGGGAAAAAAGTGAGGAACAATTGGTTAAATTGGAAAGAACATCAAAGTGTGCATTGTGGGGGATTTTATGTCATTTAAAGTCAATCATTCATTTGACAGAAATGTATTTAGTATATCTTAGGGCAGTTGCAAATGTAACGCAATCACTCCCACCCTTTCCTCTGCTCGTGCCTGTAATCTGTGCACCTCTAATCACCATGGAGTAAAATGTTACCCCTTCTTATGACCTTGAACATGGACTGGCTTAAGACTTAGTTTAGGGAGGGATAGAAAAGAATGTTGTGGACAACGGTGTGCCACTTCTGAGCTTGACCTTGAAGAGACATTGTTCTCTTACAACCCGGGCCAGTTCCCATGAGGAAAAGACTGTACTAACCTGCTTGATCACAATTGATAACCACACAAATAGGCATCCGGCCACAAGACATGTGAGTAAGGTCATCCATGAGAGAAGCTCGAATGTATCCCCCTGTGGACAATGAGTGAGAGCGTAGAGCTGCAAAAAACATACTGCTCTAGAGAGCCTCCTTCCTTGTGGGTTTCCACATATAGCGCTGTGATCTCACACTCAGAACACCTGACTGCTATTCACTCTCTTGCTCTCTCAGACTGATTCCCATACTCAGAAACCACACAGCTCCTTGGGAAGCTTTATTCTGCACAAATGTCCTCACTCTATATGGTGTTAGAGTCTGCTGAGCTTTGCTCCCACTTAAAAAATATCAGTGCATCTTCACATCGTCCTGGAGGAATCATAGGATCTAGGAAAGTCAAGTCACTGTGGACAGATTGTTGTACTTGCAGTCCAAGATGATGAACATTCAATTTTTGTGTGTCAGTCACTTTATCCATCACTGAGACACACTATCTGACACCCACAACTTGAAAGTGCAGAGGTTTATTTTGGCTCGTGTTTTCAGTCATGATCAGCTGGCTTAAAGACAGAAAGGGCACGTGAAAGGATCTGGTGGAGGGAAGCTGCTCGTGTCTTGGTGGTCGGGAAACAAAGAGCAAGGGAAGGAACCAGAGGGGGAGACGTACTCTTCCAGGTCACACCTCCAGTGATCACCGTTTCTGATCAGGTCCAGTCACCTAAAAGCACATTTAGCTATCACCTTCTACAAGCCTCACCATGGAATGCATGAGGCTTTTTAGGGTACAACCCAGATCTAAATCACAGCATTCCACCAATGACCCACAAAAGAATCATGTACATACCCATATGTAAAATGCATTTAGTGCATGTCTAAGAGTTACCAAAGTCTTAACAGTTTCACTATTTGGGGGTTTTTTTTGGTACTGGGAACTGAACTCATGACCTCACACTTACCAGGTAGGCGCTATACTGCTGAGCTAAATCTCCACCTCAACAGTTTCACTCTGCCTAAAAATCCAAGTCCATAGTTTCCTCTGAGACACAAAGCAAACTCTTACCTCTCAGCTCCCTACAAAAGTTAAAAAGAAAGTTAAGCACTGCTGATATGCAGTGGCAAAGGGTAATCATTCTCATTCCGAAGGGGAGAAATAGGAGGATAGAAAGGAATTGGCCCATGCGGCTCCAGCATTACCACATGGTCTGGACCCGCCCCCACCCATAGCACGACGACAGGGTGGAGCCGGGCGGTCCGCTGTGAGCATATGTGCTTTCCCACCTCCAACCATGGCAGTTTCTATACACCCCTGTATGTTATAGTATAGTCTGAGGCAGCTG